>OY720450.1:39443505-39863505 GCA_963082715.1 Harpalus rubripes
GCTCTTTTAAAATATTCCAAATTGTCATATGTGACACATCAAACTGTGATAATTTGGAAGATGTATGTGGTACAAAATAAATTTACGAATATTACGAAGAGGATGATTTTCGTGTAACTTCGTTGACCTTGAGAACTTCGCCATAGGTAATTACAATGTCTGTGTATCTGCTAATCATAAACATAAGCATTTTGCCAGAATTTTACTTTATAAACAAGTTTATTACTAATGTTAAAATTGAATTGCAACATCTGACAGGACTGTCAATTACTAAAACAAATTTTTTCATAGGTATTGCTACTGCATTCAATTATTACAAAAATATTTGGAACTACTCGATAATTTACGGGGTGGTAAAAATGCTAAAAAAATATGCGATTTCGAGAAAAAGTTATTAAGAAATATTGTTGCTCTCGACGAGTTATATTACTGGTTAAATTTAACGCACTTATTTCATTTACACCATGTATATATATATATATATATATATATATATATATATATATATATATATATATATATATATATACAGGCATCGATTGAACATCGGAATATAGGGATTTAACATGTAAAATCTGATTTTTGTAATTTCCTGCTTATATATATATATATATATATATATATATATATATATATATATATATATATATATATATATATATATATATATACAGGGTGGAAACGAACCTAATGTCATAAATTTAAGGGTGAGTAGTATGACATGTGTAGATTACGAAACAGAAAGAATTTTTTAAAAATTCGCATATTTAGGGTACTACTGGACCACTGACAACTTTAATACATGAAATTTAATTAATTTACGTAATGTTTCTGTATAATCAAATCTTAATTATTTATAACGTAAATTAATTAAATTAATTTCAAGTATTAAAGTTGTCAGTGGTCCAGTGGTACCAAAAATTTTAGTTTAATGAGAACTACCCTTAAATATGCGAATTTTTTAAAAATTCTTTCGGTTTCGTAATCTACACATGTCATACTTCAGGAAGGGAACACCCTATATATATATATATATATATATATATATATATATATATATATAAATATATATATATATATATATATATATATATATATATATATATATATATATATATATATATATATATATATATATATATAAATAGGGTGTTTCCTTTAAAACAAGCAGCACTTTTTTAGGCGAATTAATGACTTTAGAAAAAAAATCTGATGTGGCCAGGACATTACCTTCCATCAGTTCTATGTATTTTGTATAAATGTCATACAGAAAGTTCCTTGCAAAAGATTATATTTCTTGTACATTACCTTAAGGCAGTTGTATGTATTTTATACAAATTCCATACAGAAAGTTTCTAACAAAAGATCTTATATTTCCAGTAAAATTATAACATAAACATACTGTCAACTGCACTTGACACTGACACCTTTCAATCAGAATTTTCTTAATGTAGAAGCTGTTTCCAGAGTTATAGCAAAGCTGACTAATATATATGATATTTAATTTCTTTTTAATTTTTTAACTCGATGTCCATTTAATATGAAGTATAAAATGCATTCAAATCGTATAGAAAATAAATAAATCTTTAATATTTATAATAACATCAAATGTGAAAAAATGATTTTTAACATCGTTTTTTCAAGAAAAACTGTTAAAATCTTCAAATGAGGGTACTTCCGGTTGACCAATTATAACCAAAATCTAATCAGCTCTTCACATGGATGTAAAGAAGAGGAATACGAAAGAATTGTAATTTTTGGAATTGTAGTATTAGAGTTATCGCATTAGAAAATTTTGTCACACACAGACACACACACACACACACACACACACACACATACATACATACACACACACACACACACACACACACACACACACACACACACACACACACACACACACACACACACACACACACACACACACACACACACACACACACACACACACACACACACACACACACACACACACACACACACACACACACACACACACACACACACACACACACACACACACACACACACACACACACACACACACACACACACACACACACACACACACACACACACACACACACACACACACACACACACACACACACACACACACACACACACACACACACACACACACACACACACACACACACACACACACACACACACACACACACACACACACACACACACACACACACACACACACACACACACACACACACACACACACACACACACACACACACACACACACACACACACACACACACACACACACACACACACACACACACACACACACACACACACACACACACACACACACACACACACACACACACACACACACACACACACACACACACACACACACACACACACACACACACACACACACACACACACACACACACACACACACACACACACACACACACACACACACACACACACACACACACACACACACACACACACACACACACACACACACACACACACACACACACACACACACACACACACACACACACACACACACACACACACACACACACACACACACACACACACACACACACACACACACACACACACACACACACACACACACACACACACACACACACACACACACACACACACACACACACACACACACACACACACACACACACACACACACACACACACACACACACACACACACACACACACACACACACACACACACACACACACACACACACACACACACACACACACACACACACACACACACACACACACACACACACACACACACACACACACACACACACACACACACACACACACACACACACACACACACACACACACACACACACACACACACACACACACACACACACACACACACACACACACACACACACACACACACACACACACACACACACACACACACACACACACACACACACACACACACACACACACACACACACACACACACACACACACACACACACACACACACACACACACACACACACATACAGACATCATCGTAAAAATAGTAAAATCGTATCCTAGGGACCCTAAAACGTGCTTATTCATCAAAAACTCACCACCGAATTTTTTGACCAAAGACAATACCTTCCTTACCTAAAGGTGACGGAAGGTAAAAATGTTATACTCGTATGCAAGAAATGATCAAGAATAAGGGGCTAATTTATTAATAATAACAAACCGAAAATTCGTCCAGTGGTTTTCAAACGGCAGAACAAAATTATATTTTTTAAATGGTATCCTATATAATTTTTAGCCCATTAGATAGAGATTTTTTTTCTGATTTCAACGACATATATATGGTATAGGGTTGTATAACAATTATTTCGATAAAAATGGTATTAAAAATAATGTTAAATATTCGGTTTGTTACTATTGATACATTATCCCTATATTCTTGATCATTTTTGCTATAAAACATTTTGTATATATATATATATATATATATATATATATATATATATATATATATATATATATATATATATATATATATATATATATATAAAAGGCAATCAAATTCAATAATAGTATAAATTTGCTCATGAAAACCAAGAACTTTTTTTTACATTACTTCATTATAACATTTGACAGTAGATTATTCATAAAATAAAATAGATTAGTTTGCATATGACATTTGACGCTAGGTGGAGTCTATATTATTCAATTTGTTTTCCTGGTATAATTTTTAAATCATGATTCAAAAGGATCATGGTTAAACTAATCGATTCACAAAGCCCGAAGGAACACGGCTTAAATCACACATTACTAGGCTACCAACATAAAGTAAATAAAATTCAGTACAATAATTATTTAAAAAATAATGTAAATTAAATATTGCTCGTACTTTTTGAGTTTTTCATATTAAACATTCATAAATATGAAATTAGAATCACCAATTTTGTCATGTTCTTTTTTGGTTAAGTAACTAGAGTCTAAATCCACAATGTCTTATCTTCCTCCTCTTTTGTGACATATACATATATCAAAGAATAATTATAACATGCTCAATCTTCTTAACCTCAAAAATGCGCATGTATGCACGGTTACGATAGCGAAAATAGAAACAGTTCCTAGGTCCTAATATATAACATATAAATTGCTAACAGTTCTCGAGATGCTCATATTGAATGCATATATCCTATATTATTATATTCCATATACTCTGTCTAACAGCAATACATGAAATATACTTTCAAAGTAATTCCGCGAAGTCAATTAGTAATAATAATAATAATAATAATAATAATAACAATAATAATAATAATAATAATAATAATAATAATAATAATAATAATAATAATAATAATAAATGTTTTTTATTCCGTCCACAAGTCATAAAATTATATAGAAATAGCAATAATTATAATAATAAAAGTGGAAACTTCAATGCAAATTCGCCAGTAGATTAAATAAATTATGTATCGGAAAAGTATTCATTCAGTGTATAATAAATGTTTTCCAGAAGAAATTTTTTTAAGAGTTTTTAAAAAAGTTTTTATTATTTTGACTTCTTATAATTACGGGTAGTTTATTAAAAATATTTATACCTATACAGCTAGGAGTGCGGTGTTAAGTAGTTTATGTTTGATCATAGAAACTTGAAGTAAATCATATTGTCTTATATTATGAGGGTGTGCAAGTGAGTTATTCTAAAAATTATCTTTATTATTAAAAATGTACAAGCATGTTTCAAAGATATATAAAAAGATCACTGTTAAAATTTTGTATTGAAGGAATAATTGTCTGCAGGAAGTTCTGCGGGATACCTTTGCAATAGTTCGCACTATACATTTTTGAACAATAAAAACATTGGGTGCAGACGATGACGCTCCCCATAGGCAAATTGCATATCTAAGTCTGGATTAAACAAGTGCGTGATATAAAGTAATAAGCTGTGGTCTAGATAAGTAATTACTTAAATACCAAAACTGATATGCTATTGAGCTAAGTTTTGAGACAAGTTGTTGTATGTGTGATTTACCACTCAAGGTTTCATCGTAATTATATCCTAGAAAATTTTCGTTTTCAGATCTATTGATTGTATGGTCATCGATTGAAAGGTTTAAATTTAGGTTTTTGCTACATTGGGGAAGATTAAATCTAAGGTAATGAGTTTTGCTTATATTTTATTGAAGTATAATTCGCTTTTGCAGAACCAATTTGATATCATATTTAGGCAATTGTTACTGTTGTTCTGCAATACGTTATTAGTTTTATCTGATATAATTATCGAAGTATCATCTGCATACAATGTAATATGGTATTTTTGTTCAAATAAGTTTGAAAAATCATTGATATACATGTACAATATGAATAACATAGGTGAGATCACACATCCTTGTGGTGCTCCCCTATCATGAATTAAAATTACAGGTTGTTCGTTTTGATCCATATATTTTGCAATTCCTTCTGTGAATGTCTGAATTGCATTTGTTGTTGTTTTATTGGGCCCAAAACCATATTGGACCACGCGAATAATATTAGTTTTATTTAAAAATGTGTCTAAGCGAGTCAATAAAGCGTATCCCAATATTTTTGAAAAGATTGAAGTTGAGGCCATTGGTCTATAATTGTTTAGATCCTAGAGTTCATTTTTTTTTTAATATGGGAGTTATCTGATTAACTTTTACTTACATTATCTACATGCATGAATGTAGTACAGATTATTTAGTTCTATTTAAAAATATAGTCCTAGTTAAAAGGTGTGCTTACACTTACGAGTAGTTGTATTATAACCTATTAACATTCTGCAATTACTTTTTAATGGCAATGGTTTCTCTTGTCAGTGCAATTACCCAGCCCTCTATTTGTAAATTCGCGTCCCGGGCAATCTTGTTGATGATGTCACATCAATTAAACAGCATCGTTTCGAATTCTCACCCGCTCCCGTTTATCTGGATGTAAATGTAAGAATTATCCCGACTCGTCCCTAATGTAGCGCGAACGAGCCTGCCTATCTTATCTGCCATCACGATCCTGAATCTTGGGCACAGAATCCTGAATCCAGGATCTCATTCTCTTGACGAATATCAAACAAAATATATATTTGTAAATTCCGCTTTTAAAAAGTTTTAAGTTGTACGGCAGAAGAATACAAAAGGAATTTAAATTTGTGTCACTATGATTGCAATTCAATGAGATATTTCAATGAACACTTTACAACTTTTGAGTTATTAATTTGTTTCATTTTATTATATACATAAACAAATTAATTTCTTTACATTTTGATGACATTGAGTGGGCATGAATTATAATACCAAATAAGTAATATAGATACAAATTCATTATAATAAATTTAAATATTAGTTACATAATATTGTCATTAGCAGTGCACATGACAGTTTTATTAGTTTAAAGACCACAAATCCCATGATACTCATTTAATTATCGATTCGTGCTATAGAATTTAGTCTAAACTAAGTCCTATTTAATTTAAAATTATCACTACATAATGTGTGATTCTCTTTCTACGTGAGTTAAACGATTATTTTTAGTAATTTAAAAAATTATAAGTACTATACTTATAACATTTTTTAAGCAGAACAATTATATCGACGGCTTCGTAACAAAAGGGAATATCAAAATTTTTACGAAAATTAGTTTTTGGTTTTGGTGTAAACGCTATTGAAATAATTTTTTTTCGTTATAACAATAGTAACAATACCTACATTCAAAACTACTAATTCGCACTTACGTCCCTTTGTTATAAAGTCATCGATATTTTAACAAAATACACAAACAAAATTTCAAAATTAATAAAATTTTGATACCTAGTTTTTTTTAATAAAATAATACTCCAAGAAATTCTGTATTTTTCAGCAAATCCAAACTATATTTTATCTCGAAAGTATATTAAATAACCTATAAGTATTAATAAAAAAATTCCTTAAATAATAATATTAAAGTATACGTTGTTTTATTATGTGAAATCGAATGCATTTGCGGCAATTGGTCAAAATTTTCTTGCACCTATTTTATTGCACAAGACTGTATGTACTTCATAATACAGTATCTCTACAAATATTTGCATAAAGCTGGCTAAATATGTTAATATGCACGCAGAATAAAAAATTATGATATATGTATTTGATGATTCAAAGTTGTCTTTTCAATGGTGTATTAAATGTATAATATGATTATGATTTGTAGTAGTCTCGATTAATCTGCTGTAGGAAAATATATATTTTTCATCGAGTTTTTCGTTCAATAAACTCCCAGATAAATATAGCAGCAACTTAACAGAAGATTAATAAATCTAAATATAAGAAACAGCTATGTATTCATAACCCAATTTTGTAAACGAAGATATATATTCAAAAATACGTGTATCTATTCCTATTCAATTCTGTAGTGAAGTTTCTAGAATAAGTACCAGGCTGCATTAAGAAAATTGAATTTTTCGAACGATTCCCCGGTTCGTGTTTTATATTTCACAAAGATTTGAATGTAAAAATATCTTTCAAACAATTGTCGATCTCAAACAAAACAAGAAAAGAAAAAAATAAACACACTAAGCATCCATGAAGTGTCGCAAAAAGGTTTTTAAAAGCTTATTCCCTTATTTTACACTTCCAATGCCGAAATCTACTCAAATATGCAAGTCTTAAGAGCCTGAAAATTAATATGTATTTTCAAATTTAAACACAGAGAAGGCTATATTTTTGCGACGTAATTCTTGAAGAAAAAGAAACATTTTAAATTAAAATCTCAGAAGCGGAGAAGCTTGGTAACTGACCATTAATTTCGTATACTGTTTTATGTATAGAAGAAAGTTTGATACCCCCAAGCTACTGACTCCTGCACGGTTTGTCATTAAAACTCGGGAACAAGCTGGTTCTATAACAGAAAGACCTCAAATGCCTCCAATACTCAATTCTACTGTTTCTGTCTAGTAATATTCCACATGTCGCGGTGGCGTGCAAAGTATGGAAATTTTAATCTGATTCAAAATCTGTTAAGAATAAAAATTACAAAGTTGTTCCCAAATTCAGAATACTGGGAGAAATGACATACTTCTGGTAATTTTCTTCTCTGTTTACTGAATATTACAATTTTCAAAAAGTATTTTAAATTGAAGTTTATGCAATACTTTTCTTAGTAATAATTTTTATTTTAATAATTTGTTGTTATTTTCGTAAATAATTAAATAAAAAATGGCACCAAAAATATTAATAAAAAACAACCCCCTACTTCTATGACGTCGTAGCACTTACATTACGTCATTCACACCCAATAGGAAAACAGTTTGTCCATCACCTATGTTTTTAAATATAAAAAGTAGGCGATGTATGTACTTTGACGTCACATTCTGTTTCAAATTAATTCTAAAATATCTAATGAATTGTGATATTTTCGACTTTCAGGCTATTAAAAAAATGATATCTAATTTAATAATTAGAAGGCATATAAAAATTCTTGCAACAGGCATATTGTCAAAAAAAATTGAAAATGATTACTCCAAAAAACCTGAATTGAGGAGGTACTATGTATATATTTTGATGCGTAATAAAATTTCTAAAATTTAGTACGTTAAACGATAGTAATGAATATTATTATTAATAATTACAATATTTAATTAAAAAATAAAAATAAGCTATTATTTAATTAAATAAGAAACTTTGAACTAAATGTATTGTCTTTATTTTGTTGTGATTGCAAAATATTTACTTATTTAATAAAACATCTATTTTATTCATCTGAATACATTTACCTTTGGATATTGTATTTTCTACTATTCTATTAACAAATGAAGATATAATTATTATTAGCAAGTATTGGAAAATTCAAACTACATTTTCAGAAATTCAATTTACTTTTTTCGCAAACGAATTTACCTTTTCTGCAATAGAATTTATGTTATCTGAAATTGTATTTATTTTTTCGAAAATGAAAATTTAAAAAAGTATAGAATTTGAAACACTCCATTGGTTTATTCCAGCACGTTGTTAAATACAATGGTTTACATACACGATGTTGATAATATACTTGTGCACATATTAATATAGTATGCATTAAAGTGCATAAAAACTTATAAACAAATTATATTCTAGTTGTTCGAAAGTAACGGTATTTTTAGCAGCCCGCTAGCCTTAAAGTGTCTCCGGTATTATCTCGATTATTGATACGAATAGTATTCAAGATTACTCGCACCTTGCTGTTCATAGTAACAAATAATTCAATTAAAAAAATCTGAATTTGAAAACGACTGAATTCTCTTATTAGATAATAACTGAAGTAAGCTCTTTACAATAACAATTGTGATTGAAAGGTAACATTAATTTATTTTTTATATAAGAATGCAGTTATAAAAATTTACTAAACATTTCTTTCCAAAGAAAATGACAGAAATTTTACTTCGGTGATAAAAATTACTCGTATTACAGTTCACGGTATTTTCTTTGACTTTTCAAACGTAATAATAATACAGAAAACTACAAATGAATCTCTTAAACCAGTACAAAAAAGTCACTATGCTATTACAAACTGTTTAGGTTCATAATTGCTTACGTTTTGAGATGTTCAAAGAATTGATCAGAGATATACTGATTGAGCAAATTTTTACTTGTTAAAATGCATTGCAAGAATGATCATTAGAAAATTTTGTCTTTGGCGGAAGCTCGCTAAGAAATCCCTAATGTCTCAGGTTAATTTTGTAAACTTTCAAAGAGTAAGCGATTTACACATCTAAACATTTTGGAAGTAATGACGATTTTCTTTTGCTATAAGTTTTCTATTTGTGGTTTTCTGTGTCGTTACTCTATGTCAAAGATTAAAAAAATCAAAGAAATGATCGTATACTACTTGTATTTTATTCATGTTAATTGTGAATTTAATAACTGCTGCACCTTTTTATCCGATATTCACTAATATTTATATATTAAATCGGACACTCTCTTTATGACACTCAATGCTTCTAATTATTGAAAAGAAAAATTCTAAATGAAAGTGGTGTGAAGAAATTAATTTTGAGAATATGTAATACCTACAATTCGTCATATTTCTATTATTTGACAATGGCATATATTAAACAAGATAGGTCGAAGTATAATATACCGAATTCGTATTGGGAGTACACTTTCAAATATTTCACAAGCAATTCTTTAGTATGTCACGCGCCGTTAAATTATATATATATATATATATATATATATATATATATATATATATATATATATCACGAATGATATGGTAGAACATTTAACGTTTCAATTTCATTCTTCTGCCCTATTGCATTATTTTTAATACATTTTCATTATTTAGATCCATATTAAATTTTTAACTCTACAATTTTTGTTAATTTAATTAAAGTATTTTGTGTGCTTTATGTACCAATGATTATGGTTGTTGGTCTTGAGTTATGGGAATAGTCAAGGCCGATGATGTACCAGCCGTTTGCGTGAATTTCTATAATTATTCAATGGTTTGTTATTATGATTTTTTATCGTTGAGTGATACCGCCATTCGCGTATTTTGATTATTTCACCGTCTGGAACAGAGCGGTCGTGCCGTTGTAGTTCTTGCTGTCAAGCCGACAACAAAACTAATTATTACATTTGAAATCTATGTCCTCTCTCTAGAGGCTTTCGTCGGACAGCAACGTCAACAGCTAAGTACACATAGACATTGCATCTAACTTCTGCAGAAATTGCAGCCAGCCCACTTGCGAAGTCTTAGATAGAAAGAAAACTATTTCAATTCATTTCGTAAACTTCTTACCTAGGGGTAAAATATATTTCAGATTTCTCACATTAGGTAGGTATACGTATATGACACCGTCTCCTGTGGTATAATTTCTAAAACAGTTTTCTTTGCATATCTACTTGTATATGTAATATCTGTAAACAACAGCTATGTGTATTTAAAAGTTCCAAAATTTTTATAAAACTAATACTCTTTAAAAGCCGTTTTATGTAGATATTTGTTTACTTAGTTATAACAAAATATAGTTCCTGGTTCCTTTTATACAATCTAGTAGTATGTAGGGTAATGCGTTTCAGGAAAAAGATAATATTTAGTTATTTTGTTTTGAAAAACTATTCTTTGGTAGAAAATATTTTGCAACGTGAAAGAAGGGCTGCAAAAATATCAGATTCGCGTTGGAAATCCAAAATATTTGGACAAACAAGGAAAATTTACATTTTGCGTATATTACGAACAAAACCTGTCATATTTCATCCGTAGCGCGTAAAATTATATCCATCTTGTCACAGTTGTATTGTATAAGCTCCAAAACACACTTACCTCTATTCTGCAACAAAGAACAAAAGAAAATTGAAAAAACATCAACTTCAGAGCGTACAAGTACAATATTCACACACAGACACATATTGCCAACATAACATAAAATAAAGTAAAACATGAATATACATGCAGTGGAATTATAAAGCGTTTTCTGGGGGAGTTTTTGCGCCTGCAGATGCAGACACTGCGGCCCGCACCCGCAACACTGTAATGCTAGCAAGCAAGCAACATTGAAGGCGGAATTGCAAAATACACAAAATAGATGAAAATTCTAGAAAAACTGTGATATATTATAGTGGGATGCTTATTTTAGCAGTTTTTACTGTGTATTACGATCATTTACATGTTTGGAATTGAAATGCGCTTTTTGTTCTGCTATTTTATCGTATTTTTGGTGACGCCGGCACTGTAATTTGTAAAGGATAAATTTCTCATGTGAAAATGTTTTATGTTAACCAAACAAATAGGATATTTGTAACTACCTTTATTTTAAGAAATGCAAGATATGTAGGTTACATTACAAATTTTCATTTTTGGAACACTACGTCATGTTCTTATTTACCGTCATACCCGCGTAACGCCGGTAATGCGCGCATTCGTTAACGAGTTTTTTTTTTTTAAATAGGAACGGAGCATAACCGTTAATTTACTGTAACAATATAACTTATACTGATCAATCAACGATTCTACGAACATTGGAAGACAATCAATGATGTATTTAATAATTTTTAACCAAAAAAATAAAAAACAAAAAACCTTTTTGTAACAATCAGAAATTGTATCTGTAATTATTTTTGGAATTAAAACAAAAAAGCTTTATGACGAAACAACGTATATCAGGATAGTGGTGTTAATCGAGATATGGCTTTATTTCAATGTATAAATCACGAGTAGAATATGTGCAGTGAGTGCGCTGCCGACTAACCGCATTAAACGACTATTTTTTCACAAATGCGGGTTGCTCATGATAACTACATATCCTAAACAATTAGTATATAATGCGAGCACTATATTCCTTGTAATTACGTAATCATTATTCTAAATTACATAACTTTTGTTAGTAATAAGGGAGAATTTTAATTTGGCACATGTAGTTAATATAGGCAACATAAAGTTATTCGTGGATTGTTTACATTAGATATGTACATGTGCTCAAAATTGGAAAGTAGTTCAGCGTTACGATGTCTAGTGCTCTAGTGTATTCACCAAATACTCGTATGTTCTACATCGTAATATAAATTTCATACATATGTTCATTGAACATAGAGCGTTAAATTAAATTATTCAACGAAACAAGTATATAAGGTGCACATAAAAGCATATTTAAAAAAAATAATACTTATAAAAATATTATAAACATAACATACGTATATAAATGCATCAAGGCGGCTTTTTATCCAATATTAGGTATGACAATTAATATTTCAGTAATAACAATTGTATTTATGTGACAGATGGCATAACAGATTAATATTAATTTTCTTATAATACAATATATGTTTGGTTACACATTATTTTATTTTAATTAGTGAAATTCGCTCATATATAATTCACCTCATTAAATATTAAGCATACAAATTTCATCATAAATACGTAAACACTAACTAAAATAAATTCAATGTGTTAAATACAAAATCAATGGACAAGAATACTACGAATTTAAATCCTATCTTACATTTGAATGGTGTTGTTTAGTTTAGAACTTGTATAAAAACTTGAACGCAAAAAGAGACAAGCAATCTTTGATTTGAATTCGTGAAAGAGCTAAATATAAAGCATATATTGGCGATACAACTCACATTCAATATAAATATATTTCTTCGCATTTATAACAAACTGTAGCGGGCAAGCCCCCGACCAGCGCATATTGCCGACGCCTATGATCGAAGCGTCGTGAACATGGGCGGAGACTACATAGAAAGCGATAACATAATTGAATGTAGCAACCGGGCGACGTAAATGGACACTTGTGTAAACAAGAGCAGATTAGCGTAATTACACGCGCATTGTCTGGAGTGTTTCGGGAAATAACCTGGAATGATCTAGAAAAATGAGCAACTATATAAGCTACGTAACTGTTAGTAAGTGAGTAAGGCAGTTAGTGAGTATAGTAGCATAGCAGTATCGTGGTGAGCGTATGCAGTATAGTGTCGAGTGGAGTAATTGGAGAGTTACTGGTACACTGGGATAGCTATGGAAGTGATACTCGGTAGTGTTGAGGAGTATTGGGAAGCTAGAGTATACGGGGACAGTAACGGCGAGTGAAAGTGGGTACCCGGCTTTGGTGGTGCAGAGATGAGGCATACGGACAGGTTGTGATACTGGATAAGTAGAGTTGAAGAGAGTTTAGAAAAAGAGAGTTGAAAGGAGTGAATTCTGTCCGAGTAGTTGAGTATATAGAGGCTGTGGCAGTAATTCAATATAAAGACTCTGTGGAGGTCGGACAGTTGAATGTGATATACATAGTGATATAAATACAGTGAAATAAATAGAGTATAAATTAATAGTGTAAATTGATTAAATACATAATATTAGTGTTTAAATATTTAATAATAGTCTTACTCTTTAAATTAGTGTTAATAATTGTTTAATCATAGTAATCGTCATTTTTATTATCTTTTTAATATTTATCATTTAATACACATTACACATTTATTTTAATTAACAATAATTCTATGATTTTTACTCTTCATTATCCCAAATAAATAAAACGTTATAATACTTAGACAATATTTCTACTATGCAATATCCAAACATTATAAAAAATATTATAAATGAAACATAATTTGGTTGCATGTAACTCTACAAATCTTTTTTAGAAATAATTAGGCTTTTTCTTATTATATTAGGTATACCTAGGGTGACCATATTTGAAACGATGAAAAAGAGGACGCCGGGCGAAGCGAGACCGAAACCGCCGGAGGCAAAATTTTTATTTAATATTTAGATAGGTACAGATACAGAACACATTTAGGAAAAAAAATTACTGGCTAAGTAATTAAATAAAATACCATATCCCAATGGGATCCTCCACTATTTTTAAAATATTTTTTTATTAAACTGTATCTTGTACTTTTAGAAAATCTTTATTGTTATTCGTTAACCCGTAGTAATTTTTATAATATTCTATGACGTGAATTTTGTTCTCTAACAATGGACTTCGTTTATTTGGAGTCACGTAAATTGATCTTTTTTCAGCACATAAAAATATATAAATATGTTTAAATAAGTATTGTGCGCAATAATTGAAAATATGCGTGGATAATAATCATTCACGACTATCAGAGACAAGTAGTTCTATTGGTCTGAATTGGGTAATTGTTGAGACGAACCAATAAAATGTTTTGGCTCTACCCGCAAGTTAGTTCAAAATTCTTTCACTTAACTTATAGAATTCGCGTGATTTATGATCTATCTATACAACTGTCAATACCGGAGTATTAAATTGGGAATAGTTTAGGCGTTTAGAGGGTACTTCGCAAAAGAAGACTTTGTACATAGAAAATGCGGATATATACCGGACAGAATTTTATTCCCTGAAAAGAGGACTTGTCCGGGTAAAAGAGGACGTCTGGACAGCCTAGGTATACCTAGTTTACACAGGTTTATAAATTAGATATTCAAACAAATTATACGTGATTTTAAGTAAATACAATGCAGATGTTATAAATACTTCATAATTTTATATAACGCTTCTATCATAAAAAAATAGTAGGATATATTTTTAAAACATTAGCGTAAGTTTCGTAATCTTCGCCCTCTAACTTACTTTGGAAGTTTGATAATAACGGAAAAAATCTCAAGAGACATTGAGTAATCACGACAAAAATTTTCAATCAAAAAATTCTCTTTATACTTCATTATCAAACTTCCCAAACATCAATATTCCCAAAACAAACTTTCTCATTTCATAAATAAAAGTGTCATCAAAACGTTTGCCACCTCGGAATCCTTAAAAATATGCCATCTTTTCAATTAATAAACTTTAGCAAATTCCTAAAGCAAATTTACTAACAAAAAGTAAAATTTTCTTGGAAAATTAAATCGAATATAAACAAAAAGTTTGCACGGCTAGTCGTAAAACTGTGAGTGGATCTGTTTTTACGATACCTCATTCCAACTTTGTTGGCCGAACAAGGTAAAACAGCAACTGAATAATTTATCCTATGTCCCAGTGTGCATATTATCTCGCAAGTGTTGTCTTCACTGGAATTGGACCCATTAAAAATTTATAAACGTGCGTAATTTCTCCCGCAAACTCTTAGATTACGCCTTTATTTGATTTAAGGAAGGAATTATTTTTTAAATATTTTAACGGGAAGGATTAATTTCCGCTAAAGCTCAGAGTGAATCATTGACCGGTTAAATGGGATAAGATAGCGCTCGAGGGATGTATTGGATAGGTGAACATGAGCTAGCTTGGGTCTCTTTAAACTTCAGATCAGACTACAAGGAGGAAGTAATTGTTTGTAAAGGGTATGTATTATGTCTTACATGTTCTGGGTAAGTTTAGCAGGTTCCTTCATCATTCAAAAGGCCACAATTGTTTTGTACATTACCAGTACATCACCTTACACATTGGTGCCGTTAGAAGAGCGACAAGAAGGGACAGATTGCCCCCCCCCCCCCGGACTTCACAAATAAATACAGCAAATGTTTATTAAAGTATAAATGAAGACAAATTTCGTCATGTAAAAGTAATTCTTGTGCGAGAAAAGGAATATGGTTAATAAATTATCATACGTAATATAACAAGTGATATGATTATCATCGGTGATATTCTTGGGTGAAACCGAGATGCAGATTTCACGAGTCCTAATGTTTACCCTACACATCATTGGTAGGAAGTTTTGATTGGTCTATGCTTAGTTTGAATTTTGACTATACAATCACTAGCCACTGGCCGAACTTGTGATGTTACCTGAATAGCAGATAATATAAATGTTAAAAATATTCAGTCAATTACTCAATTGACACACTTAGCAATGGGTAATATGCCGTGATGATATATTTATTTATTTTATAATTACTCAATTCGGGAGTCAGTTAGCAGTTATCAGTTGAAGTTCTAAGATGTGAGTCAGATTAAGTAAGAAGTCAGTTATAATAATTATTTAACTTGTAACTAATCTGCTTCTAAATTATAACTTGTAAAATTCTGCATGTAATATTCTAAACTGTAACGTAGCTTATTTGTTGTTGGTATTTTAAATATTTTCATTGTAACATCTCATTCCCTTTCTTTATTTGTAATTTGTTAATAATTGTTCAATTTTATTTCGCCGAACAAATGAAATTATAAGTTTTAACATTCCAAATTTTAATTAACTTTCTTCTGGATAGTACTTAATTACAGATCAAAATTCTATATTAGGTTTTGGTTATTTACTAAAAAATAACATGGTGGTAGCACTACTGATTAAGTATTATTATTACTTTTTGTTTATTGTTGTTTTTATTCTTGTAACGGAACCCTTTTGTAAAATTTTCTGGTAGCAGCGATTGGGATTCGAAATTTCTAGTTGTCACGCTATTACAGATTTCTTATTAACAGAGATGGGATACTAAAATTGTATTCCGTCCTGTTACACTTGACTGGTTGACTGTGTTATATTTATCACTCTCTGAAATTATTATATATTTAACAAAAAACTAAAACATATCTACTACTATTTGATGATTAAAAGTTTAGTTTTATTTGATGTATTTTTATGATATACAGCTGTCCCAAAAAAGCGCTCTGCCCGGGGATCTGAATAAGAAATACGAAGTTGGTTAAATTGGACAATAGTTACCCCATTAGGAAAATATTTTAGTGGAATATCGCTATTTGAGAAAAAAAAAAAAATAGGACACTAGATATAGGCCAAAATGTAAATTTTGTAGTTTATTATTTTTGCGAATAACTTCTAAAAGTTAATTTTGATTTACACTTTTTGTTATTTCAAAAGGCAATGCACAATATTTTTATATCACTGCTGGACTTTTGCTGTCAGTTTTAATTTTTATATGAACGCCATATTGAAAAGTTATACTACTGAAAAAAGATTTTTAGGACTGTGTTCTTAGTGTGCGTAGAAAATAAATTTGAAAATAATAAGACCGAAGTAATAATAATATATATATATATATATATATATATATATATATATATATATATATATATATATATATATATATATATATATATATATATATGTCGCGGGGTAGTATCACTGGCAAACTCTATGTCGACCAACACTATTTCAGAACCACAGCGATAATATAAACGTGATGATCTCAGCGAGGCGGACATGCACTCACCCTGAGCACCGCTACACACTGATTCCATCCAAGCATTGTAGCCAAGAATGCTTGACGTTTCGATTACGACAATACAATTAAAAGATTATAAGTGATTCATGTAATACTTGATTCATTAAATGATCGTTATGACATGCTTTGATATTACAATCTCCGACACGGCCATTCTGACGTTTCACACGTCCTCGTGTGAACTATCTGAAAACAAAGAATTTATCCACAGTATTTTCGCTCGGCTATCTCTGACCAATAAGTGCTCAAATAGTTACAACTTTGATCAAATTTATATTAAGCTCAATATTTAGCTATAGTACACTAAATTATTTAAAGGACGCCTTTTTTACAAGACGTCAAACAAAACATAATTCTGTGACAATACATTTCACCAGTAAATACATGACTACCAATATCAGTATTCAAGCATAGTTATAGGTTGTCCAACAGCGACAGACCATCATTGCTTAACCAGCAATCGATCGCTATTCCATCTTCGCTTAACCAGCGCAAGAAAACCATACCGTCATTGCTTACCCAGCAATGGAACACCCTTCCGTCATCGCTTAACCAGCTCGGAAAACCACACCGTCATTGCTTACCCAGCAATGGAACACTATTTCGTCATCGCTTAACCAGCTCGGAAAACCACAGCGTCATTGCTTACCCAGCAATGGAACACTATTCCGTCATCGCTTAACCAGCTCGGAAAACCACACGACAGAGGCACCTAGTTAGCATGTTACCTTCGGCAGAGGTATCACAGTAGCATACCGAAACACTATGACAGAGGCATCCAGTAGCATGTCATCTTCCATCACGGTTAATAATTCTAAAGAATTTAACGAAAATGTCCAATGTCCAGACCAACGCCTCAATTGCTCCTTAGCCACTTTTGTTATAAAAGTTTGTCGGCTTTTCAAAGTTTTAGTCACCCCTGTGGATTTTCAACGATCCACTCGATTAGCCTAACTAAATTGTGGTCTCAACCTCCAGAAGGTTCATTATTGTACGCATGAACCGCTCTACTTAAAAATTAGAATATGGATTCATGTGTTATGTAAATAATACGTAATACCAAATCGAAATAATCCGGCATGCTTAAGCTTAAAGCTATCAAAATGTTCTAAATTTGTTAAATAATTCAAACAGATAGTTCTTCTTTTCGTTTTCCTAACTGTATTTTGGCTTAGTGTTTTTTAGTTTAATTTTTTGACAAGTTGGTTTTTGCTCTTATTGGAGGTTAGTAAGTTTTAGTCAGTTGATCTTACACTGTCACAGGTGATGCTGTCTTTTATAATGTTTCTCGTTTGGCCTACAAATCCTCACAGGTATTTATAAAAAAAAATTGTTGTTTATTTAAACTTGTTTATTATTGTCTGATTTTACTCTGGAAAATGATTGTTGTTGATTTGTGTCATATATTTTTATTGTAGCACTTGATGAAGGTAAAATAATATACTGAAACGTTTGCAAGAGGAGATGTAGAAACAAATTTTTTATCTTCCTTTATATCCATCATCCGATGAACTTCAATTAAATTTATCCTTGGATACGATCAAAATATTTTAAAGCAATTTGTTCCAGCGTCCATCACGCTGCACTTAGGCGTCCCAAACATTAAGACAAACAATTGAAAAGCAAGTCCCGTCTTGTCAGACTTCTCTGCTTCCAATGGCTGACAGATTTCTGTTGCTCAATTGTTTTTCAGGTAAAACAGTCGGCTTCGCAACCGTGGCAGGCTCCAGTCCGGTCACAATTTAAACATTCAATAAATTCACAATTTGACAAAACTGGCATGGTCACCCCGAAAACAGTCACGAGGAGCCTGATCGGCCACAGTCTTATCAAAACCAAAACGCCAAGTTTTATAGCTACGACCATGCTCACCGGAAATTTAACAAAGTCATATAGTATGTTCTGGGAATAGACTCAGGGACTATTTCAAACCACTACCATATTTGTACCTAAATTTCAATATTCATGAAAGTTCCATCCGTAACGACTCAGGGTTTTGGAACATGGACGTGCAGGAGCTTGAATAACTTCATACAAATTATACCATGAACAATTTATAAAAGTTCACTCAGATTTGAACTGTCTGCACAGCGCTATATTATTCACGCTAACACGGTACATCCAATACATTCTCTCACTATCAGTGCTACACATCGCCTCATTCGTAGATCTTGGGCAGGATGCTCGCCCATTCTGGCTTATTACTTCGAGACAGACTGGTACAGACTTCGTCCATAATTACAGCTCTCAGGCCACTGTCAACAATATTTTTCCCAAATAGCATCATCGTACGGTAACTGATCGAATACATCGATCTCTCACTTCAATCACATTACCCTTAATGTCAACGCAAATACCTGAAACCTGAATATTCAAAAGTCCACATGCAATTTATACATTAACAAAATCATCAAAACAAATCCCGTAGCAGCCTCGGACACAAGCCGCTGTCCTTCTAGCAAAAACTAGAGATTGCAGGCAGAAACGAACCACTGGCCATACTTCACCGTATTTGGACCAACGATCACTCATGCATCGTTAGTATGGCGGCCAAATTGTAACAAAACACAGCACAAGCGTCTTTGTGGAAGCGCAACGATAGTTTTTCTTTGTATCACATACCACAGGCGCTATGAATACCTGTCCAAGTGCAGTAATGGAATTGATTCTGGGGCCAACGTCTTTGCACTCTGCAAGACAAAACACTTCAAGTTTGGAGATCTCGTAGGCCACTCATAATTTCTAAAACAAAAAGCTACACAAGAGAGTTTTTGGTAATCGCCTTCGGTGGACAGTAGTAAGGCCACTCTTCCAAATAGACTATCTGTCCTGGTTTACGGATATTTCTAAACTAGAGTCAGCAGAAACTGGATCGATTTTATTTGGTCCGTGCTGCCAAATAAAGGAATCCATACACAACGGTTTCATTATATCTCAAGCAATAAATCTGTGTGCTCAATAAACTTAAACAAGCTCTCAAAGGAGAAGCAATCTACTTAACGTCAGATAACCAGGATGCTTTCACTTGTGAATCAAAGCTAAAATGGGTACCATAGTATAAGTGAGTCTTATGCACTTCCTGTGGATACTTGAAAAGCCATAATTCATAGCCTGGAGATATTCATTTCACCCTCGACGATAAACGTTAAACTGTTATTAGCTCTCAACAAAAGGGACTTTGAATTATGACAAGTATCTTTACTAGTCATTGTTCTATAAAATACCAAATTTCAGTTCATCAAAACTTTGGAGTGGCTTCCAGACATTCAGTCAAAACACGCTACAGCAGATCTTACTGGTCGCGGTGACAAAAGTCACCAGCGCTTAAAGCCCTCAACCTAATAAAGATAATAACAATATCATCTATCTACAATTTGTAGCTCAGTAAACTTTATCTGCAGTTAATAAAATATTAATCTTTAGCATAGTTTTCTAACATATTTCCACCTTTAACTATCTTCCCTGAAGATCTACAGTGAAATTTTCATGTTATAGTTTATATTTCGGTACACCATGGTTCTGCCCCCGCATCGGTCATATCTGGATAAAAAGTAAGTAACGATATATCAGGTGCCTCAAGTTTGCAGTGTACCTACTCAACGTGTCTGTTAGTTTGCGAAACTTGTACAATGAAAACATTTTACAATCTTTCTTGACATACCGAAACGCTTTAAGTAATTTGTATTAGTTCGTTTGTTATTTCACAAATAACTAACTAAATCGCAAACTGGTTGATACTCCCGATCTGTGACTACTTGACCTACATTCAGTTAAATAATATTGTCACGTCGCAGACGATGTAAAGGAGTAGAATCAAGCTACCAAAAATGAAATACTTATTACGTCATACAAGCTCAATGACAAAACATCAATCAAAATATAACAACTGCCAGGAACACCTACTGTAATGAATAATATCTTAAAGAACATATATGGAGATCGGTAATCCGGATCATCGGCCATCACAATATCATAAACAACAAACTCAACTTCGTCTCTCGTTTCTCAGCAAGCAACTGACCGAATTGCTTTTATTACAACAGCAACCCAATTGCCACCAACATAGCTCACAACGATATCTTGAGCTTTGTAATAAAATCTCTTACCAGTATTGGAAGACCGCTTAACATAAATTCAGTACTCATTACTCACGGTTCTACTTAACGAGCTCTTGTAATTGCGTCACCACTCTCTGGGTGGGACAAAGACGGAATCCTTGTTACTGGTCAATGCCCTATGATGAAAACCTGCAAAAATTGCTAGACAGACTTTCCATCTTAATCTGCTTGGCCCTACACTTCACTTTATAATTCAGCAACAGAACACAAATCCACAATATTGTGGATCGCAGGCGAATCCCACTTCTGATGTCGCGGGGTAGTATCACTGGCAAACTCTATGTCGACCAACACTATTTCAGAACCACAGCGATAATATAAACGTGATGATCTCAGCGAGGCGGACATGCACTCACCCTGAGCACCGCTACACACTGATTCCATCCAAGCATTGTAGCCAAGAATGCTTGACGTTTCGATTACGACAATACAATTAAAAGATTATAAGTGATTCATGTAATACTTGATTCATTAAATGATCGTTATGACATGCTTTGATATTACAATCTCCGACATATATATATATATATATATATATATATATATATATATATATATATATATATATCAAGAGGCAGTAATAATTAAAATATATATATATATATATATATATATATATATATATATATATATATATATATATATGTATAAATCGTTTTGCTGAAGGTAGAAAGAAATTATTTTAGTAAGATTAATATGAATATGTTTACATTATTTTTGACTTTAATTGATATAAATTAATTGTTAAACGCATATACGATTGATAATGATGTACACCTTTAGGAATCTAAACCGTAAAATGCTAAAATAATAAATAATTATTTGCAATCAGATACATTTTGATCAGTAGTTGTTGTACTGGTTGCCTTAAATGTTAGATTATTCCCGTTTCACCTCGTTGATTACTTTTAGTTATCAAATATTTTAGCACGGATTAATATGAATGTCAAATACATTAATACGAACAGAAACCGAGTTCTTGCAGCTTTATATCAGTGATTCGATATATCAATTAATTAAAGTATGATTCCAACATCAGAAAAGGCATGGAATTGTCACATTTTTATTTTGAATTGAAATTTATTGCAGAAGTTTGAACTCAATCTAGCTAATGAGTAGGATCTATTGTCTGTTTTTAATTAGAAAAAGTGAAATGTAACGTAAGATTTATATGTACTATAAAATCTTTAGCAAATTCGATAAATTTTTCACTTAAAATATCTAGATTTCGATGTAAAAATTGCAAGACAGTCAGAAACATTTGATTTTACTACTAATTAAAAACATTTACTTATCAAGTTTTAGAAATGAAACTGATGATCTAATTGCGAGAACTATATCACGCTCTAGATCAAATTTAGATTACTGAATAACCACTTCGCGAGTCCCAACCTCCTGGAGAACTACAAGGTTTGTTATTTACGTACGAAGTATAGTTGTAGAAACAAAAATTTGTATAATAAAGATTTATATTCTCTGATGTTACTGACATACTGATGTAGCTGTAGATATATTGTAACAGTCAACAGATAAACTATGTACAAAACTGATACAGGATAGAATAAGGGTGAGGCTAAGTGGGAGAGTTTCAGTTCACCCAGCGAAAGAGTTCAAGGGCTGATACCTAACAATGTTAGTTAATAAATGTAAATCATAATAGAGAGTACGTGGTCTCAAATATGCTATAAATAACGAACATTAGAAAATGCGTCCTCCACCATAATAAAAAATAAAATGTACACTATAATATTTAAATATTACTCAGTAAATAACCATTAACATGAAAAAATACCATTTTTTTAATAATTACTCTGCGAGATATTTGAAATTTGTTGTCAGTGTCACTATAGCTACTAGATAAATTACAGCTGACTCGTCTGCCATTTTGGTGCCAACTTCAAACATCCAATATCAGTGTTACAGTATTTATAAATCATAGAAATTATCCACAATGACGGGTTGTTCTGCTCCAAATTGTGCAAATCATTTGAGAAATGGTTATAATTTTTGCAGGTATTTATGCAATACATATATAGTTTTCTCTAACCTCAAAAATCTTGACGACACGTATTTTTTCTTGTTTTATTATTTTAAATAAGTATAATATGGCAAATATGGAAGTTATTTTTATTTTGAAAAATAGTTACTACATAAACTTATATGTAATGTACTTTTATTTCATAATTTACTGCGTTCATTTTGGCACCTATATAGTGGACGAGTCAACTATGTATTATCTAGTAGCTGTAAGTGTCACTATGACGTCACGCTAGTGCTATAGAGCTTGTGCTAGACAAAGCTATAGCAATAGGCATCGCCGTGACTTCATATTGACATTAAAAATCAAATGCAGTTAAACTAAAAACAATTAAGACTTTTTAATACTAAATGGCTTGCAAAAAAATCACGTACACCTTAAAAATCAAGTAACAGAGTTTTTGTTTTTTTTAGCTTTGTAATCACTATTTGATCTATTATGGACCTAGTTCTTAATTGTGTTTAATTTACCTACTGTTAAATTACAAATATATTCCAGAAAAATGAAAGAACAGTCAAGTATGTATTTGAATTTCTGTTAATTTTGACATCTTAACTGACACTAGTGACATTGACAAGTTCAAAATGAAGATCGACTCAATACAGCAAAAAATAGGTGTACGCGATTCTTTTGCAAGCCAGTGTACAATTTGCTTCTAATTTAACCAAACTTTCATTTAAAATAATAAAAAGATCAAAGTAGAGGACCCCGTTAACAAATTAAGCAATAATGGATATATAAGGTTTAACAAGCCCTCACAATTCTCATACTTTGATATAAATTATAGTGAGATCTACTCTATTTATTATAGAGTGTTCCGGATATAACGTTATTTAAATAATCTTCAAATTTGTGAATATAGTGTTATATATAAACAATTTAACAAAAATATTAAGTAAATGTATAATTTATATTTAAACTAATACCTAGTTAAAGCAATCTAAAACGATTATTAGGTATTTATGTCTGATAAGATAAGATAAAAAAATATCTTCAAACTTTGAGAATATCCGTATATAAGTGAAATAAATAAAGTACTATTTTTTACCATATGCAGGAATAACTTACTGAAGATGTGTAAAAGCATGCCGTGTACTTACATTTTGTAAGTAAATGAGTCTATGTTCAAAATGTCTAAGGCTTGAAGCTTACCTGAAACAAAAATAATTCAATTAACATACAATTTTCTCCACATTTCGCTAACGAAAAAAATATTGCCCGACACGTCGTTTATTTAGTTAGCAGTGAAAAAATAGGGCATTTACCAATTAAAGTTCGTTGGATTCTCTAATGAAAACAGAACCAGATTATCTTTTGTACTTTCCTAGTTTGAAAGTTTCAACTCTGAAAGCACAAAAGAAAAAACTAGACAAGAGAAACTAAACTGTCTACAAACTCGAGTAATATTATTATTCTCCCTGAATAAGAGTGCTCTGTTTACTTTTCATTCCGGAAAATTACACTACTTCAGATATAACGATCATTTCTAAACTTTAAATAAATGGAAAACAAACTACATGGGGTTCAAAGACATGTTAACTTAGGAAGAAATGAAAAAAAATTATGTGAACTTTCTTCATTTGCACAGTTGAAATATTTTCTTGCAATATTAAATAAGATCATAATTAAACAAAGTACTCGTATATTTTACAGCATTCAATACCGAACACAGACGATCCTTGTAAAATTGAAGAAATATATTTAAAATAATTATCATATGTAATTGAAATAAGAAAATATAATATTTAAAATTACACTTGACAGGTTTCACAAGATTTCAGTCTCAGAATCAACCTGTCGGTCATTTATCAGAGATTGGCCCAATCAACCAGAACCACGCACACGTTTCGCTCTTATTGGAGCTCATCAGTGCGGTGCACTGAGTAGATTGAATGGACGGATGATAAACCATTCCAAAAAGATATGATGCCCGTAGAGGTAGCTAACCACGTGCAGGACCATCTATCGAGAAAGTTGTGATCTTGGCCAGCAATAAATACTAAAAAAGTACAAAGTATAATTACGCGACTTGGTGAGACTTCAGTGCACCATCCTGATGAGCTCCAATAAGAGCGAAACGTATTTGCAGTTCTGGGTATTTTTACTATAAATATTAAAGAATATTTCACTCTCTGTAAGTCTAGATGCATTTTTTCACATTAAATAGATTTGTTTAAGATAAAAATTAATAAGATTTGTAAAAAATTGGCAAAAACACATCTTTTTTTGTTGATTAATATAAAATTTTACATGAGAGTGACAGTTTTCGTTGCGTTTTTTTAAAGAATAGTCCTACTTACAAAAAATAAATATTCTTTAGCAAAATGCGTATCTGTAATTAACAGGAAGTTATTTGCTGGCTACATCAAGTATGTTTTACACATATCGAGGGCATCATAACATAAGAGCGTAATAACCAAATTATAAATTTTACAGAAACGAAAAAAAAAAATATTTAAAACTCAACACTTGGAAATATGAAAATGATTTAATGCAAATAATTTTTTTTATATAAAGAGTCTTTATTTTATACGATAATTGAATAATTGAAGGCATTTATGGCGCATATACTCTTTTATACAACATGAATTGCATCAGGTCTTATAAAATCTACATACAAATATAAAGGCGTATTTAATGTATGCACCACTATGTACTTAAGCGTTTTTGTTATGTCAAATATTGGAAAATTGGTTGATACTACAATTAAAATGAGACAAAAACCACGCAACGGACGTCTAGAATTACCTATACGCCTTCCTGATATGAGCCGCATTCTTTTTACCAAGAATATCAACTCCGAGTAACACGTATTTACCCTAAACCGTTTTTTTTTAATATGGGATAAATGATCTTGTACTACCCATTTTTTTCGTCCCTGCCCCCGCGAAACACCACCTTTGAAACTGGATCAAATAGATCCTGAACTGATCCCGAATGTCAATGTCACGTCAATATGACGGACTGCCATATATCTTGTTGTTGTTGTTGTTGTCGTCTTGTTTGTAAGCATTTGGTATTATAATGAATGATTTAAAAGAAATTAGTTTGATTGATTCAGAAACAGAAACGTTATATCGTATCATGTTTCATTACCATGAGAAATACACCCATATTTAAAAACTCAAAGGTAAAATAATTTAATGTGTCCAAAACAAATCAAACAAACAACAGATTATAGCCACAAGCGAATTCAGCAAATGATGTTATAAAAATAATGTTATATATGTTTTTATTTTCTACTTCTTATTTTAAAAATGATATTGTTCATTTTAGGACTAGTTCAGTTCAGTTCAGTACGAGGTAATATCAGTTCATTTTTCCCCTAAAAAGAAAGCGCCTATGAATGTGTAATACGCCCTTCTGTTATAATGCCCGCGATATGTTCTAAATCATTTTCCGCGTACATGACTATAGCAAACTTTTCAAATATAAACTTAACAAAAATTGGTACCCATATTATGAACATACATCCAAGAGTTTTGTTAGCAATGTATTTCATTGCATATTTAAAGCAGGTATATGTTTTCAAAGTAGTGTTTTTAAAATGAAATTTGTAAAAGAAGAAAAACCTACATGTGAAGCTAATTTTACCATATGATATTTCTGGACGTTCATTTGAACTTTCCTAAAAATAATTTTTATTCAGAGTATACCTACTGCTACTGCTCCTCGTTTCCAGTTTAACATGCAACAAAAATGCAGCAGCCGAGATTTTTTGCTTTTATTTAGAGACCTTTTGTGCTTTTAAATGAAATAAATTTCGTATTTTGTTGCAGTGTGATGACAAACATTTTTACAGAGCTTACGGAAGCTTATATGGAGCTTTTGCTAAGCGCGTTTCTAGTGACAGTTGTTCGTAGGGTTTTTGCTTTGTTATGTTGCTGACCTGCAACATTGAACTTTAGACAAAGCGCAGGTTACAGTTGTGTTTTCATTATCATTATCATTTTATAACCCTGCAGAATATACTTTACACACAACTTCTCTGGATATTTTACAAAAATAATTACACTTTTATATACGTTCTAATTAAATATTTATATTCATATTCTGCACAACAGAGAGACAGCAGTTTTACACTGTTTCTAAAATTCAGTGTTTTTTTAATGTTTTTATTTTTCGAAATTAGAATCATTTCACATGATTAATCATCTGTGAAGAAAAACGAACCTATTTCTTACAATTTTGTTAGTATTAACTTTAATCGATAGGTTCAATATTAATAGATTAGACAAACAAAACATTTTTCAGTTAATGTTAATAATTTTACGCAAAACTGTCAATATTGTTTGTTTAAATCTTAGTTCAACATTACGCCCGCCGGGGTTTTGTCAGTTTTATCGGCCGCTGGGCTGTAAAAAACACAAAGCTTGATAATGATCCAAACATTTTTTATTCATGTGAATTTTAGAAGTATTTATTTATCTAAAATATAGCCACAAAATAAAGTTAACATGTGCGTAACATTACAATAACCTTATCTAACGCATACAACTCATGTAGTCTTTTTGTATTTAACAAAAAAAAAAAAGAAACACCATAACGACCCAATATTTGCGTGTGTGAGTTTTACGAGTTAGATTAGGTTATGTTAAGGATTGTTTAGAGAAGTTGCAAGCTAAAAATGTCCAAATATTGAGGAAAACAGTAAATGAAGTCTAACAACGATATGTAATACTGACATTACTCGAACACTGTCAGCTTTGCTCATCTAGGGGATTATGCTCATTACTCATTAGATTGCTAGATGTTGGTATCCTGGTTCCAATCTTCTGATCAACTAGTTCAGATTTGTAAATATGCTAAAATATCAAGTATTTATGTATTTAGGAATCACAAGTACTTTCCTTATTTACTATTTATTACCAGTGGCGTAACTAACGGGCCCGCGGGGCCCGCATTGCGGGCGGGCCCCCGGCTCTAGAGAGGCACCAATTTACATGATTTATAATTTTATTACTACTGCGAAATTTTGAATTTAAACTTTTTTTTGTAGCAACATATAAATTTATTTAGTCCTTTATTTTTGTAAATGTCAATTTCCAAAAATAATATTGGCTAAGGGGCCCCTTATCCGCTATGCAAAATCAAGCTCTTTATTTTCTATCACATTTCGGCCGATAGAATTTCGATTTCTTAGAAAATATTTTCCTGCAACAAAGTTTTCCTTTAAAATAACCCCATAAAAGAAGTCTGAGGCTGTCAAATCAGAACACTTGGCGGCCAATGTATATTACCAAAACTTGGGATTAAATAACGATAAGAGAATGATTTTCACAAAATTGCTACTATTTAAACTGTATTATACTGATCCATCTCGCTAATACCATATTTTGTCCAAGTTCTTTCATTTGGGATAACAAAAATGTATGAATCAATTCCCTGTAACTTTCACCAGTGGACTGTGCCAACAATTTCATTTTCAAAAAAAATAAAAATAATAATAAATAAATGGACCAATCACATTTTCATAGTAAATGCCGCAACATACAATGACTTTGGTGGGATGTAAAGGTGCCTAATCTTGGATATTCAGGCCTCCCATGTTGGTTATTTTACTTCTTAACATGACAACTCAGATGAAAGTGAGCCCGGTCACAATTGCCACAAGTTCTTGTGGTATGTAGTTCTTCATGGTAAACGCTACAATTAAAAACGGGCCCCAAAAACTTTTTGCGGGCGGGCTTCCGAATTCTTAGTTACGCCACTGTTTATTACTTAATATATACACTGCTAGATGCAAGAAATATTTTCCACGTTGACAATGACATTAAGATTCAAATAATTGTACTCATATGAATTGGCCATAAATTCAGTAAATACTCACTTCGTCTATACTAGATTGTTGTTGGCAGTAACGCTAAATGAACTTGCACAAGCCGGCTACCTGACAATCTTCTGGATCTTCTGGTCACTACATTCGTCACAATGGCTCAAGCACAGTAGTAGTAACGCAGTTTTTTCACTAGTACCTTCTGGCGATCAAGATAGTATTACATCTTCATGGATGCCTTCCACCACCGCAACAAGCAGTCTTTTATAGTATAGTACGAGTACCGACCGCGGTGATCTTATCGTAACAAATGCCAATTCCAACTGTGACCTCGCTCAACAGATTACAGTTGGCCCGCCGTATCCACGGTTTGGTATCCATGGTTCGGAATAAGCTTGTGATACGGTCATGCGTTCGTTGAAATATGCATCTTCGCAAAAAATTCGGAACACTCTTATTTTGTTAGGCGATTGAACTTGGACTTTGTACATACATATATGTGATTGTTTATTTATTTTCATTCGAATTGCATTTATTTGCTTAAAAACGTAAAATTTGTTTAGTGACAATTTTAAAATATAACAGAACATCTTTTCTCTTCTTTCCTGTTTTGATTTTGCAAAACTCGGGGTTTAGTAAATTGCTCGCTAATATTCGTGATGTTCGGTATCGACGGAAGACGGTGGAACCAAATCCCTGCGGATACGGCGGTCCTACTGTATTTGTGACGAATGTACAGCCATATGTTAAATAAAATAAATATAATATAAAATAAGTATACTATAAACAAAAAATGTTAAAATTAAATTCTGCAGGCCGTAAAACATGTACACATATACATAATAGTACACTACTTAATTCATTTCATTATGATTACAGTACCTCTATAACCGTCGACAGGTTAGGTAAAAGTAAACCAGTTTATGTGTAATATTTTAAAACTATCGCCTGCAAGAGATCATAAAATTTTATGAATTTTCGTTATACATACTGTATACCTGTATAATTTACATATTATGTCACAAAAATTGTTCTCGGAGAACGATATGATAATTCCTCTAATAAAATAGAGACAGCGCTGCATGGAAGGATATTCATCGTATTTTTCTGTCTCATAATTTTCGGTGCTCAGAACAATAGCGTCACTGCATTCATGTTTTTATTATATTATTTTTTCCTTACACATACCGGGTCCGGCCCTAAATTAAAATATTTTTCTACAAAATTAATCCAGAGAATTATGTTCAATGTTTCTAGTGAGGGTTTTCAGCAGACACGGCCTGAAACGATCGTTTTATTTCAGAAGAGTCCTATGAGAAAGGAAATATACCCCATTGTAAGAAAGAAAAATGATGTAAAAATGCTACTTTGCAAGTAAATTGACTGAGATGCTACATATATCTTCGAGTATGAGAGTATTAGCTGTAAAATAACATTTTTCTCCGACTCTCTAAAATTTCATATACAAATTTGAGACACAAGTTAACGTGGAATACAAAATTTTATTTGAGAAACTTAAATCCTTTATTCCCTGTTTTGCATTGCATTATATTGTCTCTGCTTTCGCTAGCATTTTATGTTCAACATCTTATGTTACTAAGGAAATCCAGAGTAGCAATTGTTCTAAAACAAAATTCCAACTGAAGTGCAATAAGATTTTACAGACGTATTCGAACAAAAATACTCATAAACTGCATTGAAGCGATATATAATATTATTATAATAATGTAGGTTTTATTATACAGAATGATTGAAAATATAAGGACAAATAGCTACTTTCTTTATTACTAATTTTAGACTTACATTTAATTAATTAATTGCAAAAAGGAAGCGAAATCGTTGTTGATTTTTTAATTGGAATGGTATATACGAGTATGTTTTTATATTTTAGAAAAGTATTTTAAATCACTTAGACTGTTAATAAAAAAAAATCACAGGATTTTCACCAATATGCTTTGTTTTACTTACAGTGTCAGATGAAATTATATTTAAAAAAATGGTGGAATCCCACATTAAACAAATAGTTGGTAGTAAAGGGTAAACTAAATAATAATAAAGTATGAAATAAATATCAGTGTATATTTAGTGGCTAATTAATGTTAGTTGTTTGAAATAAATTATTATTTCTGATATGAATCAGTGAATTAATCCTTATAAATTTTATTACTGCTATTTTCTAACTTAAATACGTGGCATACATTTCAGTTTTATTTTATTTGCAAAATGCAATTATGCTGGTCTTAAACCTAAATAAAAGGCGCAATTATAGAGAGCTCCAGATTAATTCCGATGTTCTGTACACAATCCTATCTGCTTCTCATATCGAAATTCCAATAGTAGGCAAATGAATTATAGCAACTCTATTAATTTCTCGTAAGTGATACGATTCTATTAATTGTTTACGAATACATGATATCGGATGCAGTATACGAGTAAATCGCCGTTTCTATGAACAGAATAATCTTATTAAAATATCAGGATAATAAATGAAGAAAGAAAATAATGGAAAATTGGGAAATGACCGGACACGCAGTCTAATGTAAATAATTTATTTCCTGGCCTACGTTTCGACTGTTACTACAGTCTTCCTCAGGGCTAGAAATGGTCCCTGACCCAATTTTCCATTCTGCTACCAGTCGATCATCGTACTCCACATTTAAAAGAAAATAATGTTTGCTGTTTAAAAATGACTAACTGTTTTTTAGGAAATAAAATTATTTTTTTAATATCTCCCTTGAAGTACAATAGACTTGGTTCACCTAAGTTTCATTTCTTATAAATAATTCCGCAAATTAGGTACTTAAAATGCACCTTTACAGAAATTTACTTTTAATTATCAAACGAACAATTTGTCGCTGAGATATTTTTGGAGTATAAAAATTAAAATGCTTGTCAAATTGAGCTATATTTAAGGAATAATGCGTATTTGACTATGCTCTATCCGTTTTGACTATAGAGTGGTGGGAAGATAGGTGCAGTTTGATCTTGTTGTTTGATTGAATAATACCCCGATATTATCCAATCAAACAACAAGATCAAACTGCGCCTATCTTCCCACTCTATTGTTAAAACAGATAGTGTATATGACATCAAATTATTTCATATTTTGAAATAGCAAAAAAGTAACCCCCCATTAGGACAGTCCGTGAGGTGACGTGTGGTAAGCATCCTCTGCAGTACAGATATATCGTCGATATCAGCTAATACAAGCAGATTGTGTTGGATGCTTGTAGTTTAAGGGGGGTAAACCACCCCCACCTCTTGCTTGTATCCTTGTAGTCAGACTTAGACACAGAACATTATACAATTTCTGTTTAAAGGTTGTAGACACTGTTAAATTATTAAAGAATACTGGTTGGACTTGCATTGTCTTTATTATTTTTATATTTAATATAATAAAGACAATGCAAGTCCAACCAGTATTCTTTAAGATTATACAATATTATACCGAGCCATGTTCATGTACAATGGCTTGCAAAAAATCGCGTTTTTTTGTTTTTTGCTGTACTGAGTCGGTCTTAAATTTCAAATTGTCAATGTCACTAGTATCAATCATACTTGCCATGTCTGTTCTTTCATTTTTCTGAAATATAATTGTTAATTTAATAGTAAAGTAACATAATAAAGAACTTGCTCCACAATAGATAAAATAGTAACATGATAGTGCCAACATGACAACTTTTTGCGATCGTCCAGAGAATGTACTGTTTCTGATCACTTTTTATACCGGAAAATCTTTCTTTACTGAGCTAGCTCGAAGAATTGTCTATGAGAGATCGGAAAGTGTTGTTAACTTAATCTAACATAACCGATATGAATGTTTCCATGACGATCAGTTGTTTATGTATTTATTGCATTTAATGCATACCTATACATTTTTATTTAATGTTTTATTTCAGGATCGTGAAATAAAATTGTATCCACAAATTTCCAGGCTCGCCCTAGAATATTCTTGCTCACCCAGTAAAGTATTACTTTCAGGTCTTGTTACGTAAATTACTATTATATAGCAAGAAAAAAGTAAAAACTTTGTTACTTGATTTTTAAGATGTACGTCATTTTTTATTTTGATAGCCAATCAATCGGTTATCGAGTCATTTACTCAACTTTAATTCTCCGCAGATTGATACACCCAATAATAGGTAAGGAGTGTTGATAATATATTTATTTATTTCATTTAGTTTTATTTATTTGGGTGAAGTATAAAAATCAAAGAAATACTACTAATGGAAATAAAAATGTATTAATCGGTAAATAAATATTAAAATGATAATAAAAATAACTAACAACAAATATTAACACTAATTAAAAGACGAAATATAATTAATTACTTAAACACTATGATTATTTATTTAAATAATTAACACGACTATTTATTTTCACGCTATTTATGGCACTATTTATTTATGTCATAATTTATTTATATCACATTCAACTGTCCGACCTCTGAGCGTCTGTATACTCAACTGACTCCTACAGTGTCTGTATACTCAACTGCCCGGACAGAATTCACTCCTTTCAACTCTCGTTTTAAACTCTCTTCAACTCTACTAATTAACTGATTTCCGATCCAGTATCATCAACTCTCCGTATGCCACAATTCTTCAACACCAATACCGAGTATTCACTTCCATTCGCCGTTATTGTCCCAGTATAGTCTAGCTTTATTCACTTCCACAGCTATTCCAGAATACCAGTGACTTCCCGAGTACTTCACGCGATACTATACTGTAAACTCAGTAACTGCCTTACATATGGGTGTATTCTAAACACAATCCGTTAAAATATATTATGTAAACGGATTCCGTTAAAATATTTCTTATTAACGGATTCCGCTAAAAATTCTATTCACAATATGACATTTCAACGGATCCGTTAAAATTAATATAATAAACGGATCCGTTTGCTACTGTAGGGCAGTGTTGTCAAATTGTAAATGTCAACATATTCATATTTTGATAATAACAAAATATATTAAGATCTAAACAGATATTTGTGATACATAAATTTAGAGATACTATTTAGTAATAAATTTATATCAATAAATAATCACAATAATGAATATATTCTTCAAAATAATCTTTGGAATGTTGGTAGGTAAATACTTTGTTGTAATAAATGTCAAAATTGTCAGTTTCATAACCTTTTGATATTATTGTATATTATTGTAAATTTGGAAAAAAAATGGGCATAAAACAAAAAAATCTATAAAATCATAATTCGATACTTATTAAGCGCAGCTAAAGTAATAATGAAGAACGTCCCTAATGCCTAACCCCAATATTTATCTTGAAATTATAGACATCACCAAGCTAATCTACAGTATCGAGAAAATGAACATACGCGGGACCACAATTAAATATAGGCGCATGCACTTTAAAAACTACATTATTTGCAAATATTAATTAATTTTCTTCATTAGATTCATTCATCTAATCAGTATTCTTCGAATATAATCAAAATATCCATTGTTGTAATCAAAATATTCTTTGTTGCAATAAAAATATTCTTTGTTGTAATCAATAATTAAAAATAAAGGCACCAATAGAACATTTGTGTCTTGAGCCCCTGAAGATTAAATGCAGTCCTGAAAATACTCGAATATTTTTAAAACATTAGGTAAAGTACAAGATTTGCAACGTAGAGTAAAATATCTGCTCGCTTAATTAGAGAAAGCATTTTTAATTTTTTTGAAAACGAGAAATGGATAATTTTTGTATTGTTAAAATCTTTCATCGAACCGATTTTGCATGAATTATGTACGAGTATAATTTTGTTATAAAAATTATTTATTTGTACTTTCCTTTCAATTACATTTTATGAATCCAAGGGTCGGAGGGTGATAACGCCATTCTCTGTGTACAATTAAGAAATTTCTAAATATTTATGTATTAAATGTCGTCCGTTTACAATTAACGGCTATGAATCATTCTCCGTTTAAATTTTATTTATAAACGGATAACATAAACGGATCTCCGTTTATATTATTAACGGATAGTGTCTTTAGAATAGCAAAATCTAGTTAACGGATATCTTAATTTTAACGGTCCGTTTATAAATAACGGAATGTCTGTAGAATACACCCATGAAGATCTATGTAACTTTTCCACAACCTCTGTATACTCAACCCTTGATCACATAACGACTGTTATGTGATCAGGGACTCAACTGAACTAACTGTCTGTCCTCTTCATTAATAGAACTCACAGCTGACTATGTAACTTACGGGCAGAGCTCCGTTGCTTTTATATAGCTGCCAATTACCGTCTGGAGAAGTCTAGAACATTCAATCGAATACAAAAGCTTCAGGCAACCGGTAGTAATTAAACAGGTCGAGACTCGTTTGTTTAATCGCCTCAACGATTACGTCATCGCTAAGAATAGACGCTTGCTCAACGCGGCGGTGCGCTCACACGTTACAATAATATTTCTTAAAATCATCCAAACATTAATTAAAATTTAGATATATCTATAGTAAAATTATACCTATCAAGTTATTTAAAAAAATTATATGTATACATATACTCGTACACATATATTCTCATCTCACATGTGAAGCTCGTGTAGGTGTAACACGATCTTTTTTATATGTCCCTATATTTATAGCCAATATTAAACATAACATTTTGAAATGAGATGTACTTAAATATCCTAAAACATTTTTAATATCTTGGTAAAATGTAAAACTTATTTTATTCTATATTATTAGAGTGATTTTTTTAGCAAACGACGTTAGTAATTTTTTGCGTAGCGTGATGGAAAATCAGCACTGTTGTACACAAAGCTGTCATATTTCAGAAAGTTTGTAAAAATGTGCAAAATTATTGAACATAAAAATTGAGGTTACATATGTATTTACATACATTAAAATTCATCGTGTCAGATGGGTTTTGTAAAATAATAACAGAAAGAAGTACGCATGTCGATGAATCTTTGGAAAATGCATTCACACATGCGTATTATATATTTATATATAATCCCCTACCAGGTTCCAGATCGAGGAAACTCAGTGGAAAATCCATTGTAGCTAGCGCATTTTCCATTCATTTAGCACGGGAAATGTTCTCCGAATCGTTCGACATGTAAATTTTTCATTTTTGTGCGTGGGGAGCTTACGTAGAATATTTCCAGAGCGTGAAATAAATTCGTTTCTCCCTGGCTTGCCTTGGGAGATAGGGGGGTCTTGGTTCAACCCTCCAGTCAGTGAAATGGCGTGTCATTCACAGGAGACGAAAATGCTATATTGCGAGCTGTTTCTTTGTTTGCAAATAGTGAATGTTTTGCATTAATAACGAGATTTAAATCTGAATTTTAATATGACGCCATAAAGATGATTGAATGAATCTGTTATTACTTGCTAATACACCACAATGTGATACGTATCTAACCGTCACAGTTATATTTTTTCAATTATAACCTATACAATACATGTTCAGAATATTCATTTTATTTGAATTGTGTATATTTACTGCTAACGAATGGCGAGGTTGAAGTCGTGCCGAGCCATAGCGAGCAAACTGTTCCCAGAACTAGAACACTTTGTTTGGCGACATGGCCACTGTCGAGGAGTCGAGGTAGGCTCGTCACTCGGCGCTTGACGCTCGCCAAATCTTGCGTCATGAGAATCCGGCTTTTACTCGTAATGCCGGATTCCCAAAGCGCGGGACTCACCGAGCCTGGCTCGTGACTCGGCACGCTTCGCAACGTGGGTTAAGGAGACTTTAAATTTAAAAACTTATTTCTACACCAATGATTTCGCTTCGAACAATTTCGGTTAAACTCGGAAATGCGTGGCAAGCTTGCAAAAGTCAAAGTTAACGAGCCTACACACGTCGTGGGATCGGTTTAGACTCGAAGGTCGGCGAGCTATCTAGACTCGCCGAGCTATGCGCCGTGAGAAGCCGGCTTAACCGAGTCAAGACCAGGTTGCGGTCCTTTTGTCGGGATGCTAGGTACACCCCGTATTATATTATACAACATATTTACCATAAAGTAAAATAGTACTCAATAATACGAAAAAGAACAATAAAAGTTTAACATTCATTTCAGTGAAATTGGAGGATATTACATTTTTAATTACGTTTCTTCAAGTTTATAGTCTATTTTTCATATCATACTATGTGGAATTTTAATTTTGTAAAACAATGCTTTATTAATTTAAATTTAATTAATTTTCTTTCATATTATGTATGATTCAAGTCTCCAGAATTCACAGGATCAACATAAAACGATTAAACTATTAGTAACAGCAGTTTTTGGACGTCCTTTAGAAATTCACAGCCAAAATGAAATTTATTGTACCAAAGTTTTAATGTTCACCTATCTTTTACTGTTCGTTAGCCATACGCGAGGCTGTAGGTCACCAAAGTAAAAAAAAATTATGAAATTTCCATTTAAAATGAAAATCTGTATTTTGAAAACTGATGTCCAGGGATTTCTTTTGGTATTTTTCCCGTAACTGATTTAGGGATTTATAAAACCAAGAATATTAATCTTAATTATTGCGACGGATTAGAACTTAGTCGAGCATGGCTTCCTATATTAAATATGTTGTAATTTGTTACCTTGGTTACCTACTTGTTGCTAATGTTTTGTTTTTATTTATTTATGTATATTCCCTGAAGAAGGCAGTAATGTATGCTGCCGAAAAGTCGTATTTAATAAAAATACAGAACATTAACTAAAAAGGTTGTATTATTTTTACTTCCTTGTACGAAGTAAAGGAAGTATTGTAATCGGTTTTGAGATTTCAACGGAAATATCCATTTTGACCATCCCTGAATCCATTTTGACTAATTTCGTCGTGACGTCTGTACGTACGTGCGTATGTATCTCGCATAACTCAAAAACGGTAAGCCGTAGAAAGTTGAAATTTTGTATTTAGGACTGCTATAACATCTAGCTGTGCACCTCCCTTTTTGGTCATTACATAATTTCTAGAAATGGTACTTTCTTTGAAGCCTATAATAATTTTTTATGAAAAACTATCTTAAAATATAATCTAACACTTTTCAAATTTGGTATATAAGACTTTTATGTCAATTGGAATAAGATAGTGGATTTTGGTTAAAACCGGCTAACCGGAAGTGACATATTACCTGAAGTTGTTAACAGTTTTTCTTCAATAAAATGGTTTCATTTTGATTTTAGAAATAAATGCTTCAAATAAAAATTTTAGAGAATTAAATTCTGTGTCTAGCACATCAAGTATTATTAAATTAGCCCGTTATATAAGCGAGATATGTATATTTAAAACTTTTATAATTTTTAGTTTTTGTAATGAAGTTTGCTATGGATTAGGACAAAAAATAACAAAAAAATAAAAAATAGATGCTAATGTCAAATCACGTCAAATACGTGCAATTTTATACTTGAGTCTATACTTCATATTGGTCTTGTGTACAAGGAAGTCGTGTGGTGTCCACATCAGATTTTTGTTGTATTATGAGTTCTGAAAGATTTTTTAATGATTTAGGATTACTTAAAATTCGGAAGGATTAAAGGAAAACATCGAAAAGGATTGACAGAATGATAAAAGCGACATTCAAAATTTAATTTTTAAATAGTGTGTGTATGTAGTCTTGTCAAACTAATGAACATTTTATAGTAATCTCGAAATCGAAGCAACCTGCCTTACAATATGCATCTAGGCCAATATTATAGTTATTTAAGTAAGGGAGATAAGTACTAATATTATCCGAAGGCGGTATGATGCATGTAATGTCCGTGATGCTTATTATATTTTTTGCACGATTGAACATTTTATAGCATTTTTGTATAATTGATCGAATAAAAATAAAAAAGATTGTCAAAGGTGCAACTACGAGTAGTTGTTTTACGAACGGCAACTACAATTTATATATATTTTAATGCTGTTGCTAATGTGATGAACAAATTTGTTATTAACTTAACGCCCGTGGGCTTTTTGTACAATTTACTATATTTTTTACCTTAACAAGCAAATCTTGATCAGTACATAAAACCTACTGCATTGGAAACGCTATCGGTAAAATTTATTGGGTGGTATTAATTAAAATAAGTAAATATTTATAAATATTTAAGCATTAGCATTTACTTATATTTCAGCAAGAAGTAAAAGTAAATACTTATTTTCATATTAATAACCAATTTAAGTCAAGTTTAATATTTAAGTTACATTGCTGCAGCCGGCCATTAGTGATACATATTTCAAAATAATAAAGTGCAACAATACTTTGTAGTAGTGAGAAAATATTGATACATACATATACACGGTGTTTTTCTACTTCGGGTAAAAACTTTAAGTGCATATAGTACTAACCAAAATGAGTAAAAAAACTTAATCAACATGAGTCCGATCTTTAATAGTTTCCGAGATATGACAATTAAAAATGAATTTTACGGGGTTTACCTATGCTTTCTCGAAAACTATAAGATTTACGAGTATAAGAGTTACGACTTCGATTATATATTTTTCTACGATTCTAATAGAAAATGGCCTATTTCTTGGAAACAGTTGAAGATCAAACCTATATTGATAAAGCTTTTTTTGCTCATTTAGATCAGTACTATATGCCCTTAAAGTTTTTACCCCAAGTTGGAAAACACCCGGTATAATTAAAATATACCCATTTCTATCACCATAAACGCTGAACATTTTCTAAAATAATTTTTAATACATACTTGTAATATTTATTAAAATATACCCATCTAAAATATTTTAATACATGTCACTCAATTCCCGTACTATGTTTACCATCTCCGTCTTCTACTTCTATTACTTATCTCTTTCGCTGTCATTGCTTTTATCTTACAAATGCTGACCTCACAGAGGTTTTAATGTTGTTTATATAAAATTCTGTTAATATCTAACATTTTTTTTAAACGGCAATTTTATTTTTTACTTTTAAATTAGATGGATTAAAATAAAATTAATAACATAGCGGAAAAACTGTATAACACCGTAAGGGGTCAGTGAACTTGTTAATATGTGCTTAGGTCAAATTTCATTAAAACGATTTCTATGTAAATAAATTAAATAAATGTACTATAGAGGTAAACTGAATACGAGAAAACAAATTTAGCACAAATTATTTGTATAGTTTAAAAAAAATCCGATATATGGTGTAATTCAAATTAACTGATAATAACAAGAAATGCATAAAGTGTGGTTTTTATTTATATCTTTATTTAAATATTTTTGAGTACTACTCGTACATCACTACAAAAAGGAAAATACGAGTGTATATAGTAAAAGATTACCCGTAATTTATTTACTTTCACAATAATCTGGCTACTGTCAATGCAAAGAGCTTTCTGCTTACAGCGGATAAATTAGGTACACTTTAATGTGACATTACAGTAATGTAACTGATCTATTGTGCATAATCTAACACGTACGCAATTATACTCACAGAATAAGACAGAAAACTGATATGCATTGATATATATTTGAATTCTCCGAAGTAAATTTAATTATTATCATGTCATTATCAACTTACATACTTACAAATAAAAAAAAAACTTTTTCTAAAAGTGAAGTAAAACTAGAGTAGACCCGTCCATTTTTTTCTGATTTTTTACTCGAGCTGATTAAAATTGTCTCCCAAAACAATAACATAAAAGAAAAAATGAAATAGTAAATATTATATAAATGTTAAATAATCAGTTCATTTTAGCAAAAATATTTCTCATAAGAAAAACACGCACTGCTGAAAACTGTAATAATAATTAAAAATAAGGAAGGTTCAGAAGAATTAACGCGAATCAGAAAATTGTTTATTGGAGAAAAAAGAACAAGATTACGTCAATCAAGTATTTTAAATTTTATTCAATTACCTAATGAATAGTTTTTATTTACATATACATTACTTAATTATGTTAGATTGGTATGATATAGTTTCACCAGATATACAGTTCAGCAAACCGAGCTACTCATTTCAAGGTTGCATGCGCAGTAGCAAAGTGAACTGTAAAAACAAATAAGGTAGTCATAATTCTATCATATTACAGGGCCAGTAATCATTTTCTAGTGTACGATTATTCCCTTCATTTAACATGTTGCACGGACTGTACAAATAATAATTTACCTAGAATTCTATGATTATTTATTTATTTAAGTACTCGGCAGGAACCGGAATTCCCAATTATGGAGTACTACCAAGAAAATACATAAACATAACAAATACACATAACATATTATAAAAGATTAATACAATACAATAAAGCGTACGTACAAAGATCAAGTTTTTAAAAAAAACCTCTCAACAGGATTATATCCCAATTACAGAGAGGTTTACATATAAAACATCCATGCCTTAGTGGGAATCGAATTCAGAACCCTTAGCGTACTCATAACTAAGAGCCGTTGCTCTAATCATTGAGCCTCCGGAACCGACAGATATATAGAATATTTAAACAACTTTCTTTTAAATAATGCTAAAGAATCACAGAAAATATCAGTTTTATCACAGCTGTTATAAAAGTTGTTAAATGATACACAAGTGCACCTTATAGGGTTTTTTAATTTATACCGTAAAACGACGTGGGTAGGAACCAGCAGGGTTAATAGAAATAAAATCTGGGAATTCGTTTAAAAATCTGTAAAATCGTAATATTTGTTTTAAATGGCCGCGAAAAACCTCATTGTAAGGAAACATATTTTCTAATAGTTGGTGTCATGTAAGTGTTATTACTAGTGAAAAGTGTATCTGCAGCTAATTTCAGAGTTTTGTATCAAACACATTAATTTTTAAGAGCGAAGCAAGTGTGGGGTTAATTTTGCTATATGTAAGTAAATTAGCTAATTAATAAAAGTTATTGAAAATATGTTTTATTTTACTATGTAAGACAATCTGAATATAAATTACGTGAAATAAGTATCTAACATAATATATTTTTTTCTTTCTGTTAGTTCCTATCCAATCAGAACTATTGTAATTGGGACTAAATTAAAAATTAAATCACTATTCCTATTTACCAAAAATTCCAGGTGAATAGGAACAGTGAATAATTGAAAATAAAAACATAAATGCGTTTTTAAAATATTAAACCCTTACGAGTCTTTAAACTGCATAAATAAATAAATATATCATCACGGCTTATTACCCATTAGATAGCAGTTTTAGCTGAAAAAGTGTTGCAAAAAGATGAACAGGTTATTAGTTATATTAGTCGAAAGGTCAAAAACAGTTCCTATTAACCCCTTTTTACCGTAGTTTGTTCTAGCTGTTTTGTTAGAAAATATTGCCTTATAGAGAAGATGATGAGTTTTGGGCACATGAAAATTTATAAGTGATAATAAATTGGAATCCATAATAATATTATTGAGAAATTTATGAATGCACAAGAAAGATTGCAAGGTGAGTCTGTTCTCTAAAGAGATCATATCGAATTTGGATAGAGCTGAGATTTAATTAAAGTCATCATAATTCGATCCTAGTTTAAATTTGTCCCAACAGTATCTTGTAAATTTATGCTGTATAACTTCAATTGCTTTTATGGAGCTTTCGTACAGTGGATTCCAGACTAGAAAGCAATATTCCAATTTAGTTCGAACATAGCAATTAAATAAGGATTGAAGGGTCGATAAGTTCTGAAAGTCACGAGAGTTTCTTATAATAAACCCAAGATTTCTGTAACTAGAGGTAACCAAATTACTAATATAAGGAGAAAAATCTAGCTCTGGATCAAATAAAACCCCTAAATCCCTTTTATTGGTGACTCTTGATAAAATAGAATTGTTCATAGTGTAGTTCAACATAATTTGAGACTTTTTCATTGAAAAAGTCATGATACCACATTTTCAAATATTATTTATTTCGTATCAAGAACATAATAACATATTTATCCATGCTCCTGTGCTAAAAAGATTACCCGGTTCATGTTCATATGACGAACCGTTGCCCAGGGGACACCTAAATGCACTTCGTGGAGGCTCTATTTATATTTTGAAATATTAAAAGATATTAACGTTTCAGAAGACCAGGCCAAAATATTATTAATGTCGTGCTGAAGTACGAGGCAATCATTCTCGGTATTGACTATTTTAAATATTTTCATGTCATCAGCGTAAAGAATTCATTCACTATAACTAATACAGCTAACTATATCATTAATGAACAGATTGAATAACAGCTGGTCAAGAATTGAACCTTGGGGAATACCGGAGGTGGCAACGAATAGCTGCGGAGTGACACCGTGATGACAAACTTGTGACTTACGAATAATTACCTAGATATGACGAAAGTAGAGCAGTTAGATTGTAAGAAAAGTTAAAATTATGCATAAATTTTTCTATAAGGATTTGGTGGTTGACTTTTTCAAAAGCCTTAGCCGACGCCTTAGCAAAGTCTGTGTAGACATCAACTTGCAGATTATTATATAACGCATTCAATGCGAATTCAGTGAAATTAGCTAAGTTGGTCATAGTAGATTTACCTTTCATGAAACCATGTTGTGATGATTTTTTCAAAATTTTTGGTAATATTAGGCAATATGGCTATTGGACGATAGTTGGATATATTATGAGGAGGGAAAAGTATTTGAGAAAAGAGATATATTAAATAGAATGAAAAGTGGTTTCACCAATTGTCCGGTCCAGGATTACGAGACGGTTGTAGATTGTTGATTGCATGAAAAATTTGAGATTCAGATATGATTCTCAGAGATACTGATTCAGAGGAAAAATCGTTAGAGATGGGAGGAATTGTTATGGGTCAAGATAAATCACAGGTATAGACCGAAAAGGAATAATCAGCGAAACCCTGTACAATTGCGGAAGTAGATTAAGACTTTCGTCATTTAATTGCATTTGACTGGGTATTCGAGATGATTTTTTTTATTGTTGAGATAACCCCAAAGTTTTGCAGGCTCATTCACAATATTATCCTCAATTGAATTTAGAAATTCTCTGTGCGCTATTTCAATATCCTGTTTTATTTTGGGTACGAAGTATCCTAAAATAGTTATAATACGTGGTACCTATTTTTAGTTTTTTTAAACTGACCATGATACTTATTTTTGAGTTTAATATTTCGGATAATATTAATTGAAAACCATGGTGGATATTTTGATACTTTTTTAGCGGTTCGAGGAACGAATTTATCAAATATATTTTGCAAAATATTATAAAATTCTCTAAATGCATCATCTGTGTTGTTAAATTTAGTAAGAATATTTCAGTTAACATAATTCAAAAGGCTATATAATAATGAGTAGTCTGCAATTTTAAAGTTGTACAAAATTTCACGATCACCGCTCACCGGCCCAATACCATGTGACAAATCTGGGAGAATGGAAATATTAGGTGAAGGATGATTACTATTTTCATTAAGTAGAGAGAATCGTGTGCGACATCTAAAAGTATGTTATTAGCATTGTAAATTCTACTGTTTTGCGGAGATTGCAGATAGTTTGTAAAATTTTAAAATGATATGACATTGTTTGTGAATGAATTATTGTAGAATGCTGATAACTGACTTATGGTAAAATCATCCATAATCACGAAATCACAGAACATGATATCAGGAATAGCTTCAATACAATTATACATGTAATTCTGTTGTTCCCTAGAAATAGGAGGTGGCGAGTGTACTATAATAATATAGATAAATTTTGCAAGTGTGAGTTGTACTTTAACACATATAATATGTGCTAAGGATTTACAATGAAGCTGAATATTTACAATGCACGAATGATAGTTGGTATGGACAGCACATAATACACTACCACCATCGCATTTTCCCAGTTTGGCAATATCACGATCTTTTCTATAAACGACATAGTTGCTTCCAAAAAGTTTATAATCATAGACTGATTGATGACGCCAAGTCTCCGCTAAGACAATTACTTCGAAATTGGTTGATAACAATCTGTTATAGAAATCATTTAATTTGGTATACAGACCTCTAACATTTTGATAATATATTACCATAGAGCACAAGTGAAATTAACATATCAGATGATACTGACTTTACAGATGCTTTAATATTAGTTTTACATAGGGTACTTATGGTGAAGAAAAGATGCTACATACTTTTTCACAAAGTAAAAAAAAAACCACTGAATACGGTCGGTACAGCATGCAACAAACACGCCTACTCTGTAAAGAGATACATTGAATATCTCTCTCTTGTCAATATGCTATCGCACATGTTATCTTTTGAGCAACTCAAATGAGTTCCCAAACTGGGAGAACTGTATTTATACTAAACATATGGGGTGTTTCGTTTTTAAAATAACCAGTGCTTTCTTGTGGCGAACTAACGACTTTAGAGAAAAATGTTATATATATATATATATATATATATATATATATATATATATATATACAGGGTATTCAGTTTAAGTGTTTCACTATTGCTATCTCGAGAACCGTAAGAGATACGAAGTCAGTTAAATTAGCAATCCATTTCTCTATTATAAGACTATTAAAATGAGCAATACAAATTTTTATTTAACCAGTGGTTCTCAAAATACAGAATTCAACTTTTTAATTTTAAACCTATATATATATATATATATATATATATATATATATATATATATATATATATATATATATATATAATAAAATCTTTATCTCCTCATTTCTTTTTTTTTGTATTATGTATACATTTTTCTCGATAGACATTGGTCCGCCACAAAAAATCACATGTTGTTTTAAAAGAAATACCCTGTAAGTATACATAACGTACTTTAATTTACACATAAACTATAAAATGAAGTTTGCCAACTTTCTTCCCTTAAACTGGACACCTCCCATAACAAGGTTAAAAAGTACTGACAGTTGATATTAGCAAAAGTGAACTTTTATACCGAGATAGACAATATACATTAATGACCATTAGTATAATTAATAATTAATTTGGTGCACATACTCAGATTAGTTTAAATTTGCGCCACAGTTGGTTTTTAGAGGTTATCACGCTTCACATTTTTGACTTCACTGTTTTCATCTCATCACACATCATTTGATAAGTTTGAGGTTACAGTAAATCGTGACGAAATTTTGAGAACATAATTTATTAGTCACGTGATATGTTTTCAGCCAATCAACATTCAGAATCTCCCTAGTTATATGTCTATCGCAGCGATGATAAAAAAACAAAGAAATTATCACCTTATTTATCTTCTTCACTAAAGGACTTGCTTCCTTTATTTACAACATTGATAGTTAATTTTGAGTATAAAATGAGTTATGTGTAATAACTGAAACTCCAATATATTAAATAAAATCCGTTCCATGTTTTAATAAAATAAGTATATCAAGAGTTAGGTTAGCAGCACATACAATGTGTTAGGTTCAGTAAACTTTGAAGTGCGTTCTTGTTTCCCAGTCTGCGCCAGAACAAAAATTCATTATATTCTCTCTTTAAATATAAGCTCATGATATTATTAAATCAATAGTTATACAACAAGAGGGTCGAAAATAATAAGACTATACAACGAATAATTAAGCAACTATATTTTTACGAAATGTCAAAAATATTACTTGTTCATTTATATCTATGGATGATATGATTACGTAGGATTCATTTGTTTGCGACCGAAACACCACTAGTAGTGTTTCGCGAAACACAACATATCAACGAGAATAACCGATATTATATAGCATAACTAAAGAAAAATTGAGGTATCTAATTAGTCTATTTTCCGATGAATTGTATAGTCGAAAAAATTTCTCGTAAAACCGAACTCGATTTCACTCGAGAATATCATCGACGATAATCATATCACTTGTTATATTACGTATGACAATATCAGTGTGGCGATTATTGCCGCATACTTACGATCACCTTCTCAAAAGATCAACGTGACTTAATAATCGTTGAAATTGAAATTACGTTCATAATTATCATTAATATAATTAAAACAACATACGACATGCTAAATTAAGAATTAGAGTTTAAATCATTAGTATTCGTCGTCTGTCTCGGCCATTACTGTATTAACATACAAATTAATATTTTTACATATTGAGGTTTTTATTACCATACCTCAAATAATTTAATTAAATCGCATTTTTGTTATCGAGATTTAGCTGTCAGGTAAAACATTTCTATAGCGTAAAAACAAATGATTATTCTTTATGAAATGGTTGCTTTGTTCTGTTTGATCCCGTCCAACTCGTCCCCGTCACATTTCTTGCCAACTGTGAATAATTTCAGTATTGTATTTCAGCGCTGAAAGCTGAAATCAATCGATTAGAGTAATTTTCCAGCTATCTGTTGCAGTTGTCATGTTGAAATGATTCCAGGATCATTCGTGTCATGCGAATTGTTTCATTACCTCTTCAATAGAGCGAAAATCAATGCACAGGAAATATATCGCGCCTACGCCACTGGTGGCTGCGACAGCCGGAAATGTGAGAGGAGAAGATTCTCATGTTTGGATTTTTGAAATGGATTCCAACATTGATATGTTAAAGAGATCTCCGGGCTCAGATAATACGAGTTAATATCAAATTTATATGTGTAAGCACTGCATCTTAAATTTACTGATTTCTTATTGCATTAAATTAGCAAATTTATGTTAAAAAAGAATAAGAACTTATGTTAAATAAACACATATAAGTATATGTATGTACATAATTTAAAGTTATGATAAAAAAAGGAGCCTCTGGCCGCGTGCCTGAGTGTCAGGTCGCGAATCTGGAGAACCGGGTTCGATCCCAACCGATGCCAAATATTTCGAATTTCAAATGGAACAAAATTGACCCCTGTGATGCTCTCTCCACGCCAGCAACAAGTGCCCGTGAGGTGACACCTGGTAAGCACATTCACGGTGCAAATATTTCATCATTACCGATATCTGTGAAAAAAGCAGATTGGCACACTCAGCAATGGGTAATAAGCCGTGATGATATATTTATTTATTTATAAAAAAAGATTCAGCATGCAATTATTTAAAGAAAATGGACGTCTAGTAAGTATACTGTCAAACGAAGACTCATTTCTCGAAATAACGCATACTAAATCTTTAAATTAAGTTTTCAAGATTTTATTCTCTAAAATTGTATGTACTAGTATAAATCATCCCATAAAGTTTTACGAAACAGATAATATTTGAAAAAAAAAACTGTTTTCCTCTGATAGGTACGCCTATGTCACGGTTTCTAGTGTTCATCCTGTATATCATACATTTTAATCAAGTATCCAAAATATTTATATTGATTTTTTCTAATAATTCTACTAGTTCAGTCAAATAAGGATTTTTGGTTGGAAAAATTCGGACTATTCTGAATTATTGTATACACTTATGTTTCGACGTTTCAAATAAATATATGAAAAAATCTAAAAAATATCAGCAGGGCAATTCGAGATATTTATTAAAGGTCAAAAGTCGTCAAAATTGTTTTTTCGCGAATAACTCGCCGCCTATGTATTGTACGTCGATAAACACTATAATGAAAGTTATAGAAAACATTATTATCTACAAGATTGGTTATATATATATATATATATATATATATATATATATATATATATATATATATATATATATATATATATATATATATATATATATATATATATATATATTCTATAAGTTTAACCCTTTTCGAGATATAGCGCGGAAAAGGGGTAACAATGAATTCGTTTACGGAATAACGCTGCATAAATAATAGACATTTTTGCAATTTACAATTCAATATTACTCGATATTGTATAATCTGTGTCGTAATCCGCATTACGCCTTCTTCGCGCTATATCTTGAAAAGTGTTAAACTTATGGCAAAAATGCATATAAATATATATATATATATATAAATAAATAATATATATAAATTATTAACGCGGTTGCAGAACTATTATCGAAGTTTAACTATTTTGTAAATAGCACAAGTGTTTCATTCTACAATTTCTATGATAAAATTTTAACTACTATGTGTTTATTCTTATCATTTTTTGTCGTAATAAATGGAATGTTTGTATTATTATATGCTGCAGTTTTAATCTAAATGGTATCTACTTTCAATTTTCCGAAATCGTAATTATGCACACACATACATTTTATCAGTGACAGCAATCTTAAGATTTTAATTATTGCAATCGGAAAAAGCCATTGTGCTTATATTATAAAATTTTAACGCAATAAAATAAAAACAAATAAACAGATATTTATTCGAGAGGCATATGGTTTTAGTAATTATTTTGTTTAATGCGCCGTTGCCACCCATTCGTTTTTTTACCTTCCGCTACCCTTGGTAAGGGAGGTATAGGGATCGTGCTAAAAATCGCATATCGAGATTTTGAAAAATGACCACGTTTTAAGGGCCCTAGAATCCAATTTTAACATTTTTTCGATGTGTGTGTGGGTGCGCGCGCGTGTGTGCGTGCGTGCGTGCGTGTGTGTGGATCCTCCACTCTAACTCAAATACTATTTTTGAAACCTTTTATTTCGAACTTTTTCTGTAATGGAAAGAGCCCATTAGATTTTGGTGAAAATCGGATAACCGGAAATGGCACTTTACTAGAAGCTCAAAATAATTTTTCTTCGAAAAATACCTTAAATGTTATTTTTTCGAGATTAATGTTATTATAAAAATTAAAGATTATAAAATTTTCTATAGATTTGCATTAATACTTTTTCTATATATTTTATGGGTAAATTTATAAAATTATCTATAATTTAAATCCCAGAGCTACGCTTTAAACAAACAAAACGCAGTTATTCAAATGTATGTAACTGACAGATAAATGTCACTATCAAAGAACTAATTTTTGTAGCTTTCCGACAATGTAAAAAAAACTATGTTCATTCGTTGCAAACTTCAAAAATGCAACATTTATTTAATTTATAGGTTAGAAACAATGGTTGTTGCAATGAGTGAGTTAAGATAATGTTTATTCATGACAAGAAAGTCCGTACGGGCGAGTGGATAATTTCTTCCAGTGAATTATAAAATTAACATTCTTAACTCACGTGATTTATATAATATTTTATTCAAATTTGACGAAATAATAATAACTATTATGAATTTAATTTTGACATGCATGACAATCGTCTTTTGCTCGTCGTTGTTATTTATTCAATTTTGACGTTTTAAACAGGTATTATTTGTTGCAGAGTGATTTAACATTGAGTGAAAGTGATTTAGTTTTACGTTCGTTAAAAAAGTGTATTTTTTCATTGAAAAGGATTCACGAGGAATGTACTTTTTAACACAATTAAAGCGTAAAAAATGTGCGCATCAACTGGGTGAAAAAAATGCAACGCTTTTCTTATGCTTTTATTGTAGAAGTAATAAAAATTGTATGAAACTATAGTAAAAAGAGTCTTATTTAACTCATAGGATATAATGTACACGCCTATTCGTGAAATAAGACTGTACTTTTTACTCATATTGCATATATAATTAATTCACTAGAAAATAAACATTTACTTATAGTGTTTCTATGGATCTAATATACAGTGTAATACGTCAAAATTTAATAAACGTTATTTACATATTGGTAGTCTTCCAGGAAAGAAGAATAAAATAGAAAATGTGGAATGTAATTGTAAATTGTAATGCGATTGTTCATATATATGATGTGGTACATCATTCTAATGTTAACTTGCTAAAAGGTTCAGTCTAAATTTCAAACGTACACAGTGTAATGGAATACTGAAACTTATTTCATATAAAATAACATTGTTATAGTAAGTATTTAAAGTTTGTTTACTATTTTTTGATAAAACAACGCTGTTTCAAAACTTGTCGGGTAATTTTTAATTTCGAAAATGGTTAAATTGGATTTTGTAGAACTATGAAAATTAAGTTTCACTTTTTTGACATTGTTTTATTAACTGAAAATTTGTTTCAGTGCTTTGATAAAAAAGTATCTACATTAAAAATAATATAATAAGAAATACAAAGAGCATATCTTATTACAATATTAGATTAATTTTCATTTAAGAAATTAATTGAAAAGTCTGATAAGAAAAACACAACTGTAGATAACATTCTTTATCTATGCAATGTGGGGTATGGAAAGAAAAATATAATTAACAAAGTAATTAACATCTTAAACATAAACCCAAGTTTCATCCTCCCGGAGGACCGAGATTTCGAATAGAATTTTAATTCCTCTGCAAATAAACTGGGCAGTAGATAGGATATTTTGCAATGGAGGTCATTCATTCTGCGGTAATCTCTAGCTAATATCTATAATTTATTACGCATATCTGAAATCAGGAGGAATTTACTAAGACTTTCACACTATATCTGTAGAGCATTTCGCCAAAGGAAGTCAGTTTTTGTGAAGATTTGAATTTTTATTTATTTTACTTTAACAAAGTAATTATTATGCACTTTATCTATTAATTATACTTAAGTGGTTTATAAAAGGTTGTTGAAATTAAAAACGGAGATGATTTTCTAGGAAATTATGAAAATGTTAAGGACAAATTGTGTATGTATTTACATAATTTATACTGACATATTTATTTGGTTATAAGTAAAAGTTGTTATATATTTACAGTATTAATTACTAAGTAATATCTGTAGATTATGGAGGCATAGAGAGATAACCAATATTTAATATTTGATAAAATTTTCTTTTTGTAGCGAATAACCAGAAAAATTATGAGTATGTCAAAACAAATTTTGTTCATAAATGTTCATTTTTTGAGCACATTAAAATATATAGGTATCTTTAACTAGCTAACTGTTTGTACTTATTTCCGAAATTTTATTGGGCTTATTTATCAATTCCCGGACTCTTGCATTTAGTCGACTCTTATGTGGAGCATATGGGACCGGAATTCAATTGGTATCTTTGTTGACACTTACATTTAATGATGGGAGTGGTCAACATACAACCTGCAAGATACTGACTGCTTATACATACGTTTAAAGTGACTTCGGAAAGGCTCAGTATTTTTGGCTTCTAATTAGACTCATATGGGACACGAATCCACGGTTCTTTTTTATATACTGTGACGATGGTCACTAGATTTGGATTTAATTTTCGTGTTTAGCATTGTAGTCTTGTGGTTAACAAGTTAGTTTTTTTGCTAAAGTTTATAAATTCAAATCGAGATTCAAATCCCGCCAGTAAAAATGTTGTTTACATTTTTATTATTTTGTATTGGTTGAAATTATGTCGTTTGTTGTAAAATGTATTGTTGTATTTTTGTTTGAAGTTGGTAATGTTTATAAATTTGTTATTTACCTGTCAGGTACCGCGTAGTCGAGTGGCTAGTGTGCTCCGAGGTGTGCTCGACCAGCGTGCTGGGGATCTTGGGTTCGATCCCACATGAGTTTGTATTTTTTATATTTTTATTTCAAATAGCAAGTATTTGCAGGATAATTAGAATCGTGTTTAAACATATATTTGTATTTTTGACGGTTTTTCGGGGTATAACTACGGGCCCAAGCGACAGTTTTAGTCAGAGAGTGTGTGCTCTCTCAACAGAGCGTTAGCTCTTCATCGAGTCTTAGACAGAGAGTGTGTGCTCTCTCGAGGAGACTGTGTGTGCCGTCTTCCGCGAACCTGGTGAGTGCCGGGCGAGCAGTTGGTTAGGACCTTGGCTGCCTCTGACTCAGTGCTATTGGTGTGTGCCGGCAGCTCGTGAGGGAGTGCAGAATGTGCCTTGTATGGCTACGGATGCTACCGTAGCCGGATGTTAAAGCTAGTGGGGTTTACCACTGTTGGCTGTAATTGCGATTGTCGAGGAGTGTTGGTGTGTGTCAACACCGTTCCGTTTCGAAATCGCAATTGTTGATGAGTGTTGTCAAGTGGCAACACTGTTACCGTTTTGCTTTTTTTTCAACTTTGGTGAGTGCCATTGTTGACCGTTCGTGTCGCGGCCCCGTAACTTTGGTGTGTGCCATTGTTACCCGTTCATTGTTGTCCGTTTCTTTTATTGAACAAATCCTGCAAGTATCGCTAGTTCACTTGTATTACCCGATTATATGCTAGCGATTGTTATTTTCATTTATTTGTTATTATTATCGTTTTAATATATTTTAATAAAATATTAAAATTCATTATGATTTCATTGTCAAAAACCGAACTCTGTCTCCACTAAGCTATCCGAGCCATTTTGGCGTTCAAGCCACTCTTTCAGCGACGCTATAATAGCGTCCTTCACATCTCCTGTGCTGTGTTATCGACCGATCGATTGGCGCCCGAGAAACCCGTTTTGACAGCAAGGAGAACTGAAGAGAACGTCGAGTAAAGTTGACAGAATGACCATTTTGCCCTCACATAATGGCGCCCGAACAAAGACTGTTGACTCTTCATTTTGCCATTACAATACCTACTACATACCCTTACAATCAAACAGATTCGCTAATCACTAGATCTCGGGTGACTACCAACAATCATATTAAATGGATTATTTTTTAGATAATGTAGCTATTAGGATCCGATTAAAATTGAATTTGTGCTATCTATTTATAATGAAAATACAAACAATAATATGTTTATTCAATTGGTTTACTCCAAACCGAATTATTGTAGATATTTATTTTTATTATTTACTTAATAGTATTATATTGATTTATATCTCGTATTTACATACATAAACATATAAAATCGGTAGCATTTATTTAATGACAATTTTTATATTATGCTCGATATTTTAATAAAAATATTAATGTTGTTTACAGTATACAGGTGTTCATATTAAACGAGTCACCATTGCTATCTCGAGAACTGTAACAATAAAGGAGGTTATATTAGCAAACATATTATATTTTACTAACGTAATGAACAGAAAAATGGGAACATATATTTTTTATTTACTTATGGATGTATTACACTCAACGATAAATCGACCGATTAATTGATCGACTGCGACCTTCAATTTATCGGTACGTGTAAAACAGAAAAATCGATCGAGTTATTTACGAAAATAAATTAATCAATAAATTTATGAAATAGAATGAGTTCTATTTTCTGCGATTTTCCGTCGGTTTTTTAGAGAATTTTTGGTTACTTTTCTAGTGTCAACTCTACCTATAATATTTGACATTTCAAACTATATTTAATGTATGCTTGATTCCAAGGTTATAAATACGTATAATCACTAGTTTTACTCATTCCACTCCAAAAAACTACAAGAAAACTTAAGCGCTGCTAGATTAACCTCTAATCTCACAAATATATAAAATAGTATTAAGAAGTTGGTAGTCCTAATTTCAACAAATATAAATTGATAGAAAATCGTTAAGTTAACGATCTATTGTTAAGTGTAAAGCCGGTTTCATTCGTTTGAGAATTTAATTCCGAATTTCAGTAGAGAAGTTTTCGAATTTTTGATTTTTTTATATATTAAAATGTTTTTTTTTAATCTAAAGCGTTTTTTACTTTGTATTTTGTAAATTTTAATAAATACCGAAGAAAAAAATGTTAAACTTTTGCAATATTTTCTTCCCGCCATTACGGAATACATAACACCAACTTTGTGCGAATTAGGTCTCGACATACGTGCCCAAAACTCTTCATCAAAAGAGACAGAAGCAAAAACGGCCACCTTTTTATGTTTACATTTGACGCTTGACAATTTAATTTCTTTTTATCGTATTTTCTTGTTTTTACATAAATACATTTTTAAAATAAAATAATTTGCTTTTTTCGGTTTGACATTGAATTTAATGTTTCAATATCAAATATAGAAGACATACGTTCATGTTTTCATTCTAAACTGGCGCTCGTAGCGAGCAACTACGGCGAACCAAAGATGCTGCTTACGTCATCGTATTGCGGGTGGTTTTACTAACGATAAATTTAATATCGTTTGAGCAAAATGATACGCTACATTTTATTACTTTTATTGCATTAATAGTAATATTGCATGTATAGCATTGCAGTAATGTGGAAAAATCATTACATTTCAACATGACTAAACTCTCCCATTATATAAGTAGGACGACTTTTTAGAGTAAAATGATTAAAAAAATTACATTATTTTTTTAATATTTATATTTAATATATATATATATATATATATATATATATATATATATATATATATTAAATATAAATATTAAAAAAATAATGTAATTTTTTTAATCATTTTACTCTAAAAAGTCGTCCTACTTATATAATGGGAGAGTTTAGTCATGTTGAAATGTAATGATTTTTCCACATTACTGCAATGCTATACATGCAATATTACTATTAATGCAATAAAAGTAATAAAATGTAGCGTATCATTTTGCTCAAACGATATTAAATTTATCGTTAGTAAAACCACCCGCAATACGATGACGTAAGCAGCATCTTTGGTTCGCCGTAGTTGCTCGCTACGAGCGCCAGTTTAGAATGAAAACATGAACGTATGTCTTCTATATTTGATATTGAAACATTAAATTCAATGTCAAACCGAAAAAAGCAAATTATTTTATTTTAAAAATGTATTTATGTAAAAACAAGAAAATACGATAAAAAGAAATTAAATTGTCAAGCGTCAAATGTAAACATAAAAAGGTGGCCGTTTTTGCTTCTGTCTCTTTTGATGAAGAGTTTTGGGCACGTATGTCGAGACCTAATTCGCACAAAGTTGGTGTTATGTATTCCGTAATGGCGGGAAGAAAATATTGCAAAAGTTTAACATTTTTTTCTTCGGTATTTATTAAAATTTACAAAATACAAAGTAAAAAACGCTTTAGATTAAAAAAAAACATTTTAATATATAAAAAAATCAAAAATTCGAAAACTTCTCTACTGAAATTCGGAATTAAATTCTCAAACGAATGAAACCGGCTTTACACTTAACAATAGATCGTTAACTTAACGATTTTCTATCAATTTATATTTGTTGAAATTAGGACTACCAACTTCTTAATACTATTTTATATATTTGTGAGATTAGAGGTTAATCTAGCAGCGCTTAAGTTTTCTTGTAGTTTTTTGGAGTGGAATGAGTAAAACTAGTGATTATACGTATTTATAACCTTGGAATCAAGCATACATTAAATATAGTTTGAAATGTCAAATATTATAGGTAGAGTTGACACTAGAAAAGTAACCAAAAATTCTCTAAAAAACCGACGGAAAATCGCAGAAAATAGAACTCATTCTATTTCATAAATTTATTGATTAATTTATTTTCGTAAATAACTCGATCGATTTTTCTGTTTTACACGTACCGATAAATTGAAGGTCGCAGTCGATCAATTAATCGGTCGATTTATCGTTGAGTGTAATACATCCATAAGTAAATAAAAAATATATGTTCCCATTTTTCTGTTCATTACGTTAGTAAAATATAATATGTTTGCTAATATAACCTCCTTTATTGTTACAGTTCTCGAGATAGCAATGGTGACTCGTTTAATATGAACACCTGTATACTGTAAACAACATTAATATTTTTATTAAAATATCGAGCATAATATAAAAATTGTCATTAAATAAATGCTACCGATTTTATATGTTTATGTATGTAAATACGAGATATAAATCAATATAATACTATTAAGTAAATAATAAAAATAAATATCTACAATAATTCGGTTTGGAGTAAACCAATTGAATAAACATATTATTGTTTGTATTTTCATTATAAATAGATAGCACAAATTCAATTTTAATCGGATCCTAATAGCTACATTATCTAAAAAATAATCCATTTAATATGATTGTTGGTAGTCACCCGAGATCTAGTGATTAGCGAATCTGTTTGATTGTAAGGGTATGTAGTAGGTATTGTAATGGCAAAATGAAGAGTCAACAGTCTTTGTTCGGGCGCCATTATGTGAGGGCAAAATGGTCATTCTGTCAACTTTACTCGACGTTCTCTTCAGTTCTCCTTGCTGTCAAAACGGGTTTCTCGGGCGCCAATCGATCGGTCGATAACACAGCACAGGAGATGTGAAGGACGCTATTATAGCGTCGCTGAAAGAGTGGCTTGAACGCCAAAATGGCTCGGATAGCTTAGTGGAGACAGAGTTCGGTTTTTGACAATGAAATCATAATGAATTTTAATATTTTATTAAAATATATTAAAACGATAATAATAACAAATAAATGAAAATAACAATCGCTAGCATATAATCGGGTAATACAAGTGAACTAGCGATACTTGCAGGATTTGTTCAATAAAAGAAACGGACAACAATGAACGGGTAACAATGGCACACACCAAAGTTACGGGGCCGCGACACGAACGGTCAACAATGGCACTCACCAAAGTTGAAAAAAAAGCAAAACGGTAACAGTGTTGCCACTTGACAACACTCATCAACAATTGCGATTTCGAAACGGAACGGTGTTGACACACACCAACACTCCTCGACAATCGCAATTACAGCCAACAGTGGTAAACCCCACTAGCTTTAACATCCGGCTACGGTAGCATCCGTAGCCATACAAGGCACATTCTGCACTCCCTCACGAGCTGCCGGCACACACCAATAGCACTGAGTCAGAGGCAGCCAAGGTCCTAACCAACTGCTCGCCCGGCACTCACCAGGTTCGCGGAAGACGGCACACACAGTCTCCTCGAGAGAGCACACACTCTCTGTCTAAGACTCGATGAAGAGCTAACGCTCTGTTGAGAGAGCACACACTCTCTGACTAAAACTGTCGCTTGGGCCCGTAGTTATACCCCGAAAAACCGTCAAAAATACAAATATATGTTTAAACACGATTCTAATTATCCTGCAAATACTTGCTATTTGAAATAAAAATATAAAAAATACAAACTCATGTGGGATCGAACCCAAGATCCCCAGCACGCTGGTCGAGCACACCTCGGAGCACACTAGCCACTCGACTACGCGGTACCTGACAGGTAAATAACAAATTTATAAACATTACCAACTTCAAACAAAAATACAACAATACATTTTACAACAAACGACATAATTTCAACCAATACAAAATAATAAAAATGTAAACAACATTTTTACTGGCGGGATTTGAATCTCGATTTGAATTTATAAACTTTAGCAAAAAAACTAACTTGTTAACCACAAGACTACAATGCTAAACACGAAAATTAAATCCAAATCTAGTGACCATCGTCACAGTATATAAAAAAGAACCGTGGATTCGTGTCCCATATGAGTCTAATTAGAAGCCAAAAATACTGAGCCTTTCCGAAGTCACTTTAAACGTATGTATAAGCAGTCAGTATCTTGCAGGTTGTATGTTGACCACTCCCATCATTAAATGTAAGTGTCAACAAAGATACCAATTGAATTCCGGTCCCATATGCTCCACATAAGAGTCGACTAAATGCAAGAGTCCGGGAATTGATAAATAAGCCCAATAAAATTTCGGAAATAAGTACAAACAGTTAGCTAGTTAAAGATACCTATATATTTTAATGTGCTCAAAAAATGAACATTTATGAACAAAATTTGTTTTGACATACTCATAATTTTTCTGGTTATTCGCTACAAAAAGAAAATTTTATCAAATATTAAATATTGGTTATCTCTCTATGCCTCCATAATCTACAGATATTACTTAGTAATTAATACTGTAAATATATAACAACTTTTACTTATAACCAAATAAATATGTCAGTATAAATTATGTAAATACATACACAATTTGTCCTTAACATTTTCATAATTTCCTAGAAAATCATCTCCGTTTTTAATTTCAACAACCTTTTATAAACCACTTAAGTATAATTAATAGATAAAGTGCATAATAATTACTTTGTTAAAGTAAAATAAATAAAAATTCAAATCTTCACAAAAACTGACTTCCTTTGGCGAAATGCTCTACAGATATAGTGTGAAAGTCTTAGTAAATTCCTCCTGATTTCAGATATGCGTAATAAATTATAGATATTAGCTAGAGATTACCGCAGAATGAATGACCTCCATTGCAAAATATCCTATCTACTGCCCAGTTTATTTGCAGAGGAATTAAAATTCTATTCGAAATCTCGGTCCTCCGGGAGGATGAAACTTGGGTTTATGTTTAAGATGTTAATTACTTTGTTAATTATATTTTTCTTTCCATACCCCACATTGCATAGATAAAGAATGTTATCTACAGTTGTGTTTTTCTTATCAGACTTTTCAATTAATTTCTTAAATGAAAATTAATCTAATATTGTAATAAGATATGCTCTTTGTATTTCTTATTATATTATTTTTAATGTAGATACTTTTTTATCAAAGCACTGAAACAAATTTTCAGTTAATAAAACAATGTCAAAAAAGTGAAACTTAATTTTCATAGTTCTACAAAATCCAATTTAACCATTTTCGAAATTAAAAATTACCCGACAAGTTTTGAAACAGCGTTGTTTTATCAAAAAATAGTAAACAAACTTTAAATACTTACTATAACAATGTTATTTTATATGAAATAAGTTTCAGTATTCCATTACACTGTGTACGTTTGAAATTTAGACTGAACCTTTTAGCAAGTTAACATTAGAATGATGTACCACATCATATATATGAACAATCGCATTACAATTTACAATTACATTCCACATTTTCTATTTTATTCTTCTTTCCTGGAAGACTACCAATATGTAAATAACGTTTATTAAATTTTGACGTATTACACTGTATATTAGATCCATAGAAACACTATAAGTAAATGTTTATTTTCTAGTGAATTAATTATATATGCAATATGAGTAAAAAGTACAGTCTTATTTCACGAATAGGCGTGTACATTATATCCTATGAGTTAAATAAGACTCTTTTTACTATAGTTTCATACAATTTTTATTACTTCTACAATAAAAGCATAAGAAAAGCGTTGCATTTTTTTCACCCAGTTGATGCGCACATTTTTTACGCTTTAATTGTGTTAAAAAGTACATTCCTCGTGAATCCTTTTCAATGAAAAAATACACTTTTTTAACGAACGTAAAACTAAATCACTTTCACTCAATGTTAAATCACTCTGCAACAAATAATACCTGTTTAAAACGTCAAAATTGAATAAATAACAACGACGAGCAAAAGACGATTGTCATGCATGTCAAAATTAAATTCATAATAGTTATTATTATTTCGTCAAATTTGAATAAAATATTATATAAATCACGTGAGTTAAGAATGTTAATTTTATAATTCACTGGAAGAAATTATCCACTCGCCCGTACGGACTTTCTTGTCATGAATAAACATTATCTTAACTCACTCATTGCAACAACCATTGTTTCTAACCTATAAATTAAATAAATGTTGCATTTTTGAAGTTTGCAACGAATGAACATAGTTTTTTTTACATTGTCGGAAAGCTACAAAAATTAGTTCTTTGATAGTGACATTTATCTGTCAGTTACATACATTTGAATAACTGCGTTTTGTTTGTTTAAAGCGTAGCTCTGGGATTTAAATTATAGATAATTTTATAAATTTACCCATAAAATATATAGAAAAAGTATTAATGCAAATCTATAGAAAATTTTATAATCTTTAATTTTTATAATAACATTAATCTCGAAAAAATAACATTTAAGGTATTTTTCGAAGAAAAATTATTTTGAGCTTCTAGTAAAGTGCCATTTCCGGTTATCCGATTTTCACCAAAATCTAATGGGCTCTTTCCATTACAGAAAAAGTTCGAAATAAAAGGTTTCAAAAATAGTATTTGAGTTAGAGTGGAGGATCCACACACACGCACGCACGCACGCACACACGCGCGCGCACCCACACACACATCGAAAAAATGTTAAAATTGGATTCTAGGGCCCTTAAAACGTGGTCATTTTTCAAAATCTCGATATGCGATTTTTAGCACGATCCCTATACCTCCCTTACCAAGGGTAGCGGAAGGTAAAAAAACGAATGGGTGGCAACGGCGCATTAAACAAAATAATTACTAAAACCATATGCCTCTCGAATAAATATCTGTTTATTTGTTTTTATTTTATTGCGTTAAAATTTTATAATATAAGCACAATGGCTTTTTCCGATTGCAATAATTAAAATCTTAAGATTGCTGTCACTGATAAAATGTATGTGTGTGCATAATTACGATTTCGGAAAATTGAAAGTAGATACCATTTAGATTAAAACTGCAGCATATAATAATACAAACATTCCATTTATTACGACAAAAAATGATAAGAATAAACACATAGTAGTTAAAATTTTATCATAGAAATTGTAGAATGAAACACTTGTGCTATTTACAAAATAGTTAAACTTCGATAATAGTTCTGCAACCGCGTTAATAATTTATACACGGTAATTTAAGATAATGTACGTAATTATTATAGTGCAGCAATTAGTAATATTTATGTCCCTACTTAAAAACCCCACCTCCTTCCATGAATGATCCTAAAATCGCGCAAAAACCACAGGTGGAAAGTAAATAGATAGCGGTAATTATTCACATCAGAATCTAACTGAGTTGAACGCAGCCAAGAAGCTGTCATAGTAAATTGCTCGTAAATCAAATCACATCGTGCGCGCCTGCCGTCGACAACGGCAACCTAACCTCACTTATTTCACAATCACCCACTTCGCAACTTTAAATGCGTGTAACTTCTGACGTCATCGATCCGCCAAGATGACAATGCCGGGGCCCTGTTCTCCCACATTGAGCAAGTCACTTCATTCGCTTATTTTGATAGATTCCGGCTGTCACAAAAATGAAAAAGAAATTTATAATCGCTGTAGAGTCAGCCAAATGCGGACTTTTTACTCTGATGACTGATTTGATATTTTTATTCTTGTTTCCAACGGGTAAATTAGACTCGTTAGACTTAATTGGAGTTTTCTTTCTTAACGAATCGTATAACCATTAAATTATTATTAAACGGAGATTCAGGTAGACGTTCACAAACTTATCAGTGCTAAGGAAATATATGGCGATTTCCTTTCATAGCTACATTGATTTTAAATATTACTAGTGTAATAAATTTTTAAGAAAATTTACATCAGTAATATTATCATGTGTAGATTACGAAACAGAAAGAATTTGTTTAAAATTCACATATTGGAAGGTAGTTTTCATTGGCTACTCATTTGCATTCTTCTGTAAATAAAAACATAACTTTTATACTTGAAATCAATTTATGTAATTATTTTCGTTTAAAATCCTATTATCTTACACAACTAATTTTGAATGTATTTTTGATAACCACATTTTTAATAAAATATTAATTTAATCAGCAGTAAAAAAAGTTTCCTTAAGAAAAGTCGATTTTTCTTTTCTCTTTTTTTTTAATTCTTTCTGTTTCGTTATCTATACATGTCGTACTACTACCCTTAAATTTCTGACATTAAGTTCAAAACCAGCCTGTAGAAACATTTTCAAATCGGTTCATATATAACTTATATTTACAATATTTGGACTATGTTTGCGAAAAGCTGCTCATTTGGTACTATTGATTGGTACTATATTTGAGAAAGTAAGTAAGATATATGTATTCACAATTCAATAACATTGTTCAAAGTACCCTTCGTTTGCACACAGCATCCCATATCTGATCAAAACTTTAAGCTGTCACATTCAATCGTTGTTATTAATTAAGCATTAGGAGTAAAATATTCCGTCCGGTACCTTTTCGTACTGGTAAGTTAGGTCCAGAATACTTTGCGATATAAACATAAAACATAAGTTGGAAACAATTCTGAATTGTGAACTCCTCATCAGACTGACGTCTGGCTTTGTTTGGTAACCGCAGTCTCAGCCTCCCTTTCAGCCCTGGGGAGATATTGAAACCCTTAAACCCGAGCCGAAGTTCCGAGTTAGCAAGAGCTAGAGCCGGCGCTAGTGTTGTGTGTGCTGTGCTGTGCTGCATCGCAACAGAACAGAATGATGAAAGGCCGGAGGGATCGCTTTGAGCAAGCTCATAACCATGCACGATAGTTATTGCCTGCTTAATAACTTTACTTCTTTTAACTCAACTCTAAAACGCACGAACCCAATAAGATATTCTTAACGTCTTTGTAATGTGCAACGATCTAAAGCAACTAAAACTTTCAACTTCTCCAAGTTATTATACTGCCTAATTAATTTCCTTATTATTTTTTATCAATATATTTTGCTACTCTAATTAATTTACTTTACTAATAAATTCAGAAACACTATTTAAAACTATTAAATAAAGCAAGGTATAAGTATTATGGTAAAGTTACAGCAGTAAAATGAAAAGAAGGGATTTTAAATTAGATATTTAACACAAAATCTGGAAAAGTAATGTGTGAAAGTATGCACCGAAGATCATGGCTTTTATTTATGTTAATTATAATACTAATAATAACAACAATGAAAAAACGAATGATCACACCTATTATACAAGCGGTTTTCCATGACAGAATATCTATATTACAACTACATATTTAGACAATTTTAAGTAAAAAAAGTCCCAGTAAACATGTGCTGGATTTTGTCTCATGCAGGAGTAGGAATACCAAGAGTACCAAGCTTTCGAAAATGGATCTAAAGCATTATTACAATTTAAATTATTTGAAGGAAATTTTTATGTTATTTATAATATTTATTTTACGTACTGAAGTCGTGTAAAAATACATATAAACACCGCGCAAGCAAAACTTTTATTTCCCCTCTTTGTATTGTGGCGTAAGAAAAGAATATCGTACCCCCTTGGTGTGAAATACTATTTTCTACAAACTTTTCTACTCGTGTTTATTATGGTAGGCACTGAAAAGTCATTTTATTGTTCAAAATAATGTTAGGAATACATATTTAAATTTGAAATGCAAACGAAATGTAGTGGAGGGAGGCTTAAGAAATATTTTAGTTTGAAATACTTTTTACTCAAGATTATGTTACCTACTCGCACTGTATTAGATATACTTGTGAATATGAATATGTGTCATAAAATATATATATATATATATATATATATATATATATATATATATATATATATATATATATATATATATATATATATATATGTATGTATAGGTATATAAATTACATTTACATTTTCAAAATCTAAAATCACACAAATATGATCCACAACAGTTTTGAAAACCTTTTAAATGAATCTTCATCTCGCTCTTCATAAACCTCCTCCATCCTCTACGGCAGGATAAAGGCGAGCGTACACCAACGCGGGCAAGCGTTGCAGGCAGCGGGCATTATCGCGGCGCGGGCATCAAAACCTATGGCGTTATAAAGACGTGCGCAGACCACAGCGGGTGCACGCGCGATGTTTCCGCGTTCATTTTATTGAACGCATCCGTCAGAGTTTTGCCCGCGCCCGCAGCCGCATTCTGAGTGTTCAACTAAGACATTCATTGTCATTAACCGAAAAATTAATTTATAGTGTACAAAAATATCCCACATTGTACGATTTGAAAAATCATGAATATAAAAATAATAGGAAAAAGCTTTCATGAGGTAATGGTTATTTACTAACCTGTTTTTATCTTCTTTTGGAGCAGCGAGTAATAAAAGAAGTTCTTCATCAGATTCTGATGAAGAATTCATTATTTTCGTAAACTAATTCTGAATTAAATTAATTATTTCTTGCATGCGTGCAGATCGCGTTTTAACGCGCTGGTGTGCGGATACCCGCGATTCCGTCAATCGCGCCGCGGAACTGCCCACTGCCCGCACCGTTTGCGCGCGTTGGTGTGCGCTCGCCTTAAAGATACAGGGATGTATAATAATATCGAATACATACGTACAATTTGATATTCAAAACGAATTTTTAAAAATTTGGAAAATTATTTATTATTTTGTATTTAATTCTTGAAGTGTACATTTTTTGTGGCACTGGTCGACAAGAAATTTTCTTTCAAAATAATTACGAATTAATTCATTAATTAATTTGCTATTTAACGTCAAATCCGTGATTAGATAATTCATTATTTTTAATAAAAAAATCATGTTGACAGTGCCGCACTAAAAATGTAGGTACACTGTAAAGTTAAATAATAAGCAATAATTTTCCGAATTTTGGAAAAATACATTAGATCCGTAATCAGGTTATCAAATTATATATCTTTAACGTATGTACTATTAAAGAATGAAAATTGAAAACTGCTTAACATTTTTATTCTGTTTACTGTCTATAACTAATCCATATAAAACATATTTCGATTAAAAACTTTTACTCTACACAAAAATGCTGAGACCATATTTGTTCTATATTTGCTAGTTTTATTTGTATTTGATTTGTTTACCATACTTCTTTCCATTGCCACCCGCATATTTGGCATTGCATTCCATGTTGGCACACTTACCGCTTACCACACTAGCACACGACATGCGCTACGGTACGCGGGACACGACACATGATAAAGACAAAACGTGTTGATGGTGTTGATAGAAGTAATTCAGCCCTCGCTCCGCTGCGGCGTTGTGGTCGCATTGCACTTCGCCCAGATTAATTGGAAAAAATGATGTCCTGCAGAGCCGGACTGCAAATTGATTTGGATGTTTGGCAGACTTTTTAGTTGGAATAAATAATTACCTATATTGAATGAAATTCGAGATAGAGATAAAAAAGATGAAAACTAGAAAATGAAAACTTCAACTCAATTCAAACTCCCTCTAATTTCAAAATATACGAAAAATATAAATTAGTATAAATAGATATAAATACAACATCACGGGTTATTACTCATTTTTTGATGTACCAGTCAGAATTTTTATTCGCAGATTTCGGTAATGACATATTTGTACTGTTGAGGGCGCTTACCAGACGTCACCTCACGGGTTATAAACGCTTTGGAGGAGAGAGCTTCACAGGAGTCACTTTTGTGCTATGAATTTGATAATTGGAAATAGTTTTAAATTCGATGTCGGTCGAAATCGAATCTGGGCCGTCAGAATTACTAATTCAACCAGTTACTTAACGCATACAGCAACGCTACCACAGTGAAAAAAATAATAAATCAAAATGTAAACACTCTCAATGTTTTATGAGTAATATACACACAGGCTTCAAAAATGTACCTATACTTCATTTCATTCGGAGCAAATGGCAATGAAATTGTAAATTAATTAAACACTATATATAGTACCTACAAGTTTATTAACAAAACGTAAATGCAAATTTGAACAATTTTCATAGAATCCAACTCTGAAACTTTGTGCAAGTCTTACAACCATAAAGCAATTTGGGGTAAGCGTGCTAAAAGGTTTCTCTGTAATTCTACAATCTAGTCCTGTTTAATCTTTTCATGCCAATTGTTCGAGTTTTGGAGAAATTAGCTATACCCATAGCTTTATGTTACTTATTAGTTTCTTGTAAGAAAAAGAAGGAACAAGAATTTCGTCCGTTTCATTACTAATTTAATACTGCATTTCACTAAAAGGGTACCATAAACCAGTTATAGTTATTACTATATGAAATGTTTTATACAAGCTGTTAAAAAAGGGTAAAAATTTGAGGTTATACACATTTCGATGTACTGATTGTCAATCAATAAGAATTTTTCGAAAAATTGGAAAATTATTTCTTATTTTTCATTTAATTCTTATTTAGTGCGCCACTGCCGAAATTAAATTTTTATTAAAAATAATGAATTATCTAACCACGTGGTAGACTTTGAATAGGAAATAATTACGTATTAATTTATTTCTTTTGGTTCACAAAAGACCAAAAACTGTAATCAGTTCGTCGTAGAACGTTGGTGTAAAGCCGTGGAATAAAACAATTAAAATACTGCATATGAATTCCGAATACAATTACAATTTATTTACGTACATCTATGTGAAAGAAAAGGTCACTACAGTTCGAATAAAGATGCGACTGACATTTGGTCACAATAAAGGTAAGGTATTTCAGATATCTTTTCTCCTGGTGCAGTGATGTTGACGTCACAAATTTCATGCTAAAGCTTTAATATTTATACGATTTTGAAAGGATTAAAATCGAAATCTTAATTTCAAGCTTCCACATGTAGCTACTTACCAGTAGTTTAACGCGCTGGGCCACCGTATCGACAATCAGTGGCGTAACTAACGGGCTCACAGGGCCCGCATTGCGGGCGGGCCCCCGACCCTAGAGAGGCCCCAATTTACATGATTTAGAATTTTGTTAGTATTGCGAAATTTTGCATTTAATCTTTTTTTGTAGCGACATATAAATTTATTTAGTCCTTTATTTTTTAAATGTCAATTTCCAAAAATAATATTGGCTAAGGGGCCCTTTATCCGCTATGCAAAATCAAGCTCTTTATTTTATATCACATTTCGGCCGGTAGAATTTCAACTTCTTAACAAATATTTTCCTGGAACTGATCATGAGTTTTCCTTTAAAGTAACCCCATAAAAAGAAGTTTGGGGCTGTCAAGTCGGGACACCTGTCGGCCAATGTGTATTACCAAAACGTGAGATTAAATAACGATATGAGAATGATTTTCGCAAAATTGCAACTATTTAAACTGTATGATCCTGTCCATCTTGCTAATACTGTATTTTGTCCAAGTTCTTTCATTTGGGATACCAAAGATGTACCTATGAATCAATTCCCTGTAACTTTCACCAATTGACTGTGCAAACAATTTAATTTTCAAAAAAAAAAAAATACTGCCCAATCACATTTTCATAGTAAATGCCACAACATAAAATGACTTTGGTGGGATGTAAAGGTTCCTAATCTTGGATTGTCAGGCCTCCCATATTGGTTATTTTGCTTCTTAGCCTGTCAACTCAAATGAAAGTGAGCCTAGTCACAATTTCCACAAATTCTTGTGGTATGTAGTTCCTCATGATAAACGGTACAATTAAAATGGGCCCAAAAACTCTTTGCGGGCGGGCCCCCAAACTCTTAGTTACGCCACTGCCGACAATAATTTTATAACACAGCTAAGATTAAAATTACTTTGTTCATAGTAACGCAAAAGTACCATAAATACTCATAGTGATATAATTTTCCCTCATCTAATAAATTTGTGCACACATCCATTATTAAAACTTGGTGACTGTGGTGTAACAAAAGGAAGTCGATGGTAAGTGCAAGTCGGTGTGAACGTCCTGTACGAAGTCAGAGGGAAATATGTGGAGACAGTCGGGACACAGAACAGAAAGATTAAATTCATGTAGTTTGCGCCTGTGGGATTGGAGCCATAGATCGTTTAACTCGTACGTGACCCTTTCACTTGATAGCCGCTATGATTGGTTACCAACACCAGGGCCAGCAACTAGGGTAAGGAGATCAAGATATGCATATGAGGTTGTAATACATCAAACTTTACAACAAAAATAATGTTTTGCTGAAATATGATTTAAATTTGGGTTTATACACTCATAACTGCTCCCAAAATTTGAATGTGAATGTAATAATGCGTGCATAAAGTGTTCAGGATAACATAACCAACATTCTAGGGCATCTCGAGAAGTCGAGAAGGACACACTCATTTATTAGATAAAGGATGCCATATTTGTTCTTTTTTCTTACCATTATATTTGAGACCTTAACGTAATCCTTCTAAGTTTTACATGATCGTTACAGTAGTCAAAATATTAATGATAAAAATATATTGGTTTGCCTGTCATCGCTGAATATTTAGTCAATGTTCTCATATTTCTCGCTTTATTTCAATAATTATAGAGTAATTACAATTTACAACATAAGAATAATTCAAAATCAACAAATATTCTCGTTCTATGTGAATAATGATCATTTCAGCATACTGAACTCTATTTTTGTCTTATGACCATCTGCTAATAAAAGTTACATTAAACACATCTACATTCTACAGATTTAAACTCACTTGTTCGCTTTTGGATGTTTTACACAATATTAACCAAACATAATAATGCTTTTTTCTATACTTACCTTTTTTTATTATGGACATACATTCAGCCTAATAAGTCTACATCATTGCTCTCTTAACTTACGATCTACCAGTGATAAAAAATTAGCATCATCATTTGAAAGAATACAAAAAAGTGCTCAGAGAAGATCCAATAGAGAATATTTATTTTCAAATTGAAAAATTATTTTTAAAAATAAAAATTTGTTGAATTAATCGCATGAGATTATTTTTTTGTAAAATTAATGACATCACTAGTGTTGTAATCGATCTTCTATGATTCTCAAGGTACTATGGGGTCCGCCACTTTTATTTTTTTATTATTAAGTTCGTTGAATTTTGAAGCAATTCTAATATTAAAAAGTATGGCCGGTTATACCACCGTAACTTAAATTTTTAGCGTTCCATAAATAGACAATATTGCATCGAAATTTCGATTTGCTTTTTTGTTTAAGGGTCGCTTAAAATATAAAACTTGTTGGTGTAACTGGCCATTGTTGTTTTTGTTTAACTGAATTTGACTGTGATTTTCAATATGACTGTGGCGACACCTATCCTTCTCTGGCACCAGAACTGGTAGGTTGCGAGAGAATGATAGCAGTAGTGTGACGTCACATTGATACTGACAACAAATTTCAAATATCTCGGAAAGTAATTTTTAAAAAAGTTGTATTTTTTGTTATTGTGGAAGACCTCATTGGTTAGTTAGTAATCGGCAATAATGCTGAATTTATTCGAATATACGGATATCCGCTGGTTGATACCCGAATAGTTTACATATTTGAATATGTAGATAGTTTGGATACTATACTTCGCGTATTCGTAAAATTCGGTTATTCGAATAGTTTTTTTTGTAAATTTCGCTGTTAAAATTGAAATTGTTTTGTTCATCTACAGAATGGACTCTTGTGAGAATTTAGTAAGTAAAAAAGACATTTTAAGACTTTTTATTATTTTTGCTTTTGGAACTATTAAGTGAATTTGGAGTTGCCTGCACTTGTCTTACTCAGTCACTCTTTGCAAAGAACAGCCATCTGTATTGTACACCTACTCCATTGCAACCAGTCTTACACTTCAGAACTAGCAATGCTTATTATTGGATGTACAAAATTTAAGGATGAGCTGGATGTGATCTTTGCAAAGATCCATATCATACTACCTGTTCAGGTCTTACACGGGCTGGACTGAGTAACTTAAAAACTAAGAAACTAATATACTATTGTACGATATGCGACAAGAGGGACAAACATGGTGAAGGTCTTGTTACTAATTGAAGATTTAATATATAGCTATTAATGACTTTGAGTCATTTTTGTATACATTTACTTCATTGGAATACCTATAGTGAAGTTATAACTGGAGACTTCAACATTCCAAATCTAGTTTATGAAGATATAAACGACAGAAAGTCAAACATTTTAAATATTTTTTGTGAATTTTTGAATGTAAAACAAATAAACAAAATACCGAATGAATATGGAAAAATATTAGATATTGTTGCATCAAGTATCAGCGGCACAGTAACCAGATCTGAATTGGAATGTGTTAAAGAAGATCGACATCATCCTTCCTTGAAAATCGCTGCAAATCTTGATGTAATAAAACAGTGCAACTTTTTATCTACGGATCAGGACCGATGCTATAATTTTAAAAAGCCTAATTTCCCTGCACTAAGTGCCGCTTTGATGAATACAGATTGGTCCTCTCTTTATAAAAGTACTACTGTAAATTGTGCGTGTTCTGAGGTTTATAAAATATTAACAAATATTTTTGACGCATATGTTCCATATCACAAGCAAAATAAAATAAATAATAATTTCCTGCCGTGGTACACTAAAGAGATAATTTCTAATATGAAAATAAAGAACAACACTCATGAAAGATTTAAAAGAACCAATAGTAATGAGGACCTCATTGAATTTAAAGCTTTCAGGAAAAGAAAATTAAACAACAAGTAGCGACTGCGTATAAAGAATTCCTACATAAAACAGAATCATCTATAAAAGAAAACACAAATCTCTTCTAGTCAAAATCAAAAGATGCAACTTACGCATTCCTGGAACCATGAACCCTGATGGTATGCAACTAAACCATTTAAACTCTATAGTAAAAGCCTTTGCACTCTATTTTTTCAGTGTGTATCAAAACTCATATGACAAAGACATTAGTGTTGTGGAGTGCGAATCTAACAACATTTCTCTATCAACCCTTTTTTCAGAAGAAGTGTTCAACACCATGCGAAAAATGAAGAATAAGATGACCTCAGGAATTGATCAGGTTCCAACGTTCATCGTCAAAGATTGTGCGTCTCCTTTATCCGAACCACTCTGTTACATTTATAATATGATTCTGAGTAGCAACCAATTTCCAAATATCTGGTAAATTTCTAAAGTATGTCCTATACTTAAGGCCTCGACTTAAGTCTGGTGATGCAAGCAATGTTGTAAATTATAGACCTACTAATATTTCTATTCTGTGTAACTTTGCTAAAATCTTCGAAATGCTCTTACATTCCTGTATTTTCAAAGGTACACAACTCAAACTTTCTGATGCTCAGCATGGCTTCAGTTAACATAGATCTACTAATCTCATAGTTCTAAAGCAATTCTTAAGTGATACTATAGGCCGAGTAGTACAAGTAGATGTTGTTTATATGGACATTGAAAAGGCATTTGACAAAATAGACTACCGTATATTATTGCAAAAATTAAATAATTTTGGTTTAAGTAATTCATTATTAAAACTATTCAAATCCTATCAAGACCAAAGAAAACAGTACGTTGAATATAATGGGTATAAATCAGAGTTATTTGATGTGTCCTCTGGAGTTTTACAAGGCTCTAATCTGGGGCCATTGTTATTTACATTGTATATACATGACATATGCAAAGAAGTCAATTGTGTGCACTTATTATTTGCAGACGATTTAAAACTATATTGTTTAATATCTAATAATAACGATTGCTCAGCCTTACAAATTGCAATAAATTAGTGTGAAAATAACAGACTATGTTTAAGTCCATCCAAATGTAAAATTATTTCATATCACCGTAAGAAATATCCTATCACATTTAAATACATTATTGATAACACTCTTCTTGAACGCACCAATATTATTGAAGATTTAGGTGTTTATTTTGATCCTGCGTTATCCTTTTCCTTTCATTCAAATCATGTAGTCATGTAATAAATTATTAGGATTTATCATTAGGAATACTAAATGTTTCAAGAACACTGATTTATTAAAAATATTGTACCATACTTTTATACTGTTAAAATTGGAATATTGTAGTCTGTTATGGTATCCTACGTATAATTGTTATATAAATGATTTAGAATCTGTACAAAAGCGTTTTCTGAAATATTTATCGTACAGAAACGATAATCAGTTTCCTCCCAATACAAATTGAACAAAATACTCTGTTAGAGCGATTTGGTTACCTCTCATTATTGCAGCGTAGGAGAAATAAAATATACAAATTACTACATAATATCGCTGATTGTCCTTCAATTTTAAGTCAAACATTTTTTTTTTTTGTTCCAAGATTATCTGCTCGAACATATATAATTTTCTTTGTAAACTTTGCTAGAACAAATTTATTAACTAGATCACCCATACATATTACGTGCAATAATTAGGGATCGACCGATATGATTTTTTGTGGCCGATACCGATATCGGCCGATACCGATATACTTATATCCGATATCGGCCGATACCGATATATCGGCCATAAAATTTTGTCGTAATTTTTTTGCTGTATAAACGAGGTAAAAGTGATTTATAATGATATACTGTTACCGTTAACCATAAATAAATCACAAAAAAATGCAGAGCAAATGCAAAAAAGACATTTTTTGTCAAACGTCGTAGAAATGGCATTTTTGTGACTTAGGTAGAAGCTTTATTTCTACGCCGGCGGAGTAGAAATAGCTAATTTCTACGCCGCCGGAGTAGAAATAGCTAATTTCTACGGCGGAGAAATAAAATAAATAAATATCCGTAGAAACTACATAGAATTAGCAAATAAAAAGAAAAGTAGTGCGTTTAAAAAAAAATAATGTGTCATTCGGAATAAAAGTCTCTTTGTGTGCCTCGCATGCAATTGTCTGACTCGCTTCGCTCGTCGTGCAAACTTCCATGCTCGCCACACAAAGTACCACTTTTACTCCTAATAACAGAATATACTATTTTCCATTGATGTACAAAGTTGCAATAATATATTTACCACCACCGCCAAGTAGTGTTGCTAGTGAACAGCTATTTTCTTCATCTAAATGTTTATGAAAGCGCAAGAAATCGTCTAACTCCGGAAAGAGCAGAAAGCTTAATTTTGTTACATTACAACTTGCCAAAACTTAACTTTAAATATTAGTTTGTTTAACTAAGTGTGTAAATTTACTTCTACATTTTTAATGACTTTTTTGCTAAATTTTGAATAAGAATAAACTTGATTTGTTTTTTATTTAGTATTTGTTTTAATTTCCTTTAAAAAATCCTTAGCAACTGAAATATTAAGCAATTTATATTTTTTTAGGCCGATACCGATATAGGCCGATATCGTGGTTTACATATCGGCCGATACCGATATCGGCCAAGAAGACCGATATGGCCGATATACCGATACCGATATCGGTATCGGTCGATCCCTAGCAATAATGTTAATGAACTCACTATTGATGTTGATTTATTTAATATTACATACCCTAGACTAAGAAAACGTCTGTATAATTCGAAATAAATTAAACATTCTTTATTACGTGTTTTCTGTAAGACCTTGTGTTTATGATGTATTTTCAAATTTAAAATCTATTATTTCTTTATAATATGTACATGTGATAGTGTTTTACTATATTGTCCTGTTAATGGTGTGTAACTGTTGGCGATAAATAAATAAATTATTATTATTATTATTATTATTATTATATATATATATATATATATATATATATATATATATATATATATATATATATATATATATATATATATATATATAATATCCGAAAATCTTTTATCTTTATAATCCCTATAATAATAACTACTAAACATAAAAATAATTATTATAGAATAATAATAATAATAATAATAATAAATATTTCATATTTATTTTCAATAAAACATAAATATTTATTTTGTGTAGATATTCGAATATACCAGCAGTATGAATATGTCGATAGTTTGAATAGGTATTAGAATAACGAATAGGTACTTAGTCTGACAAATATTCAAATTATATTCAGATACAAAAGATGGTAGTCAATGAAAATGATTATGATAAGCTTTATAAATACATATAAGTTAATTCTCGCCCGTATTTGTAGTCTAGATTAAATTGCCTCCAGTTTACCTTTACTATGTAAGAATTAGGTAAATACTAGTAGAAACCTCATTCCATCTCAAAATCAAATCAAACATTATCAGCACCGTTAAAATTCTAATTTAAAAAATGCTTTTACTGTTTCCCGCCATTTAAACAATGAACAATCAAATCTCATTTCATTTCGAATTCCGTCCCATTCTGTACATACTCCAGCAGTGCCGTACTCAGGACGTGACCAGGCTGGGAATAAGTCCTCAAGTGGCTCACGTGCCGTGACCTGCAGCTGTTTTCCAGGCCCGTAATGGCGGGGTTATATGCGCGAGAATGAAACAACCCACGATTGGATCCTGCGGCGGGCGGTTTGATTTTATTGGGAGGATACAGGATAATACACTACCTAAGGACGTAATTCATGATAAGTAGCAATGAAGCTGGCCCAAAGTGCAAGAGAGTAATAAAGGAGAAATGTGAACGTACGGTGCGGCATAATATTGCTGGTGGGGTATTATTGTGAGAAGCTAGTGGACAATTTTCCACACTTTTGGTTTGTTTTCAGACGTGAGGTTGGAGTTTAGTGTTTAATAAAATTAAACTTTATATCTACGATGCACTACGGTGCTATAATACAGTTTTATTGTTTTATTACTATTTAAACAACTTATTGCAATATGCACTCTAGGGTGCTACAGCGAGGAATTTTAATGTTTTGCTATCAATTAATTCAACTTTTGCTAATAATTATTTCATATACGCGTACATTCATTTCCTTGAAATTTGTTTCACCTTCTCGTACTATATATATATATATATATATATATATATATATATATATATATATATATATATATATATATATATATATATAATATATATATATATATATATATATATATATATATATATATATATATATATATTATATTTTGTAACATGTTCCTGAGTTTAGACAAAACAAAAATGCAAGATTATTATTCAAGTAGTTTTTATTGTTAGTAATTTGGTTAAAATTGAAATTACACTAAAAACAAGGACGAATCCTCACCCGATCAGTCTATGCAAAAAGTGTACGAGTATACTGTAGATACTGTAAATTATTTATTTGACCAAAAACTATAAAAAATAGACAGAAAATTTTTAAAAAACAAAAGTTCATGGTTATTGTACCGAACACGGGATCACTTTAAAAACCTAAAATCCCGATTAGGCGTGGTTTTATACTAGAAATTTCCGGGACTTGTACAAAATAATAGAAAATCCGACCGCGGGACCGTTGTTGGACAGCTTACTTAGCTTGCATATTTCTAATAGGGTAAAGTCGGGTGAGATAGAGCAGGTGAATAATTTCTAAACTATAAGCACAAATATCGTGTAAGAGATGTGTAGGGATTGAGTTTTGTGTTAATAGTGTATTATTACCATTGTATCCCGTTTACTTTAAAAATAAGGCATGTTATTTTTTAAAATTATTTTCCTATGCCTTCAATATTTTCATGCATTTATTGAATGTTTTGACAAACATTATAAAAGTTGAATTTTAATAATTTTATTGTTACAAGAAGATAGTACAATATGTAAAGAAGTATTCCACAAATCCTTTATTTTGTTGATGATTCGTGGATATCAACATGTACGTCCTCTCTCCCTCAACGATCGGGAGAGAGCATATTATTTTGTTATTATTATTAGTGCTGGGAAACGGTTCCAAAATTACCCGGGTATCCGGTTATTTGAATATGTAACCAGCCGGTTCTCGGTTCCGAGTCCGAAACTACCCGGTTCTCGGTTCTGGAACCGAAACTACCGGGTTCTGGTATCGAAACTACCCGGTTCTGGTATCGAAACTACCCGGTTCTCAGTCCTAGAAACGAAACTACCCGGTTTTCGGTTCAGGAATCGAATCCCATTGGTTCTCGGTTCTGGAATCGAATCTCATCGGTTCTCGGTTCTGGAATCGAATCTCATCGGTTCTCGAATCGAATCTCATCGGTTCTCGGTTCTGGAATCGAATCTCAACGGTTCTCGGTTCTGGAACCGAAACGTATCGGTTCCCGGTTCTGGGACCGAAAAAGAGTGAATCTCGATTATGAAGCTAATAATATATACATTATTACAATCCGTGAATTAGATTTACGTATTATGTATCAATATATTATGATTAATAAGTTAATTATTTTGAAAGTTAATTTTTTAAAATTATTAAATAGAAACAGGTAAAAAATTTAGTATCAGATATTCTTATAAACTGATATAATGCAATACTCTGAAGAACACGAGCAAAAACCAGGTACTTTTTCCCCGACTGCACGACCGGTGTCTTTGTATAAATTTCTTTAGGATTTGTGCTTTGTATCCCCTTTCGGTTTCTTTTAATCTTAAAGTTAATTCAATTGGGCATTTTAAAATAATAACCTAATTTTTTTTTACGAGGCACGCTATTTTTACTTTGAAATTTATTAAATGGTGTTATGAAATCCAGAAAATAAGAAATATTCATTTATATTACATAAATGAGAGATCAAAATGTAAAGATTAGAACAGAATGTATAAGTAGCTATAAGTGAAATTCTTGGAAATATCTATTGCTTTATCCCTTAAATTTTATGGCCGCTATTGTCATTACGTAGGTACCAATATTTAAAAATATAACTCAAGGTTAACTAATTGAAATACACCATATTGAATGGATATTGAAAATATAATACGAAACTGAAATCTGCAATTATTTACTATATTATGTGGTTACATTTTTAGCATCCTCTTGCCTTTGGTGTATTAACATTTATACATCATTACAGATATTTTCAATTAAATTGCGTATAATTTTTTTTTAATATCGTTCAATAATATTTCTCAGAAAATATGTTTATTTCTCAGGAATGACGAGACTAATATAAAATTATAATTGATTATTCCATAACTCGGATCCGAAGTTCGATTTCTCTACCCGGAACTGGAACCGAAGATCGATTCCACTACTCGGAACCGAAGATCGGTTCCACTATCCATTTGGAACCGGAACCGAAGATCGGTTCCATTACCCGAAACCGGAACTGAAAATCGGTTCCACTACTCGGAACCGAAGATCGGTTCCAGGAACCGGATACCCGAGTAACCGGATAGTTTTGGAACCGGGTACCCGGTTCTAAATTTTTCCGGTTCTTGACAGCACTAATTATTATTAATAATACGTATAATTATATTTCCGCGTTATAAATAAAAAGAAATTGCAGAAGAAGAATATGGACTGAAAATGATTTAAATTCGGCCATAGATGCTGTAAAAAAGCAAATGTCGGTAAAAATGAAGCATCAAGATATAATATTACTTGTATTACATTATGAAGAAGACAGTGTAATGGAAATAGTGCTAAAGGGAGTTTGGGCCCAATATCCTTGTTTGGAAAGCAAAACGAATTAAAATAAGTAAAACATTAAAATATTGCATGATGCCCCAATTCCCCCAACCATGTAGAGTGAGATAGTTTTTCTTTTTGACAGAAAATTAATTCTTATTATTTTTTTAGTTATATTAACATTGAATAATTTAAGTTTTGTTAAGAAGAAGCAAAGCTCACACATTACAATATATATATATATATATATATATATATATATATATATATATATATATATATATATATATATATATATATTTATTATGAGTAATAGAAAAAAATGGCTCATATAAAAGTTTTATTTATTTTATTTACAAATATTATAGGTGGCTATGTGAAAATAAACAAAATGTAACAGTGCTATACAACTTAGCAAACTAAAACAACAAATTTAGTAATAAAAACAACTTATACCAAATGTTCAAAATTACGACCATGTTCTTTAATTCAAAAATTCAAGCGTTGAATGTGATGTGTTCGAACATCTGCCAGCATGTTTCGCGAAATATTGTGAAAAGCATTTCAAAATATTTTTTTTATTATTTACAAAATAAGTTAAATTAAGTAACAAGCAAATGTATACTTTTTTGACATTAATTTAATTGTTTTACATTGTTACGTTTTGTTTATTTTCACATAGCCACCTATAATGTTTGTTTAAAAATTATTTCTAATATTTCTAAATTACATCGTTGAAAAGAGAAAAAATAGCGATTTCTATTTTATTAAAATAATTATAGGTTGCTATTTGAAAAATAAAAGTTGATAGTCGTATCTTGTAAACCTGACTTTATAAAAAATATCTACATCCGTCATCAAATAGTATATGTAAAATAATAAAACTTTTATATGAGCCATTTTTTTCTATTACTTATTATAAAAAAGTTAAAGGGGGGGGGCGTCTTCCCAGACTCACCCTGTATATATACGTTGAACAAGCGTCGAAGTACAGTGGTGACGTAATCGCGCTAGCAGCCGGGCGACGTAAACAAGCGAGTCGCGAAGTGTTTAATTATTTCCGGTCGCATGAACCTTTTGTGTTCATTGTTGTTATGTGGTCGAACATTCTAGATTTCTCTAGAAGGTAATGGCAGCTGTATAAAAGAGACGCAGCTATGCTCGGGAGTTAGTTAGTTAGTTACATGGAGAGACATATAGAGACATTCACATAGAGTGTTAGTGAAGCACAGCAGTATAGTGTCGAGTGGAGGACTCGGGAAGTTACTGGTTAACTGGGATAGCTGTGGATGTGAATACAATACTCGGTAGTGCTGACGAGTATTGGGAAGCTATAGTGTACGAGGACAGTAACGGCGAGTCTGGAAGATACTGGTATATTGGCATATATATATATATATATATATATATATATATATATATATATATATATATATATATACCGGGTGTTCACTTTTTTTATAGGACAGGAAATACAATGTTAAAATTTTCATTATGCGATAGTTCGTTCCCTATGAATTTTAGAACAAAAGTGTAAATACAAAAAATGTTCAGAATTAAAAACTGCATCGAACAAGCTTCAATTTATTGATATAATTCGTTCCTGTCATGAGATAAACGTAAAATAAAATTTATAATTTTTAGCTATTAACAGTATGCCATGGAAAACAAAACATTTGTCATTGTCATTAAGTTATTACAATGAGGAATAACACTTCCTGTTTTATTTAAAAGGTTTATAATTCTGTTAATAGTCCCACGTGCAGGAATAGGCCGGGCCTGATATAATGCACTAAATAAATCTCTCACTTGATTTAACGAATTTCCAGGCAAATACCATTTTATCCATTGAATTTTTTTCAGAGATAGTAAATGTATCCATAATTACTGATAAATAATTTAAATGAAGGCAATAACGACTGTTTGAATTGTATGTTCTGTTTTCCATAGCACACTGTAAATAGCTAAGAATTTTAAATTTTATTTTACGTTTATTTCATGACAGGAACGAATTATGTCAATAAATTGAAGCTTGTTCGATGCAATTTTTATTTCTGAACATTTTTTGTATTTACACTTTTGTTCTACAATTTATAGGGAACGAACTATCGCATAATGAAAATTTTAACATTGTATTTCCTGTCCTATAAAAAAAAGTGAACACCCGGTATATATATATATATATATATATATATATATATATATATATATATATATATATATATATATATATATATATATATATATATATATATATATATGAAAAGTATACTGTATGATTTTTTTTAACAAAAAACTTTGATATTTTGGTATCGTTGTGATGGTAATTTCATGTACAATTTAAAAAAGAAAATATAACAATACCGACTCCCTATATTAGATTTAAAGTTGTACCCATTTCCGATAAAACCGAAACAAAATTCTTACTACGATCATCTTATGAGCCCATTTGTCTACTTAAACTTTGATTATGAACATTTTTTGTATCTTTCAAAATAAACAAGATATTCTTGGTGCCGGACTTACGCCAAACACCCTGTATTATTAATTTGCTTACTAATTCATTTTAATTTTACATTGCACATATTCTTTTAATAACATAAATTAATTAATAATTATAATTATCAATTGTGCAGTTTTAATTAATATGGTATACAAAAAAAATTCTACGGGCGAGTAATTGAAAATATGAAATGATTTTAAAATGTATGGACACAATAAAAATGTCATAAAAAATATACGCATTTTTTTTTAGAAAATTTATTTTAGGTACTCTTTTTTGCATACTCGAATTTTTAAATGTAAAATAAGTGTTTGCAACACATCTATAATTTAGAACGTGAATTATTAACGCGTGCGTAATTCCGCACTTGTACCGATTGATACCAACATTATGAAAGAATACAGGATTTTCACTGTAATGAATTTTCAAAGATAATGATTATTCGTTGGCTGTAAGAACTGTTATTTTAGCTTAAAGAAAGTCACAAACAATAATTTGCTTAAACATGTACCTACATATCTCCTGAAAGCACACTGGTGCTTGACTACGAACATTCTCTACAAAACTTTGTACTTTTTCAATATATATGTATATCCCTATATGAAGGGGGTTGTGGACTGTTTTGTTCAAATTAATTTTTGGAATTACGAAATTATATTTACCTCGAGTATTGTAACTATGAATGTCACTATTAGTGAGGATCTTGTCTTTAGTTTTCCAAACGTCTATTAATGTATTAAAAATATATATGCAAGGTAAAGGCAAAATTTGTTCTCTTTTAAACATTTCTTTGCATGATAATCTAGTTGAAATATATTTCGCAGGGCACGTTTTTGCAATTTAAATACATGTTCTGCTGATGTTGATAGACCCCAAAAGATTATACAGTAACTTAGAATTGGATAGAATTTAGCGTAATAAAATGTTTTTGCTATGTTTGAGTCTGTGAGATGTGTTAATCATTTTCAGAGATAGCACAAGGATGTTAATTGTGAACAAAGATTATCAATGTGAGTGTCCCATAATAGATTTTCATGCATATCGAGTCCTAGAATTTTACATTTGGTGACTTGTGGTAAAATTTGTTTATTACATCGTATAAGCAAACTTTCGTTACGTTTCTTATTTGAAAAATTGATAAAAGCAGATTTATTTACGTTTAATGTTAAATTTAAGGATGCAAACCAGCTAGATAAATTCGATATAATAGTCGATATTTCGCTAGTACTAATGTGACCAGGTATTAATAGGAATACATCGTCGATCTGCATAAGTAACAAAGACATTAGATTCCAAATATTTTTAATGCTATTAATATATATATATATATATATATATATATATATATATATATATATATATATATATATATATATATATATATATATATATATATATATATATATATATATATATATATGTATAGGGCCCAAAATGGAGCCCTGTGGGACACCGCATGTTATGTATTTAACTTCTGATTTGTGATTATTATATATGACTGTCTGCTGACGATGGTAAGATAAGATTCAATCCATTTTGAGAAAACACCTCTTGAGCCGTGATAGTTAGCAATGCGTATGAGAGTGGAATGTTTGACACAATCAAATGCTTTTGATACATCCGCAATATACATTTTTACCATCGTCTGAAGAATTGTAAATATAGTCTAGGATATTCGCTAAGGCAGAAATTGTGCTGTGTTATTTTCGAAACCCGTGTTGTTCGCTAATTAGGTAATTACTTTTTCAAAAATTTTATGAAAGACCGATAGGAGTGTAATAGGTCTATAGTTACAAACGTTCTCTTTATCTCCCTTCTTAAACAGAGGCACTACTTTTACCTATTTTAGTGTTTCAGGAAAAAATCCCTGTGTAACTGATGCGTTGATACAATAATCCATTCACCACAATTTTTGATTAATAGGAATAGGAATAGGAATATCAGCTAGACCAGTGGTTGAAGAATTATGTAATGTCATTATCAACGACAACAGCTCCGGTTCTGTGTCGGGTGTTAAAAATATAGAATTATTACAATAATTTATTTTATTATAAGCGTTAGAATTACGAACGATAGGAAACTTATTAATAAGGTCATTTGAAACGTTTATAAAATAATTGTTGAATCAGATGCTTCACAATTAACATCCCTGAGTAGATCTACAGTATCGGCTTTTGTATCATTATTATTGGCACTGTAATTAATTAGACTCCAAACTTTACGCGTCTGATTGTGAGTATTTTTAATTTGATTTGAGTTGTAGTCTAATCTAGCAATTTTCATTAACTTACGGTATTCTTTTTTAACTTTATTGCAATATTGTTTTGAAATAAGTTGAAGTTTACATAAGTTAGAAAGTTCTTTCATTTCAATTGATTTTACTTTAATTTCTTCTGTGACCCATGATTTTTGTTGTGGTTTATACTTACGTGCTTTACATTTACGATGAGTTGTATTAAAATAATGCAAAAACTTTTCAAAGAAATTATTGAAGCAAATATTTGTATCGTTTTCGTGAAGTACATCAAGCTATGTTTCCTTATTTAATTTCGATAAAAGATTATATAAGTTTCTAACATTAAAATATCTTTTCTGATCTAAAACGTTTTTAGTATCTGCGTTTGTTTGACAATTTAAATTTATTGTGATACATTGCGCTGAATGATCTGAAATTCCTTTATGTATAACGTGAGCAGTATAAATGTTCTTAGATTGATTCGTAAATATAATAATAATATAATAATAATTCTTTATTGTATTTGAAGTTTTTGTACAACTTATTACAAATCATGATTATATGGCGGTGAGTTAATTTTTCACTTATATTTTTATAACATCGATGTTCTATACCTTGGGTTGATGAAGATGGGGTGATGAAAGACACGCACAACAACCATGCCTTATCCGGGATTCGAACCCGGGACCCTTGGAGCGTGAAGCGATAGCGCTACCGCTACTCCACCTGGGTCGGCTGATTCGTAAATATATTATCAATCAATATAATATCAATCAATTATTGTATTTTTTTTTGACATAAATATTGAGTAAATAATAAAAAATAAAATTCACATCATTATAAATAGCTGAAATACGAATGGAGATTAGCGTTAAATACGGGCCAGTTCGCTAGATAGGAAGACCCCCGGCAGATCTGTACTTACCTTCGATTAGTAGCTTCCACGCCCCTAGCTACAATATCTATGCGGCTACTATACCTATAGGTATATATATTATATAGTAACAGGTTATCCAATTTAAGAGTTCCACAGTGGGGTATGTGACCATATTCGAATTTCAATATATACTCGTAAGTCATAAAATATAAAAACTAACCACTAATAATATTGTTATTAGCATTTTAATGTTTTGGAGAACGGATGTCTGACGTAAGTTTGTTAGAATCGTGGACAAAGACAGGTAGACTGTCGGAAGGAAAGAGACGGTTATAGATCAGCCGATCAGCTTCGCGATTTATATTGTGGTAGGTGTAGCATGACCATAACTATCTTGCTTCTTCCCTCCCAGTCTACCCGTTTTCTTCCACCGTTTTACCATGCTCACGTCACATATTCCTTCCTCAAATTTTTAATAATTATTTTCTCGTAACGCTTTAAAAAATACGGGTATTTTATTTTTTGTCTAGTATCAAAATATTATAAAAATAAAAATTTGGTCACATACCATATTGCTATCTCGAAAACTATAAGAGATACAAGGTTTCTTAAAAAGTATATTTTTTTTCTTTATTATCAAATATATTGCAAATATATATAATAAAATATCACACTTTCAAATGTATATAATGTTCAATAGATTCTTAAAATGTATTCCCTGGGAATTCTTAACTTTAGATTTATAAGAATATATGTGCTGTGCCTGTCGATTTTAAAATGAGAAAATTTCACGTGTAAATTGTCACAATATTTTTATATTTTGTGTATTACACTGTACTGTGTGCACCTTTTGTAAAAGTAGATTGGATTTTGTAAGCAATCGTAAAGTACAAAATATATTCTACAACAAAACAAGCAAACCTTTCGGATTTCGTTGCAGTAGTAACAAAGTAAGACTTTAAGGAGAGTCAACTTGTGTTTTAAAACGGCTTTCAAACTACCTTATAGGACTTGTGTACGTACGTAAACTGTGTCACACAAGAATTTTATAAGCACTGCTTTTCTTCATTGAAATGTTTTTTTTTTTATTTTTTAATTACTTCGAATGAAATAGGGTACAATTTGTAAATGTAACCAATTATTGTGCTTTTGTAAATTCAACTATGTTCAAAATCAAGTATCTACTCATCTACATGATTAATTTTCCTAATTTTTTGGAGTGCCTGTGAGTTATTACTCCCTAGTCCACTTGCACGGTGATCTGTACTTGGTACCTGAATTAAAATAGAGTTTTCCAGTATGCTCAAGTAAATTGTATATTTTAATAATTATTTAAATATTATTGGACAAAATAATGGTGTTATACTAATTAAAGACTAGTAACTAACCGAATTAATGTGTGTATATGTATAGTTTAGAAATTTTGTATAGATAGTACTAACATTAATGAGAGTAACTATTCGATTGACACCTGTTTCTTAAATGTACTTTTTTGAATATTTTACTACATTATAAATATAAATAATGTAACGTTTTTATTTATTTGGGTGAAGTGTAACAATTAAAGAATTGTTATTAAATAAAGTAGATGTTTATAAAACGACAATAAATAAATATTAAAAGATAATAAAAATGACTATTACTATGGGTAGCGCGATTACGTCATCGCTATACTCAGCGCAGCGGCGGTGCTCACACGTTACAATAAATAAATATATCATGGCTTATTACCCATTAAATTCGTTAAATATACTCAAGATGCAATGTTCGTAATTAAAGCATGTACAAATACACTCGTTATTTGATAACAATTATTTCAAAAATTGAAAATATGATAAATAAATAACAAATTGGTCCACGTAAACGTATACTTCATTAGAAAATACGGACGTTTCGGGCTTTAAGCAAACCCATCCTCAGCTATTTACAATAGTTTTACGAATTGTTATAATAAAAACATTACAAAAAATAAATTGCAGTTTATCCAGAATAGTAGAAATTGCAATTTTTTTGCTGTAATGTCTTATTTTAGCTAAATTATAATAAGGAAACATAAAATTGGAGCGCGGAAACAAGTATTTATATATTTTTTTGAAAAAAATATTTTTTAAAAAATCCTGACAAAAACAATACCTAACGCACACGTATTTTTAAGAATTTTTTAAAAACTCCTGACAAAAACAATACCTAACGCACACCAGGCTACCAGGCACACATATTCGACATCGCTCGGCCCACTATCTTCATGTTAGTTTACAATAGTTTGACAGATGAACGCAAAATTATAAATAAAAAATGTTATAAAACGTATGATAAGAAGGAAAATAAGACAATTTTGCAAATATACATTAATTGAAATATTATTATTGTATGAAAGCGTAAGTACCTACTTAAACATGGAAATATATGTAGTTCACCTAACCTAATTTCTTTCAGAAAAAATGCCAAAATCTCTATAAATATAGCTTTCCGCACCCAATTTTTAGCGGTATTTAGTGTTTTTAATGGTTTACCAAGTATATATAACCATTCTTGAATTCTGGATAAACTGCAATTTAGCCCAAAAAATAAATATTAGACAACGTGATCTACATGTTATATTACATCGATAAATTATCTTTTCAGTACTCAACCAACCAAATCATTTCGGAATGTATGTACAAATTGGTTATAGAACTATGAATGTTTTGGATAATTGTTGTTACCTTTACTATTTCACTTGTACATACAACAAAGTACACAATGATATCTTGTTTTATATGCATAGGCGAAGTTAGACTTTAAAATTAGGGGGTGCTAAAGTCCCTTAGCTTAAAATGAAAAAAAAAGTTGGTGTAAAATAAAAAAAATAATTTATTTTATTAATTTAAAAACAAAAAATATTATTTAAAGTAACAAAATAGTTATGATATAAGTGTTACAAATGACATTTTATTTTGTGAAAAGGAAGTTTGGACCACGTCGCGAAGTTAATTTTCTGTATTAATTCTGACGAATAAATTCTTGCGAAATATCTTAGGTATTATTTACATTTTTTTTTAAAGTTCATTTTCAATATTCAGTACTTATCTACCTACTACTAAATTAGTAAAAAAAATTGTGCCATAGTAGTGCTCCGCCAGTTTTTTATTCTCCACATAACAGAGAATAATCTTTCACAAGTTTCTGTGTACACCGGGTGTTTTCCAACTTCGGGTAAATACTATAAGGGCATATAGTACAGACCAAAATGAGTAAAAAAGCTTAATAAAAATAGATCAGATCTTCAACTGTTTCCGAGAAACAGGCCATTTACTATTAGAATCGAAGAAAATTGACAAAGATAGTGATTGAACAAAATTTTGTCTGTCAGTAAATAGACTATAAAAAACAATAAAATTTATTATGAAACATTTTTCTCAATTTTTAATAGTAACGAAGTTATTTGAAAATCAAATATTGGCGAAGGTTGCCACATTTAACTTAGTACAATTATTTGATTTAAAAAAAGAAAAACAAAAGCACATCTAAGTTGACCTCTGATAGGTAAACAAAAGTTCTTAATAAATCGAAGTCGTAACTCTTATAGTTTTCGCGATAGCAGATGTAAACTTCATAAAAACTCATTTTTCACTGCCTTATGTCGGAAACTATTGAAGATCAGGCCCATGTTGATTAAGCCTTTTTTACTCATTTTGGTTAGTACTATACGCACTTAAAGTTTGTACCTGAAGTTGGAAAACACCCTGTATAGGCAGAATGAGTGTAATTTTATAAAGTTTATAATAATTACCAAATGTACCTTGATTAAGTATAGTTTTAATATTTAATATTATTTGTTTCTTGATTGCTCATGTTCTTTAGAATAGTAATTTCAGCTTTCAAAATATCTTTATTTATTGCAAAAGTGGTATAATGATCTATATCTACGGCTATTGGCTTTCTATGGAAAATCGGAATTTAGGTGTGTAGTTATTGCATCAATTATATGGTAGTAAAGTAAATATTAATTCGGAAAGAATCATCATTAAGAATTATCAGCACGAGTATGTAAGTCAGTATCATGTCAACTAGTTCCAATTGTTGATGCGACCAAATAATCTTTAATTTTGACTCGCTTTTTTAATTTTTGTAGTTTTAATAGGTTCAATTTCAATATTCTAATATATTTTTATTACATCTTTAATGATAGTTAAATTCCCTTCTTTGCTTTGAAAGTTCTTCTTTAATATGTTGATAATATTTAATATAACAGTCGAAATGAATAGATGTGTCTAAAATGTAATCATTAAAATTTATAGAAATTTTCATTGTCAAGTCGTCGAGCCTCAAGCCATAGATCTTGTAGTTACTTACTAGGTGTAAGCAAACATGCTTTTACGTACAAACGAAGGAAACGCTTAGGATTAAGCAAGAAAGATATATACACACTGTAAGAGGAACAAAGATAACACTATTAAGCAACTATTTACTGCGCATATAATTTGCGCAATGCTGGAACGGTCGTCTCGTCCACGTCCACGTGTAACGGCGCCCCGGCATCAGCCATTTTGTCTGTTTGAAAGCAACAAGTTGTTTGTGTTAGTGAATAATTTGTTGTATTCAACATAATTGAGAACAAAATTGTTTAATGAGCGAATTCATATTTCTTTTTTTCGCTAAGTTATATTTGTATATTAGCAATTACAGAATTAAATTTATGCTTGAATATAGTTTGTAAGACAAGAATATGACAGAAATGTAAAAAAAGCTGTACAATTTAAAAATGATTCAAATATTTTATAATATATTGTGCATATTTAATCCCCAATATCCTTACCATCATTCGGTAAGTATAAAATACGCCAAATGAACGAATGTGTATTTTACTAGTTTTTAGTAAAATGCGTTTTAATATGCAAACGGTTGGAACTGTTATATAAAATTATTTTGATAACATTCGTGCATTACAGTGAATTAGTTTGCTATAGTTTTATTCCAAAATAACGTCAATGTGGTACATTCGTGTTTTTAGTATAATTACATTTTAGAACTATATAATTTCGTGATTAAAGTTTTATAAATTTAAAGGTTCAATTTATAAAATATTCGTGAATTTGGCAGATAAAAATATACTAACCAAGCAACACATTCGTGTATTAAACATTAAACTTAAAATCGCTAAATTTACACATTCGTTCCTTTGGCATATAACTGAAAATATTTATTAATTTAAAAGTGATTCAAATTGGAAATCATACTCGAAAGTCGGTAGTTTCAGCTAGACGTGCGCAGCGGTGATGCACGGAAAATCGATGCTTAATATATTTATCTCTCTCAATCCTAAGCGTTCCTCAGTTCTTACATATAGTATGTAAAGCACTCTAAGATCTATGCGTCAAGTGGGAAGATGCTGCCACTCCCTCACTCACCTACTATGCTTGCGCTTGTGACCGCGTACGTGATACGCTGAACTAAATACAACCGCGTTGGTTGATCCGCAGACAAACTACTTTTTTAAACAGTGTAGGTATGTAGTTATTCACGGGTAGTGTATTACTAAATGCGATACAACATTTGACGACCGCGACAGGACACGAACCTGCAATCAGATATGTGAGTATATTAGCAATAAGTAGAATGAATAGACAGATAATTAAACCAAACTCCCAATCTCAATTCCGTATCTCTTTCAATGAATAGTTCATCGCCCAACTTGTAACTCAGTAAGCTGTATCTTTAACGCAATGCTCACATTCTCGTGATGTTTCCTCTGGCAAGTTTTTCCACTTTCGGCCTGGAATGTATACTCCCACTTCCCACAGCACTCACGTATCTGCAGGTCTATCGCAGGGATCGCAATTAGCAACTCGTGCTATCAAACACTCTCACTCTCACTAGAGATACCACGCACGCAGCGCCAAGCGCCCGATACCCGAACTAAACATGATTACCGCTACAAAGGAGAGGAGGATTGTTCTAAACTGGTATGTGGAATTTGTTTAATGTAACTATAAAGAAATCTTTCTCGTAACATTCCGAACTACAAGAACTCTTGAATTTTAATGAATAATTATAAGATCAGTTCAGTTGTTTACGAAATTCAGTCATCCTATATTTTTTTAAACTCTGTACATAATTGTTGGTACCTGTACGGTTTAATTTTGTAAAACTTCGAACGTATTATGTAGCAAATTTTAGCATATTAAAACATTATTTTACCATTTTATAATAACATAATAGGGTACTCGTATTCTACAGATTTTTTAAAATATTATTTTCTGATAATAATAATAATAATAATAATAATAATAATAATAACAATAAAAATTACATTGGTAAAAACGCGATGTTAGAAATCGAATTAGTAAGCGAAATATGAATTTTTAATTTCTGAAATTATTTGTGGCGTCATAGTCCCGAGTTGATAATACTTCTCAAACAGTTAATGACAATATAATTTTATCTTTTATGTATTATGACGGTTTGTGGTGCATATGTCATGTTTCTATCAAAAGTAGAAAATATCGTGCAATGTTTAACAATGTGTCAAATACAGATTTGGCTAATTCTCTTTACTCTTGACGAAGAAGAAAATGAAGAAAATCCAGGAAATTTTACAAAAGGTTACTATTTTTATGTACTTACATAAACAGAGAACTTTTGTTCAATAATGTGTACAATAATTTCTCATTTATATCTCATTTATCTACATTTTGGTTTAACTAAAAGACAAACATCAAACGTGTACGTACTCTTCAAATGCAACCTTCCAATCCCCCTTGTATGCAAATACTACGCTGTCACTATAATACAATATTTTTTCAATAGAAACAAAACTATACTGTACCGTGGTCGTATCGGTAATGTAAATCAGTGAATATCAATGTGTCGTCATTGTACCGTCATCGTACCGAGAACGTAGATGTAAATGGGTCTATTAAAATACATTGTAGCAAGCAGTATCGTACCGTCACTCACTGTACCGCTAATGTATATCAAGCCTAAGTAGGTTCGGAGCGTCCCCAAGGACTATGACATCTCGATTACAATAATTAGGAATTTTTATTACAACAAGGTTAAATTTCAACATTTTCTATTTACTAAAACTCTAAATTTAACATATTTTTTTTCAAACAGACTACTACATTCATACATTTTTTGCAAAATAATTTTTACAACAAGCGTCAATACACTTAATTACTCGTATTTGTAATTATACGAATATGAGGTCTATTTGACACAAGTATTCATTGAAATTTATTGAAATGGTTAACAACCCTACTCAAAACTGGGATATATCGCCTCTGCCCTTGTACATGTTAAGGTCAACATCTCGTCTATGTTAAGTTAGGTTATTTTAGATAAGATTTGGTAATGTTTCCTAAGATTAGGTAAAATTTGTCTGAGAGGAAAACTTGTGTTGAATTATCAATCCCAACGTGAGTATTAAAGTTGTTGCTGCAGACTGGAGATGGAGGTGAAATGAAAAACATCGGTATATCTACTTTTCGTAGATCCCATATACCGGGTGTCTTAGGCCGACCGACACATGGGCGATTAACATGTAAAATTAGTTAATTGTGAATAGTGTCTTCCTAGTGCAAGATATTAAGATGAAATTTTGCATGCTTATCCGGGGATACTATTTCTATGGATTTCAATTCAAATCAGTCAATTTACAAGTGTAATATTAGAATAAATTAAGAAAAATTGTAGAAGTACCATGAATGTTATTCATATCTTGAAAATAATAGTATCTAAGCAACAGCTCTGATAGAGTAGGGGTAACGTGCGCGCTTCACAATTTAGAGAGTCGGGTTCGAAACCAACCGACAGCAATATTTATTTTTTAATTTTTTCTTTTCAAAATAATTTTTATTATTAATATGTTTTTAATCTTTTATTAATATTTAATTTAATAAAGTGGATACATTGTACGTAACAAGATTTATTTATTTAAAAAATATTAAATCGTACCTACTAATTACAACATTAAAATTTAAAAATTATAATAAATATTGAAAATGGCCGCCGTTTTGCGCTAAGCAAAATCCGAGACGATCGTAACATTGCTGTCTCACGTTGCTTAGCTGTCGATTAGAAATAAGCCTACATTCATTCCTTATTGCCGCTTTCAGGTCTTCTAAAGTGGTCAATTCATAATGGCCGTAAATTTTTGATTTTAAATGACCCCAAAGAAAAAAATCTAAGGGGCTTAATAAATAAATCTTGTTACGTACAATGTATCCACTTTATTAAATTAAATATTAATAAAAGATTAAAAACATACTAATAATAAAAATTATTTTGAAAAGAAAAAATTAAAAAATAAATATTGCTGTCGGTTGGTTTCGAACCCGACTCTCTAAATTGTGAAGCGCGCACGTTACCCCTACTCTATCAGAGCTGTTGTTTAGATACTATTATTTTCAAGATATGAATAACATTCATGGTACTTCTACAATTTTTCTTAATTTATTCTAATATTACACTTGTAAATTGACTGATTTGAATTGAAATCCATAGAAATAGTATTCCCGGATAAGCATGCAAAATTTCATCTTAATATCTTGCACTGGAGAGATACTATTCACAATTAACTAATTTTACATGTTAATCGCCCATGTGTCGGTCGGCCTAAGACACCCGGTATAATGAAAAAAAAAAAAAAACGCATTGCGTCCACTTTTCATAAGCCCTCCTAGATACTACCAAACCATACAAATATTTTAATATTCCGACCTCTGTTAAAATTGTGAAGCTCGGAGCAGCTCTTGTTTAAGAGCCTTGACTTGTACTCTTTGACCATGTCTGGTTTTGGAGGTGTAAAGGGAAAAGGAGTCAGTAGGCGGTACCTATATGCTCTCCCTAATATTCTTCTATTTATAGCTCTATCAACCCTTCTTATATTCCACTGTGCCGCGCCATTACCGGATACAGGTAGCAGGTAGCTTATCAATTATCTACGTAGTCTGCATTTTACTTGCAACAGTTGTTATACGTATATTGTTACTGTGCTGTATTTATATAATAATGCATCCAGGCAATTAATTATGTATATTGTTGAACTATTAAAATAATTTATTAGTGGAAATTAATATATAAGTACCTTAATAACAATGTTTTTTTATATTTATTTAATTATGAGGATTTATATACAATATTATATTATAATTATGTACGAAATTATTTACTTAAAAAACTCTTAGTATTATTGAGTGTGATGATTTTAGGTATGTAACTTAATAAATGACCAATAGGTTAAATACAAACAAATACGAATAAGAAATAAACATTATTGCCAATAATAGAGAAATAATTAAATAACATTAACAATAACTACACATTATAACATCTGCCTTTTTAAAAATACAAACATTACATACATACATACATTATTACATACATAATTATTTTTATAATAATTAATATCGAGAACAGAATTACAAAATTTAGATCTTAGTTCATTGAATGATTTTCTAAGGTCAATAGTATTACGTCGTTTTAGTCGATTATTTTCATTTCTAATTACAAATATATTGGATAGTATTATGTTTGCTTATAATTTTTGCAGGTTTCTAATTATTGTTTTCTCTATAAGTAACATTTTGGCTTTTGTGAAAAACATGATTTCTAGTTCTACAAATTTTATATTCGCAGAGCAGTATTTTTACCTCCCGTTATACCGTAAGTAGTAGAGGTAATGTTTTCGGTCCATAGTGCATTCTGCATTCATATAAAGAGTTGATTAGATTTTGGGTAGCATTGGACAACCAGAAGAGCTTTACTTGAAGCCCATAACAGTTTTTAATGAAACACTACAATAGAATACAAAAGTTTTAAATTTTTGTATATAAAATTTTATATCAAGGGAAACAACATATTAGATTTTGGCTAAAATTGATAAATCGGAATGATACTTTATTAAAAGCTCTAAACAGATTTTCTTGAAAATTATATTAAAATATTATATAAAACTTCTCAAATTTGATATATAATTTGAAATAACATATTAGATTTTGACTGTATATATGATAAACCGGAAATGGTAGGCCAAAAAAAGTATTATTATTATTATTTTCATAAAAAATATTTTAATAAAATTTACCTATTCACTAAAGATATTTCCCTTTTATCCATAAGTAATTTAGGTTCCATTAAACTGAAAAGTTATAATTAGCTATGCTAATGTCAAAGCCAATATGCAAAACAATAATGTTTTCACCTTTTGTTTCCGATTATATGGTCCTGGTCTGACGAAATTTGTTCTGCTTGGTGGAGGAAGTTTCAAAGATAGGTCAAAACTTCTTAGAAATTAACAATAATAACAGTGCCTCTTTAATTACACTACGCTACCTATATTAAATTATTGTTGCATTTATATATATATATATATATATATATATATATATATATATATATATATATATATATATATATTTAATTATATATTTTCTTTATTATTTGCAGATAAGTAATTCTAAATTTCAATTAAAAGCATTATTTACACTGTTTCCCAAAAGTTCATTTGTGCTAGTATTGGAATCTGTTGTTAAAATTAAAATTTGTAGTGCTGAAAATAATTAAAATTTTGGTATTTTAGAATATTCAAGACGTGAATATTGTTCCATAAATATAAACATTGTAAACGAAGTCATATTTGTAATTTCGCCAGTGTTCGGAAGTTTAATATTGTCAATATGATATAATTTTTTTCTCATTTGTTACAGATTTTATTTTAAAATCGTTCCGTTAACAGATTAATTACATCTTCCGCATTCTTCATTTAAATTTTCAGCTGTTAATTTTTAAAATTACAGCCAAATTCGTTGAAATTCTAAACCATGTTTTCGTTACCGTGACGGGGACAAGTATACCGCCTTAATAAGACCAGATCATGAACCAAAGATAATAAAACTAAACGCGCGGAGGATGGAGGCAGCGCATGAAACCCGAAGAGGCAACAACTCTTTCCGGTGCTAGTCACTTTTCAATCTTAATTTTAATGTGCAAAACTATAATGTTTGCACTGATGCCAGCAAAACCCTAGGCTTCATAATGAGAATATCCAAAATTTTCAACGACATCACTGACCTTAATTCATTTTATTTTGCGTATGTTTTGATCAAACTTGAATATGCAAGCCTAATCTGGTACCCATTCTATGAATATCAGTGTGCAGCTTTAAACTGTATCCATCGTAGGTTTTTAAAATTTCTTTCTTTCAAAATAGAAAAGGTTTATCCAGACAGTGGAATAGAGCAAAACTCACTTCTTGAGAGACACTCCATGCCATCTCTAGCTGCCAGGCGGGAGCTATCCAGTGCCAGGTTCCACTGGATGTACTGCACAAGAAGAGGGACGTTCCTTACCTTTTATCCCAAGTGTAGTTCCATGTGCCAAGATTGGCGTCAAGGTATTCAGGGCCCTACCAACATCCAACACTGATGTTTTGCAGTGATCTGCTATATATACCTTATGTGTCAATGCGTATAAAGTTTTTGCTGATATTTTTCTGTAATTTTTATTTTGTTATGCTTTTTTATGTATTTATTAATTCATTATTTGTGTACGTATATCAATTATTTTATTTCCATACTTGTATCTTGTCCTGTAGATGGAATTCTGTTGGGCAATAAATTTATTATTATTACTAGTGAGTACGCAATTATGGTAATAAATAGACAAAGAAATCGTTAATTTCAGAATTTTATGTGTTAAAAGTTACATTGAAAACTTTGAAAGTTGCAAGACATCCGATGTTTTTTATTAGGTATATTCTAATATGAAACACGTTTTACAATATTCCGATGTTTTTTATTAGGTATATTCTAATATGAAACACGTTTTACAATATTCCAGCGTTTCGTAATAATACAGTTTTTAGAAAATGCATGCTACAAATAATTTTCTCTTAATGTTATCACATTTATGCCTACAATCATAAACAGTCGTAAAAATTTTAACGGTTCGTTATAATTTTTATCCCGTAAAAACATTCGAAACTGACAGAAAAATCGAAATGTAACTCCTCAAGTTTTATTCTATTTGTCAAAAATTTTAACGAGCCGTTTTGAAACTTTACGAGTGTTTGTGAATATGGGCATAATATCGCTGCAGCACAATTTATTGTATATGGTTGTCATTCTTATTAACGTATAAGCTTAAATAAAGCTACTTATAAGAACACATCTACAAAAATTTTAACGAGCCGTTTTGAAACTTCACGAGTATTTATGAATATGGGCATAATTTCGCTGCCGTAAAATTTATTGTATATGGTTGTCATTCTTATTAACGTATAAGCTTAAATAAAACTACTTATAAGAACACATATACAAAATAAAACAGGAAATTTCTTTAATAATTCTCCACCTTCTATCATTTGCCCTACGAAACAACCATTTATGATATTTAACCATACATTAATTTTTGTGGGGGTTCTAAGGGGTAGTGCACGCGTACCACACGGATAAAGCCTTCATGGCCCCGCTTAGCCTCTCCTACCCAATTCCGACTTCCACCTCCTAGTGGTGAACCCTGGAAACCTGCTAATGTAGGGCTAACGGAAGCGGAAGAAATGGCCCTCCGAAAAGGGGGTTGGGCGTAGGGCTAATCACCCTACCTCGTAAAAGGACACTGATTACGAAGCCTAGCGATCAGCCTCGGACAGGACGGAAACAAAGGATACGACTAAAGCAAAGAAAAATGGATATGCAAATCGGCACATGGAACGTGAAAAGTCTGTACAGGCCAGGGGCGCTACAAGAACTACAAGAAGAGAGTCTCAAATATAACATAGATATTCTAGCTGTGCAAGAAACAAGATGGCCAAAAGCCGGTATAATACATCAAAGAAACCTCTCGTTTTACCATACTGGAAGTAAAAATGGTCAATTTGGCAACGGATTTGTTGTCAATAAACAACTGAAGAACAAAATTATTGACTTTGAGCCAATCAATGAAAACATCTGCAAATTAAGATTTGCAGCAAAGTTTAGGAATGTTACGCTGGTCAATGTTCACGCACCGACAGAGGAAAAAAATGACAAAATAAAGAGTGATTTCTATAACAAACTCGAGCAAGTACTCGACAGAGTTCCAAATTATGATATGGTAATTGTACTTGGCGACTTCAATGCGAAGATAGGTCAGGAAGCAGGTTTCCGGCCTACAATAGGAAGCAACAGCGCACATGAACTTACGAATGATAATGGGCTGCGTACGATAGAGTTAGCATCCTCAAGAGATTTAATAATAGCCAGTACATATTTTCAGCATAAGAAAATACACAAAGTAACATGGCAATCACCTGATGGTTCTACGGAAAACCAAATAGACCATGTCCTTATATGTAAAAGATATAGCTCATCACTCCTAGATGTGAGATCATTCAGAGGTGCCAACATTGACTCGGACCACTATCTGGTGAAAACAAAGATCAGATTAAAGCTCTCGAATAATTCTGTTAAACAAGCCAAACAGAGCCCCAAATGGGATGTTAGTAAGTTAGAGAAGGAAGAAACATTGAGCAACATAAGGGAAGATCTTAAAAATAAGATTTCGACACAAAATACGGATAGTGTAAACGAGCAGTGGTTAGACATTAAAAAATTATTAGAAGAGACTATGGAGACTCATTTGGGTAAAGTAGAGAAACGCCCCACTAAAAACTGGTATGATGAAGAATGTAGACAAAAGAATAGGGAAAAAAAGTTAGCTAGAGAAAAAGTTCTGCAATATGACACGAGAGCAAATAGGGAATTATGTAGGGTAAAACGCAAAGCCGCATTTAAATTAATGAGAAACAAGAAAAGAGAGGCGCTACACAAAGAACTAGCTAAAGTACAAGACTCATTTGACCTGAAGCAAACAAGAAACTGCTACACATATATAAAAGAATCTAAAACTAATTCTAGAAGTACCGGTTGTCAGATAGGGGACAAAGTAGGCAACATTATCTCCAATAAAGAAAAGGTAGCAGAAAGATGGGGAGAGCATTTTGAATCAATGACCCAGATTGAGATATTAGACGATCAAAACAACTCCGGAAAAGTATTTGCTACCGCGGAGCCGGAAATTAAACAACCTACATTAGAGGAAGTTGCAGGAGCTATAGCAATGTGGTACCATAATCCCTATTCATAAAAAAGGTAATCCATTAGAGTGCAAGAATTATAGAGGAATCAACCTACTTAATACAGGATACAAAATCTTCTCCAATATTCTATACGACAAATGCAAGGAATATGCTACGGATATAGTGGGAGACTACCAATGCGGATTCAAACAAGAGAGGTCAACCATGGACCATATTTTCTACGTACGACAAACGTTAGAAAAAGCCTGGGAACACAACGTCGACATTTTCGCACTCTTCATAGATTTTAAAACCGCATATGACACAGTGGACAGAGAAGCACTATGGTTGGCGCTCCGATAACTAGGAATGCCCCTGAAACTAATTTCTCTCTGCAAATTGTCCACAGAGAACCAAAAATTAGCAGCTAAAGCAAACCAGTTAATGTCTAAAACGTTCACAACTGGGCGAGGATTAAAACAAGGCGACACGTTAGCCCCCATGCTATTCAACTTAGCACTAGAACATGCTATTCGATCAGCTAACCTAAACACAAAAGGGACCGTCTTTAACAAAACACACGTCACTCTAGCCTATGCGGACGATATATTGATAATGAGCCGTCATGAAAATGAACTAAAGGAAGCTTTCAGGGAGCTACAGAACACAGCAAGTAAGATAGGTCTAAAGGTGAACGAAGTGAAATCTAAAGTAATGATCGTTGGTAGGAACTGCAATAGGGCACCTAATATGTCAATGGGAGAATTTGAATTTGAAAGAGTTACACAGTTTACTTATCTTGGAGTAAGTATAACTCAAACCAATGATATAACAGATGAAATTAAACGGAGAATCATGGAAGGAAACAGAGCTTATTATAGTCTACTTCACCTGCTCAAATCGAGACAGTTAACAAGGGACATAAAACTACTGATTTATAAAACCTTGATTAAACCCGTAGTCATATACGGGGCAGAATCGTGGACCCTAAGCAAAGTAGACGTGAACTTACTACTACGTTTTGAAAGAAAAATACTTCGAAAAATATTTGGACCAGTCAAAAACGACGAAAATCAGTATAGAATCCTGATGAACTTTGAAATAAATGAACTATACAGGGACGATGACATAGTTACTTTAATAAAAAGACATAGATTCAGATGGCTGGGCCATCTGAACAGAATGGAAGATACCAGAATGACGAAAAGAATGTACAAATACATGCCGAGTTATAAAAGACCGAAAGGAAGGCCCCGATTAAGATGGTTAGATAACGTCGAAGAAGACTTACGTAAAGCAGATATACAAAATTGGAGACAGAAAACACTCAATAGAGAAGAGTGGAGGAGGATCGTAAAGGAGGCGAATATCCACCAAGGATAGCAGAGCCAACAAGAAGAAGAAGAATTAATTTTTGTTTATGTGCCACTGGTAACTAATATTTTGCTATGTATGAATTCAATTCTTATGAACTTGTTCTTTAACTATTATTATAGAAGATTAAAGTATGCTTTTGGCTACTTAAAATAAAGCATGGTTCAAATAGCACTACAATGGTAGGAAAAACAATACTTTAGAAGCAAGGGTAAAGTACTTTAATTAAATTTATTATAAACATTGACAGTTGGTGTAATATCAACATCAATTGTGCAATTAACGTTAGGAGAAAGATATAGTGAAATAATTTAAATTATAAGTTTTAACATTACAAATTGTAATTAACTTTTATTTTTGATATTATTTTCAATGACGTAATTATATATCAAAATTCTAAATTAGGTTTTGGTTATTTTCCAATAAATAACCTGGTGGTAGGACTACTGATGAAAGTATTATTATTATTATTATTATTATTATTATTATTATTATTATTGTTTATTTTTATTCTTGTGACGGAACCGTTCTGTCACATATTTTGGTAGCAGCGGGTGGAATATTAGAATTTTATTCCATCCTGACACACAAATTAATATAATTGTCAAAGGCGTGATTAGTGTTAAATGGTACATAAAAACAAATTCATTTTTAATTATATTTTAATAACATCGTTAAAGTTTTAAGTATATTTACACTGTATAACAACGCCCATGTAATTATAATTATTGATAAAAAAAAACTCTACACATTTCAATAAAATTTACTAGTTATTCACAAATAAATTATTAAATTACGTAGAAGAATATTGTTAACAATTATTTGAAGAATATCGGAAGAATTGTATGTATTCCTATTTATATTGACTAGAAAGTTATTACATGTTTTTTTGTAAGAGCTCCTCATTAGTGGTGAAACAAGAGTAAAACGAGTTTTGATTAATTATGCACATATTTAGTGACTAAGCGCATTAATTTGTAAAATTGAAGGAGACATGTAAAAGCAAAATGTATATTTTCAACTAAGCTTCAATGTTTGTATTTCATAATACCCCAAGCATATTAAAAGCTATTTAAAGATAATTAAAATTGTCAATTTAATTACATTTTTTTATGATAAATATTTTACACACATCTTTATGATCTCGAATAGAAATTTTGACATTTTGAAAAATGAAAGAAAGAACGTAACATAAAACAAAAGGTAGAAATACTAGTAAATTTCAATACTGACCGACTTTATCAAACAACGCCTGCATAGGCTTTTTTTTGTATAAGTATTTATATATAATACCATAATTGTGTTTAGGTATTATCGAATATATTATGTTGCCCCGAAACGTATTATATTGGAATATCACGACTCCGAAGGAGGAGTGGTATTCTAAAATAATAAGTTGAGTGGTATCAACGTAATATATTCCAATAATACTGAATACACAAGTGGTATTCGTTGGATTATATAATGAATAAATATGATGACAAAATTTCTGACGTTTAAGTCAGACCATGTGTTTACTGGGTGGTTAATGTGACGATATTACATTTGGGACCCACCGAATATACAAAAGCGCGGCTATACCACTTCGTCATATATATATATATATATATATATATATATATATATATATATATATATATATATATATATATATATATATATATATATAGGTGTTTCCTATAAAACAACCAGGGCTTTTTTGGGCAAATTAATGACTTTAGAAAAAAATGTTATATACAAGAAATGATCAAGAATAAGAGGCTAATTTATTAATGATAACAAACTGAAAATTCGGCCAGTGTTATCCTATATAATTTTTTAGCTCATTAGATAGAGAATTTTTTTCTGATTGCAACGATATAAATATGGTATAGGGTTGTATAACAATTATTTCGAGAAAAATGGTATTAAATATAATGTTATAATATTACAATAGGCTATGCAATACGTCTGTTGCCTAGTTACGCTAGTAGTAAACCCATTTTGTATTACATTATTTCTAGTTTTTAATACCATTTTTCTCGAAATAATTGTTATACAACCCTATGCTATATTTATATCGTTGAAATCAAAAATAATATTCTATTTAAAGGGCTAAAAAATTATATAGGATGCCATTTAAAAAAATATAATTTTGTACTACCGTTTGAGAACCACTGGTTAAATATTCGGTTTGTTACTATTGGTACATTATCCCCTTATTCTTGATCATTTTTGGTATAAAACATTTTTCTCTAAAGTTGTTAGTTCGCCCAAAAAAGCGCTAGTTGTTTTAACGGAAACACCCTGTATATATATATATATATATATATATATATATATATATATATATATATATATATATATATATATATATATATATATATATATATATATGTTTATTTACATCACACTATCATTGTGACTACAACGTGGCTAATACATTGTGGCGTCTATCAAAAGGAAAAGAGTTAGAACGTGTTTGTTTGAAGTATATTACATAATTTTAATAGCTGATTACGAATATCGGTTTCGATCGATCGAAAAACTTAAAAATAAAATATACATTTATTGCCGCATTATGACGTCTTTACATGGTTAGATCATTGTGGGCTCCATCTATATACATGTTTCATATTGCTATTTTAATGACGTCCGATTCGTATATATTTTTACATATTCACGTCAATGTGGCATCCTACAGTGATGCCAAGAATGGGTGAAATGATTACATACTTGCGATATAAATTTCATAAAGGAAAAAAAAGTTAATTAATTTTAAGTTTTAGTGAATACGCAGCTTTCAAAACGTAAGACATACGATAAATAATTAACATGAAATACAAATGGCGAGTGGTACAAGGCTGTTCCTAAGGGTATTGCCGCCTGCGTGCAAATATATAATTCGTCGCCCCTAAATGATAACTACACAACAAAACACAATTTTTACTATTTATAATACTTTATTCATACGTGTGATTTTTTTTCTTTTGAAAGTATTGTTTGACATTTTCAGCGATTTTTCAATGGCAGGCAGTAAAGTTTTCATTCTTGTTAGAGAAAATCAGCAACGGAAACTGTCGCATTTCTTCAGAAGTCTTACGGGGAGGAAGCTTTGAGCCATGTAATGGTATACGAGTGGTTTTCTGTCGTGGTCGAATGAGAATTGAAGTAAAGATGAACCTCGACGAGTACGTACTACGACTTCCAGAACGTTCGAGAGGATTGAAAAAATTGTGATGCGTTCATGTCTGATCGTCGTGTGTAGAACAATCGATGAGTTGGAGGAATTCACTGGAATATCTTGGAGATTGGGCCAACAATTTTGACTGAAAATTTGAAGATGAAATTTGCAAACGGCACCACGTCCAACGACCATAGAGCTAACCATTTGAGTGTGTCAGGATTTGAAAGAATACTCAGAAATCGATCCGGAATTTTTGTAAGCTCTCCCAAATGATGACACTTGGGCAGAAAATAATTTAGATATTTTGGGTAGCACCTCGTACACAAAAAAATATAAAACTTTTTAAAAATATTGCTATATTCTCGTACATATTGTAATCTGATAAAACATTTACGTTATTTATTATTAATATTTTGATACATGTATACGTTCAACGGTCGCCTCACCTTTTGGCCGCCTGCGTTCGGGACACGCATTGCAAGCCCGCTTGGAATGGCCCTGGAGAGGTACTGTGATGGCTACAATAGATTTTTATGATATAAAAGCAATATTTATTAGCACAATAAAAGTACAAATAAATTTCAAATATAAAGAAGATAATATATTTATTTTTAATATAACAAAATAATTACATGCTATAAAAAAAGAAAGAAATAATGTAACAATGGTAAATGCTATTACTAACAAAATAAGTTCTTATTATTGCCAAAATACTTAATGGCTCTATTCTGAACAAAACTTTAAGTTATAGAGATCTGTAAATATGTAAACAATTAACAAAATAGCAACAAAAAAGCTACCACTCTTATGTATAATTTTATATTAATAAAAATGTCAATTTTTTACAGATATGCAGTTCTGTAAGTCTTGCAGATTTGTTTAGAATTGGCACATTCTATGAGTGTCCCAGGACGAGCTTACGCTATCGGTATTTTAAAAACTATTCAATATTATTTCACGAAATTTGGTATCTAGTTTTCCCGCATGCCCATTTCAGCTAAAATATTTTGAAAATAGTAGCACTTCCGGAAGTAGATCCTAACTTTTTTATTTTAAATGGAATGCTATATTATTATTTTACCATTGAATTCAGCAGAAAATTTTACATATGAAACTAAAAAAATTTAATGTGTCATTCGGAATAAAAGTGTCTTTGTGTGCCTCGCATGCAATTGTCCGACTCGCTTCGCTCGTCGTGCAAACTTCCATGTTCGCCACACAAAGTATCACTTTTACTTCTAATAACACAATATACTATTGCCTTAAAGAAGGTGGTGTAGAATAATTTTTACACGTTGTTTGGGTCAGGGTCAGGACGGAGATGAATAGTTCAAGTTTTTAACCTTGGGGACCTTTTGACAAATAGAATCAAACTTGACAAGTTACACTGCGATTTTTCTGTCAGTCTCGACTATTTTTACTGCATAAAAATTACAACGATGAGCGGATCGCGAGTTACTAACAAATTAAACTTATAAGAAATCCCTCTAAAATATTAAACATCTGCAAATCGGCCTAGTTTTCATTTTCCATCTGATATTTCGACACGATTAACGATAAACAATATTACTTATTTAAAACGTGTCGAAATTTCAGATAAAAAAAAGAGAATTAAGCCGATTTATAAATGTTTAATATTTTACAGGGATTTCTTGTAAGTTTAAGTTTAGTTTAATTTAATTTTTTTCATAAATTGTTATTCTGGTTAACGATTTTTAACATAACTCTTTGAAAGTTCATCCTACAAAAATTTACGGGCTTTAATTTTGTATTCTTGTAAAAATTTGCTACGAGCTACTGTTTTTTGAGAAAATAGTCAAAAAACGCCAAAAATTCATTATTTGCACCTTTGATCCAAGATGGCGGGTCACGCTGAGCCTCTCCAAGGTTAAAAATTTGAATTTTTTTTATCCCCATTCCGACCTAAACAACATCGTTTCTACACCACCTTTTGCAGGATAAAAACCTCTCTTGACTGGACTATTCTGCTTACTTCGTATTTTACTTAATATGATAGATATTTATTAAAATTCATTAAAATATAAAATAATAAATAGGTACTGAACATAATTTTCTTCTTTTTCCACATTACTAAAAATCTATCAACTATTTTTTAATTAAGAATTTATTTAAATAATAAAAAATGGAGTGTTCCATTTAAAAAAATGAGTTTTTTGAATTTTGTGAACTTCAAGTTTACGTTGACGTAGAATTTACAATTTTCAAAAATTGTCGATTATTAATTCATATTATTGTAAAGCTTTCTTTATAAAACTGTTATTTACAGATTATAGAAAATCGATTTCATTCTCAAGATATAGAATGAAAAAGAAATGGCTGTTTTTAGAGAAAAAATCAAAAAAGTTTATCTACGCCGGAAGTGGTTAATCATGAGTAATTTTTTTTATTAAATACCAAACTTCGTACAACAATATTGAATAGTTTTTAAAATAACGATAGGGTAAGCTCGTCCTATAGGACATCATTCACTGCGACGTACGACGTTGCAAATTCGTCGGAATTCACTTTGACGTCAGAGTGTACAATAAATATACACATGAACTAAAAAATATACATTTTTACACATTGCTATCATTCTGGCGTCCATATGTATTTTCGCCATTAGGCTCTAGAGGCCCCCCTAGTACTGAAAATCTTATTTAAACAGTAAAATAATTTGACGTCCGTATAAAAACGTCACATTACACATGGACGCCAGATTAAATGTAATATTTATTATATATATATATATATATATATATATATATATATATATATATATATATATATATATATATATATATATATATATATATATATATATATATATAATATAATATTGTGAATAGTATCTCCCCAGTGCAAGATATTAAGATGAAATTTTGCATGCTTATCCGGGGATACTATTTCTATGGATTTCAATTCAAATCAGTCAATTTACAAGTGTAATATTAGAATAAATTAAGAAAAATTGTAGAAGTACCATGAATGTTATTCATATCTTGAAAATAATAGTATCTAAGCAACAGCTCTGATAGAGTAGGGGTAACGTGCGCGCTTCACAATTTAGAGAGTCGGGTTCGAAACCAACCGACAGCAATATTTATTTTTTAATTTTTTCTTTTCAAAATAATTTTTATTATTAATATGTTTCTAATCTTTTATTAATATTTAATTTAATAAAGTGGATACATTGTACGTAACAAGATTTATTTATTTAAAAAATATTTTATTATTTGCTTTATTGGTTTATTATAAATTAAATTTCTTCAAATTATAGTTAGCCCTGACGAAAACAAAAAAACGAGAACATTTGATTTGAATAATCAAACGTCAAATGCAGATTTGTATTGTACTATCTTTATTTGTTGCTAGTGTTATTTAAATAATATGGATTTAACTACAAAAGGTAAAATTCGTATTGTGAAATTATTTCACATTGGTAATAGCCTACAGCAAACTGCTGATGTATTTTCTGCCGAAAATCCAGAAAAAGTAGTTAATAAATCCCGTGTAAGGCGTATTATTAACAGATTTGAAGAAACTGGGTGTGTTGCTAATCACACAAAGCAGGAAATACAACCAATTGAAAATGAATTTGAAGAAATAATAATTGCGCGGGTTGAAGTGGAGCCTACTATTAGTTTAAGAAGTTTACAAATGGAATGTGGAATAAGTAGAACAAAAATTGCTAGAATACTTAAGAAAAATGGATTTAGAAGTTACAAAGTAGGTAACCATCAAGAATTGCGAGACGGCGACGAAGAAAGAAGAGCAACTTATTGTGAAACAATTATGGATAAAGCCAATGAAAACAGAAACTTTTTGTACTCCCTCTGTTATACCGATGAATGCACATTTACTCTTCATAACGAACCGAATGTGCAAAACTTTCGCCACTGGTCAAAAGATAAACCAACTCTTCAAAATTTATCAAGAACCCAATACCCCAGAAGGTTAATGTTTGGGCGGGAATTTTGGGATCACACATTATTGGACCATATTTTATTGAAGGGACATTGAACGGTCCAAAATATTTAGATTTATTGGAAACAGTAGTTGGGCCTAGACTTACAGAATTAAATATGGAGAGGATATGGTTTCAACAGGATGGGTGTCCAGCGCATAACGTGCAAATTGTCAAAGAATATTTGGACAATTCATTTCCAGATTCTTGGATTGGTTTAAATGGACCAATTAATTGGCCGGCAAGGTCTCCTGATCTAAGCCCCTTAGATTTTTTTCTTTGGGGTCATTTAAAATCAAAAATTTACGGCCATTATGAATTGACCACTTTAGAAGACCTGAAAGCGGCAATAAGGAATGAATGTAGGCTTATTTCTAATCGACAGCTAAGCAACGTGAGACAGCAATGTTACGATCGTCTCGGATTTTGCTTAGCGCAAAACGGCGGCCATTTTGAATATTTATTATAATTTTTAAATTTTAATGTTGTAATTAGTAGGTACGATTTAATATTTTAAATAAATAAATCTTGTTACGTACAATGTATCCACTTTATTAAATTAAATATTAATAAAAGATTAAAAACATATTAATAATAAAAATTATTTTGAAAAGAAAAAATTAAAAAATAAATATTGCTGTCGGTTGGTTTCGAACCCGACTCTCCAAATTGTGGAGCGCGCACGTTACCCCTACTCTATCAGAGCTGTTGCTTAGATACTATTATTTTCAAGATATGAATAACATTCATGGTACTTCTACAATTTTTCTTAATTTATTCTAATATTACACTTGTAAATTGACTGATTTGAATTGAAATCCATAGAAATAGTATCCCCGGATAAGCATGCAAAATTTCATCTTAATATCTTGCACTGGGGAGATACTATTCACAATTTAACTAATTTTACATGTTAATCGCCCATGTGTCGGTCGGCCTAAGACACCCGGTATATATATATATATATATATGTATATATACAGGGTGATTCATCGGTCTGTCCTCTCTGTATAACTCTTTTATTTTAAGTCATATAGAAAAACTCTTCAAATATAATTTATATGATATATTATTATCTATCTACGTACTATATGCATTTGTATACAGGGTGCTCCGTTTAAGCGCAACAATATGTAACTTTATATTTCTTAATGGAACACCCTATATTTATTAATTTATTTTGATGGTAAGTTAGATTCCCTTTAAAAAAGTATTAAGTAACAAGAGGTCTAAAATTATAAATTAAGAAGTTATTTACCTTTATTCGTTGAATGATATGTTTCTATCATGTTTTTATTAACAAAGTAAGCTATGTATAATTTGATCAATTGTTTCGTATTTAAACAAACAAGTTGTCAAAATACTCTTAGTTTATCATTGTTGATGTTGATGTGAAAATGAATAATACAAATTTTAGCAAAGATGAAATGGTTAATATGATATTTATAATAGAAAAATCTATTGAAGTTGAAGGACAAGTTTTCGAGCATTTATTATAATTTTGCATTATTTAGTCTGTTACTAAATTTTAATAGCCTGTTTATAATTAGTGTAATGTTTAAAATAAGTATTAATAAAAAATATCAAAAGTTTGTATTATATTATGTTTTTTTCCACTCTGAACTACTATTTTTTATGAACGTAAATAACTTCTTAATTTATAATTTTAGACCCCTTATTACTTAATACTTTTTTATAGGCAATCTAATTTACTATCAAAATAAATAAATATATATAGAATGTTCCATTAAGAAATATAAAGTTACATATTTTTGCGCTTAAACGGAGCACCCTGTATACAAATGCATATGGTACGTAGATAGACAATAATATATCATATAAATTATATTTGAAGAGTTTTTCAATCTGACTTAAAATAAAAGAGTTATAAAGAGAGGACAGACCGATGAATCACCCTGTATATATATATATATATATATATATATATATATATATATATATATATATATATATATATGTATATATATATATGTATATATATATATATATATATATATATATATATATATATATATATATATATATATATATATATATATATATATATATATATATATATATATATATATATATATATATATATATATATATATATATATATATATATATATATATATATATATGTATATATATATATATATATATATATATATATATATATATATATATATATATATATATATACCGGGTGGCGCTCGAAATCCGTTACATAGGCATTTAACATGGGAAAACCGTTTTTCCTAGCGCGTTGCCCCCCAAATTATTTTAGAAAAAAATCCTCAAATAAAAGTTATAAAATCTAAAATTCTGCATGTAAATGAGTAAACAAAATTCATTTCGTATGTTTAGTAATTCCAGAAATTGAATATGAAAATTTTGAAAATTTCAGTTTATTAGTGCTAGCCATGGAATTGAAACAAAAAACACAAACAAATGTGAAGATTTAAATGTCAAATATTGTGATTTTTTGTCAAGAAAAATGAGTATTTGAACAATATAGAAGAAATAAATTATTATTCTGCTTAAGAATTTTACGTTGTGATAATTTTATTACATAAATAAAAAGTAAATTAAATTTTATGACAGATAAACACACGTTTGTTTGTTAAGCTTTTTGTTAATTCCATGGCTATCACTACTTTTGAGTAGATTTTCTACATTTTCATACCTAATTTCTGCTGTTACAAAGCATGCAAAATTAATTTTGCTTATTGATACAAATGCAAAATTTTATGTTCTACAACTTTTATTTGAAGATTTTTTTTCTAAAATAATTTGGGGAGCAACGCGCTAGGAAAAACGGTTTTTCCATGTTAAATGCGTATGTAACGGATTTCGAGCGCCACCCGGTATATATATATATATATACATCGTGGAAATGTTAAAATTGGATTCTAAGGACCTTAAAACGTGGTCATTTATCAAAATCTCGGTATGCGATTTTTAGCATGATCCCTATACCTCCCTTACCAAGGGTAGCGGGAGGTAAAAAAATGTAATTAATTATCAGATATTTGATTATAAGGATTTGAACGTACCGACTGATCGGAACATGTATGTCTCGTTTTTCATTTGGAATCGTACGTTAACAGATTGACTATCCTAAAACTTGTCTCAAAATTTAGAGTGCCAAAAACAGCAATTATTTTAATTATTCATGTGAACAAAATATAACATTTGCCGGTAAGTTGTTCCAACAATTAAAATACCGCCAAAATGTTATAGTGGGAGTAAGAAGAGTCGAGCCTCTTTGGTTCACAAAATAAGTAATCATCTTTCATTAACCGTGTGCCATAATTACATTTTTTCAGGTTTTGATATTTTCGGACTAAAAAACCAAGGTCTTGGTACATACTTAGGCCCAGTTGCATAAAGCATGGTTAACCTTAATCACGCTGTTAACTTTAACAAGGCTTCTTTTTCAATGTATTTTTGATACGTATCCATGGTTTCAATGTGTAGTTAAACGCACGATCAGCTAACAACGCTTTATGCAACTGGCCCTTAGACTTTTTTCCACTTTCTTTACAATGGCGCCTATAGTTAATGAAAATACCTTGTCAATGCTATGATAATCATTCCTTAAATACAACATGTAGCTTTTGGAGAGACAGTGTGTTTGTACTACAAACTTTTAATAAATATTACTGCAAATTATATTCGTACTCATATATTATCTCGTATATTATTTAGGCAGGAGGCAGGAGTATAAAAGTTCTTAAAAAAATGTATTATGGAAATTTTTAATACCAACAACTAAGCAAAATGTAATAAAATTCAAGCATAATAATTTGAAGGCGACATAAATGAAATAAAACATGTTAATATTAATCACATGTACAAGTGCGATGTCAAGATGAATATGAAATGAAATATTAGTCATTCTCCATTATGCAGTACTACAATTTCATCCCTAAAGAGAGATAAATTTGGACCATTAAGGCATAAGCGCCAAAAAAATTTAATAAAAATGTGAAAGAAATTCTGCCTGATGTAACAAGATGTTACAAAAAAATTCCGCGATGCAGAACTAAAAGTATACAATAGTGGGTGATTAATGTATTTCTTGTGATGAACCGGAAGTGTCGTGACGTCACGCGTCATCCGGCCGACCCGAGGTTTCCGGCTCAGTGGTGACGTCATCGTTAACAGCAGTTGCTATGACAACGATTAATAATTTCCCTCAGAAAGATGAATGTGTAAAGACGTGAAAATGAATTTTTGTATTCTTGTTGTGAATACTGAAAGACGCGACGAAACGAAATGTTTAGGGAATTTCGAGTTATTGTGGTGGCAATAATACGCTGATGGATTACCAAGCAGTCCTCAATACCTGTGAGCTGGTAAAAATAATAAAACTAAAAACGATTATCTGCTTCACTAAATTCCAATTATATATTAATTGGATTTCAAAATTAAATGTCATCTGGATCGCATAAACCTGGCTTATTAATATAATAAACAAACTATTGTTGCTCTTTTTACTATAATGTTATATCATTCCTTAGGTCACACTCTTTAGGCTGCATCCCCATGGATCCGTATTTACGAATAAGTGGTCATGTGCATTTGATTTTAACTTTTCCGGATACGGAGGCTTTGACACATGCGTATAGATGCAAAATTTTAATTTCTCTTCATATTTTTGATAAGTAACGGATATGTTTGGCTTGAGGTGATCTTTGGTTCGCCCTTTTACGATACGATGGATAAGAACAAGTTGTTCCTTACAGTATGTCACCTAATTGTCAAATTAAATACGGACCACGTATTGTTCCAATGAGGACGCACAAAATTTTAACGTAAAAACACGTATCACGGACATGTGAATCCTAATACATTTTTTAAACAATTAAGGGCACCGATCACTTTGGAGATTAGTTACACAGCATTCCTGCTGTCAAATTCTTAATGATTTTATAACATTATACTGTGTCTTTATTAAAAATGTAATAATATATGCGTAATAAAGGAATTAGGCCACAAAAATCAATTTAAAATAGTGGCATAATTAAAAATAAAGTAAAAAACATTGATGAAATTTATAATGTGCGGCTACATTTTACATAAATAAATAAAATAGATTAAAAGTTATAATTGTTTTTTTCTTCTCTAAAAGTTTTTCATATTTAAACCAGAAAACAAAACATAAATATAAATCAACGAACATAATTTTAAGTTATACGTCAAAATTATGGAATAAATAAACACGGAGGACACAGTACTACATAATTATACAAGGGCAGCACAATTATTTTTTGTAAGATTTTGTAAACTGTAGAAGTTTTATATTAAAACCATGCAGTGATCAAATACCTCCAGAAAAGGGCTTAACATCAAAGCAAATTCATAAAAAGAAGGGGGCACCTATAAAAGTAAAATAGTGATCAGCTGAATTTAAAGACCCTGTAACTGTTGTTATTGAAAAAAAAATCTGATGTGGCCAACAATGACCTCCCGTCAATTGGTCAATTCCATGTTTGAAATAGCAATGAGCTTGAAGTAAAGTATCACTTCCGATTGATCGTTCGTAAATAAAATCTAATTTGTTGTTCCAATCAATAGAAAAGTCTGTAATACCAAATTTTGGATTATACTTTATTATCTTTTTCCTTCCCGTGTGGGGTTTGCCAGTTACCTCCATCGGGCGCGTCCCCATTGGAATTGGGGAACGCTCGTCAGGTCTGCAATCCAGCAGATCTGAAGGGTAGTGGGGAAATAAAACACCCACCGTGAAAAAAAAAAACTGGACTGGTCCTCCAGGTTGGGGGTTGAGCGTGAGGCTGACAACCTCACCTTGGGAAAAAACACATTGTCGCGAAAGGTCTAACTCGCCTCGGATCCGGACAGTCAAAATGGAAACGACTTTGCAAGGAAAAGGAATACAGAAGTGGATTAGAACGAACGTCATAAAAGACATGAAGAGAGCAAACCTCACATATACGGGTAATAGAGTGGATTGGAGGAAACAAATAGACCAGGCCAAGGACATATGAAGTCTGTAGTGCCAATTAAAGAAGAAGAATCTTTTTCCTTGAAAATCTGTTAAGAGCTCCAAATTAAGTACCACTTCCGGTTTATCATATAGATATAGTCAAAATCTAATGTTGTTTCAAATTCTACACGTGTTTTAAATACCAAATTTGAGAAGTTTTGATTAATGTTGTAATATACGTTTTTAAGAAAATCTATTTATAGCTTCCTAGTAGTTCCAGTTTATGAATTTTAGAAAACAGCTAATATGTCGTTCTCGTTAATATAAAAGTCTTAAACACCAAATTTGAAAAGTTTTGGATTGTACCAATTTATTTTCACGAAAATCTGTTCAGATCTTCAAATAAAGTATCACTTTCGATTTATCAACTTTAGCCAAAATCCAATATGTTGCTTCCCTTTATATAAGTCTTAAATACTAAATTTGACAAGTTTTGGAATATATCATAACATATTTTCAGAAAAATCTGTTCAGAGCTTGAAGTAAAGTATCACTTCCGGTTTATCAATTTTAGAAAAAAATTATCATATCATTCTAATTAATACAACAGTCTTAAATTCCAAATTTGAAAAGTTTTTGATTTTATCAATGATTTTTTCTCGAATATCTGTTCAGAGTTTCTAATAAAGTATCACTTCCGGTTTATCAATTGTATCCAAAAATCTAATATGTTGCTCCCCTTCATAAAGAAGTCTTAAATACTAACTTTGATAAGTTTTGGGACATATTATATTTTTCACGAAAATCTGTTCAGAGCTTAAAGTAAAGTATTACTTCCGGTTTATCAATTTTAGAAAAAATCTAACATGTCGTTCTTATTAATATAAAAATCTTAAATAACAAATTTGAAAAGTTTTGGTATATATCATAAAATATTTTTCACGAAAACCTGTTGAGAACTTCAAGTAATTATCAATTTTAGCGAAAACCTAATATCTTGTTCCCCTTCATATACAAGTCTTAAATACTAAATTTGACAAGTTTTGAAGTATATCATAATATATTTTTCAAAAAAATTTGTTCAGAGCTTCAAGTAAAGTATCACTTCTGGTTTATTAATTTGTTGTTCCCCTTGATATTAAAGTCTAAAATACTAAAATTGAAAAGTATTGGATTATATTTTAATATAGTTTTTAATTAGAAACTATTATAGGCTTCAAATACAGTATCACTTCCGGTTATCCGATTTTACCCAAAATCTAATCAACTCTTTATATGAATGCAGAAAGCTTAAATACGGAAAATAGAAATATTTGGAAGTTTGTTACAAGAGTTAGCGTGGATGAAAAAATCGTCACACACACACACACACGCACACGCACACGCACACACGCGCCCACGCGCACACGTGCGCACGCGCGCACGCACGCACACACGCACACACGCGCACACTAGCACACGCGCGCGCACACACACACACACACACACACACACACACACACACACACACATACATACATACATACACACATACATACACACATACATACACACACACGCACGCACACGCACAGACACACACTTACCTACCTTACTACGGTATGCCGGGAGGTAAAAAAACAATATGGCCATAACACATCGGGGAATTAAGGTTTGACAAATGGAATAATCTGTAGGTATATCCTACGGGTGGTTCAAAACATTCTCATCACCATCGAAAGAAGTCAATTCACATGTTAATTTTAAAAAATCCAATCTTATTAAATCAACAATTAGGAGACTAAGGTAAAATTATTGTGCGATACGCTGCCCTCTCTGTCTTAGACGGTAAATTTTCCAATCCACCATTATATGTTGACATGAGTATGTATTACTTTTGTGTAGAGAACAATGTTTATGCAAGTACATTTTAAATCAAAAAAAGCCTATAATCAATCTCTTTTCAACAGAGACGAAGCACTGTTGATAAATAAACATGGTGTTTATTCTTACTTCCGATAAAATAACATCTTCTGTAAATCTGGCTATAAGCCATACTAAAATAAAATAATTTATAGTTGGAAAACAAAATATACTACTGTATAAAAATGAGATAAATATCTACAATGGTAAAAATTAAACTAATAGTAGTTATAGTGTAGGCCTATCGGCAACTTAAAAATATAATAAAACAATTTTAAGTGAATTAACATTTCAATTTTGTTGCTGGTTCCAATATCAGTTTCGACTTCAAAATTTCAAACCAAACACCTTTTCAAATAATTATGTACCTACTTGAGAGTTGAATAATTACTTTATTTACCATTACTTATTAACCTGCAGTAATGATGTTCAAAAAAAAAATTTAATACATCTTCGACGATTCCTCATTAGCATCTATAAATAAAATTTAAATTTCTCTGTATCTAACACAGGATTATCCAAATATATTTTTCAGAAAATACATTTTTCATGAAGCTATAAAAATATGCATGTTTTCTTGACATCTTGTCAAACTACAAAAATTTATGTTTACCTAACAAACTTGTAATCGCTGCATATATACTCGTATTCTTAAAACTTTAAAATTTCTTGTATATATACCGGGTGTCTTCTTTTTTATGGACCACAGGAAATACAATGGTAATTTTTTCATATGGCTGTAAATTCTATTCTATTAATTTTAGAACCAAAGTGTAAATACAAAAAATGTTCTGAATTAAAACTGCAACAAATGAGCAAAAATTTATTCATATAATAGGTTCTTGTCATGAGATAAACGTAAAATAAAATATCCGTCTTTAAGCTTTCTACAGAGTAACGTGCAAGAAAAAACATACAATTCAAATAGTCGTGTTGTATTGTTTGACTTGACAGATAAAAGTTCATTAATTGTTAATATACGCGAATAAAATCACCGGTGGCGGCTTTGTTATCAACCAAGATGTCGGATGATTGTCATACTATCATTTTCAAACGTGTTTGTTTACATGTTATAAACGCAGTTTTCAAGAGTGTTTTATTCTATTATTAAAATATTTAGGCAGGTTTTATTTTACTAACTGATAAGTTTGAAGATTAAGTTTCAATGTTATTATTTCAATTTTGTGCATGGACGTTTCAAAATTTGTTTATTTGCAGATAAATATGACAATTACTACGTTTACATGCAGTTTTGAAAATGGTTTCAGGTTTCAGTCAAAATTATGCAAAACTGTTTACATGCAGTTTTCAAAACAAGTTTAAAAATTGATTTCAAATCAGTTTCGGCGCATGCGCATTTAGCTGATATAAGTGACAGATCCTCTTCACTCCAAATACTTCGTTTTGCTATTATTCCAATTATTTTTTATACTTTGTACCACTACGCACTAAAACTATACAACTGTCAGTATATTTGAAGGTTAGTAAGACAAAGAGACAGAAACGTTATGCTTTGTACGCATGCGCAGTATCGAAACTGAATTTTAAGTTTTTACATGAGTAGTTTTGAAACTAGTTTTCAAGTCCAAACCATGAATTTTAATTTTGACTTGAGATGATTCAAAACCGTTTTCGACACTGTATACATGGCGTTTTCAAAACTAAAAACGGTTTTAAAACTGCATGTAAACTCAGTAAATGTTCTTGGGAAATAATCTTCACCTCTTATAAAGAGAATTATTTAAATTTTTAAATTTCAATAATTCTTCAAGGAATTTTAAGTAGAAAATTGAGTAAATGAAGAAAAAATCAGGATACTAACAGTCTTTAAATAGGAAAGTGTGAAACAGGTTAAGGATGAAACAGATTTAAACTGGAAAGTAGTCTTCAAAATGTCTGATTTTAGTTAATACCTATGTATTGAAGTAGTGAATGAGCACGTAAAATAGAAATAATAAAACAAAAGGTTACTGTTCACAAACAACAACCAAATAAAATAACACTAGCCCAAATAGCGTTTTCAGTGAAGTACGACAACAAATAGTTCTTATTTTGCCACTAGATGGCTACGGTTTAATTTTATTCGCGAATTGTTCCATTGAGCGTTTTCTGCGATGGTAAATGTATCCATTATTAGTGATAAATAAATTAGGGCCGGTATTTCCATCTTCGGATAAAGTGCTGGATAACTTATCTGTCGGATAAATGAACAATATCGCATCAAAAAATGACATTCAATATAATTTACTTCATTTATGCTTTTATTTCGATGCGATATTTTATCATTTGTCTGACGGATAGTTATCCTGAACTTTATCCGGAGATGGAAATACCGGCCCTTAATGAACTAAATAATTATTAAAATTTTATGACAGATGTCATCTGCCACCCAAGCAATTCAACTGTATAACAATTTGTCCTATTGCTCATGGCACTCTGTAAATAGCAAAAAATTATTACATTTATTTTACCTCTTTTTAGCAAACGAAACGCATGTATACAATAATTTTAGACTTGTTAGATACAGTTTTTAATTCTGACCATTTTTTGTATTTACACTTTTGTTTTAAAATTAATAGAGCAGAATTTACAGCCATATGAAATTTTACCATTGTATTTTCTATGGTCCACAAAAAAGTAGACTTCCTGTATACGGGTGTCCGTCTATAAATACACCAGCAAATATCTCGCTTATTATTACCTTTAACGATTTCAACTATATAATATAAAATATAGTATGTTTACTCCTCTATAAAATTACGGAAGTAGATCAATATTATTACTTCCTGTTTTGGAGTAATTGATAACAACTTATTATTTTCAAATGGAACATCCTATATTTTATAATTTGAAAAGTACATGAAATTTGCTATTCAACTGTATAAAAACAATCATATGTTGTATTAATAAAAAATAGAATCGCGAATGATTAAAATATTACATTTTTATTAAATTTAAGAGGCATCGCAATACAATTTTTTGAGTAAGACATATTCTAATGACATAAAATAACAGATATAATAATTAAATATCGTATTAAAGTAAATGTATATCAATTTAAAAATTTAATTAATTAATTAATTTTCTTTATATTTGAAAGGTCTATGTAAATGAAATGCAAAGTCTCCTAATATTAACAAAAATTGAATACTTTAGTCATACGCCATTCTATTTATGTTATATAGTTGACATCGTTAAAAGTAATAATAAGCGGGATATTTGCTGGTTTATTTATAGATGGATACCCTGTATATATATATATATATATATATATATATATATATATATATATATATATATATATATATATATATATATATATATATATATATATATATATATATACTTCGTAATACATATTAAAATTATTTGCTTTTAATATATCAAATTATTGTAAAATTTGTATACTAAATCAGTACATATTAATAATTTATATCTGGTATGATAACTATCATTAAATATGTGGTAAACAGTTAACAAAAAAATTATATACATAAAATGAAATTAATTGTTTATTTAAAATGATTGTATTGATGAGATATATGCTTGTTTGCTTCTGTCCATAATGATAAAACAAAGAGGTGTAAATATTTACGCATGTATGTAATTACAAATTACATACACATCCAAATGAAATAAAATTATTATTTACAGAACAACTATAAAAAACCAAGTACTTATACTTTAACTATTCACTTGCATGATAATATTTCTATGAAAAATTGACCAATATTAAAGGTAAAACACGGAAAACATACATATCTCTACCATTGAAAATGTAAGAAAGTGTAAGAAGTAAGAGCCGGGCGCATCATTAAAAAGGCTGTGGGGAGAAAATTATTATAATAACTATTAATTAATATTATTAATCAACAATCAGTTGTAATGATAGTACAGCAGCAAGTTCGTAATAGTAAAATAATTACTCGTAATTGACTTTTATTTTATTTCTATTATTATTAACTAGAAGTAGAAGATAAAAAAATACTTTAGGTCATAAATACTGTCTAGCACGTTCGCAGATAAAAATATTTCCTCACCCGAGATACAATACTCGTATGACAGATCACTATCATTTGTTCAAAGTTAATTTACTTCAACACCTTCGTATCATCATAACCAACAACATACATCATCCAGTCCAGTCACAATGACTTGTAAACCACAATACACAAAATCCCAATTTATCCTTTAACCCCTGCACAAGACTTGAGCGTCCAAGTCTCCGGACTTCGTTGCATCAGACCATGTAGTGTATAAATTCTAGTTGACCCATATCACTTATATTAGCCCCATACAGCGCGGTTAGTTACACCGCCACTCACTAGATGTCAGCGGTGAGCTCACAATACACCAGACAACACTGAGGTTATGTCGGAGAAATGGGATAAATGTCTTCTTGTTATAAGATGAAATACTATTATGGTAAGCTGTTTACTATTTCTCTTTTCTCAGAAGAATGTTTGAAAAGAGAATACTACGAAATTGAAAAATTTGACATAGAAGAATATTGTGATTCTTACAGATTTGTTACACAATTAGAGATCTCAATTCTCGTAGATAGTGTCCAAATATCTCTATTACTATTTTTCTGTTAGGTATTTTTTGACTGTTTGGGAATACATGAATTAACATCCAGTATTATAACCTACTGACATGTAATATTACTAATTACTGTAAAATATTAATCAATCAAAATATACATGAACCGACTAGCGCAGTGAATTTAAGGTCAAGATATAGGTAAGCGCAGACATTGAATAATCTTAAAATAGGAATTTGATTTAACTTGCTCCGGAATTAAAAATAACGAAATAATTAAAGACTTATCACTCACCCAGGCTTAATTTTTCCATTTCGAGACGAGACAAAAATATTAATTTCTCGTCTCATCTCGTATCATTCGAATAACTTTGTCATTCACATTTATCTTCTTTTTCATTATTTTATTTAAATAAATAAGCCGTGATGATATATATTTACTTTATTTAATACAATATTTATATAACAGATGTTTTCGACCTTTTAATGGCATTTCTCTTCATTCAAATATTAGGTCTTTTTGTTTCGCTACTTTTCGTCTACGGTTTACAATAAACAGTAAATGTAAAGTAGCGAAACTGTTAAAAATACAAAAAAAATATATTATTGTTATTAATTTGTATTCAAAACTTAGATAAAATATGAAATACATATGTAATCTATAAAAACCTATACGCGGGGCGGGACTACTGCAGACCTGCACATTTATAAACACATTTTAAGAAAATATTAAATAATAGTTGTCTTAAAATAGGAAAATAAAATTGGGAACCATACACTCTATCATACATACGAGTATTATATTCTATTTTAATAGACTGGATGTAATGTTTAATTAGTAACAGAACTTAGCTTCACATGGATTCAGTTCTGCTTATAAATAAAATAAATTCATTTGTGAACATGAATGCAATTATAAATACCACAAAGTAAATACTACAACTTATAGAAACATAGAAACTAAATTAAACTAACGTTTATATGGACAACAGTGGTATAAATTAATTTAAATTTCTTGTGTAAATACGTAAACAGCTCAAGGGACATATAGAAGAGCTTATTTCATCCTGTTAAGCATTTGGTAAGCACCAGAGTAAACAAAAGTAGCAACAACTTACTCTAAATAACATTTTACTATTTCAAATTTGAATATAGGTAGTATGCGTCATGTAATTTCACTAAATAAAACCTGAACAGAAAAAAAAAATCGGTTTATTATTCACATATGTATAAAAAGGCTTCTATTTGATTTTTATAACAATAGTTCTGTTCTCGATATTAAAACTGAAACAAGTGACATGAAATTACATTTTATAAAGGAACAAAAAGTTAATTTAAAAAAAAAATATTATCGAGCTGTACTACAAATAAATAAATAAATATATATATATATATATATATATATATATATATATATATATATATATATATATATATATATATATATATATATATATATATATATATATATATATATATATTGTAACACGAGGGGGGTCTCTGAAGCTGACTGCAATCCTACCGACTGCTTCACTGTAACACGAGGGGGGGTGCGTGACTGATGGCAAATGATGCTGGCTGATAATGATGATACTAAGGGTGATGATTCCCAACGATGATACACTTAAATGACTGGTGGACGCCTCTGATGGTTGGCGTCCAACACTTCGTGCCGAAGGCTTCTTGAGAAGGAAGAACACACATACACTTCACTTGAGGCTTTACACTGATGAACACTACGGACATGAACAAATACTTATGGATTTAAAAACTAATACTTTTATTTACACGGTTACATTATTATTATATTAATTAACACTAAGCCTAACATAACTAACAAAACTGTTACATTCTGTAACACAGCGGACGAGCGTCGCCCCAAACTAAAACTCTTCCATGTTTATCCCATGGCTAACTAATACCGACTATCTTAAAACAAAAACGCTATCTCCAGGACAGGATTATCTTAGGGGTATGGGGTGCATAGGCAAGGGCATCCATAGTCACGTACGCATACACAATAATTTCTAGACTTAATTATCAACAAATAAATGTCCTGACTATCATAATACGATAAGAATTTCTAAACTGAATTTTGACTTAAATAGATAAACAGAGTTAAAATATGAATATTGAAACTATAATTTAGAAGAGTTTATAAAAAGTTATTTATCTGTTATTGTGCTTACCCTCGCCTTGTCACATTATCCTCCCCTTAAGACATAAATATATCGCAAAATCGATATATTTATTCTTAAATCCTGAACTGAAGATAGTTTCCAAATTCTGCAACCACAGAACATAAAACACATACATAAAACAAATAAAACATCAAACATATTACAAATATGAGACACAAAACATAAAACATAGAATACAAAAATCGCAAGACATAAAATTGCAAAACTGGTACAAATGTACAAACACAATTAACATAATACGATAAAACACACAATAGGTATAAAACCTAAGACATTTCAAAAGCAAAAAGCTTAACAACATAAAGCATCAAACATATTACAAATATGACACAAAGCATAAAACATAGAATACAAAAATCGCAAGACATAAAGCATAAAGCTTACCCACATAAAACATTATAACCATAATGTAAACACAATGAAAACGTACCTCAAACGTTTTAACAAATTGCAAATTCATAACTCAAATGCTAAAAAGGAAAAGGGTATTTTATTTTCCTATCTAATAAAAATTACTAATCTAACATGCAACTTAACTAGCCAAAAAAACTAAACACTAACAAAAATCGTCATATAATCGTCATAAATGAAAACAACACAAAGGTCACTGCACTGAACGAGGGAGGGGGGTGTTCACACCTAAGCGGTCTAAGGGATGGCACTACAAAAAATTTGGGAACACTTCTGCAAGTGATAACGTCGTTCCTGGAATCACCAGTGGCGTGCCCTCCATGGGTGCGGCGTAAAACTTGCACAGGTGGGCATGCCAAGTTGTCCTCTCCGACGTTCATGCCCAAGTCGCCATTCTCGATGTCCTCTTCGTTGACCATTTGCAGATCCATTTCGTGCAGGTTGTCGTCATATACTGTGTTCATGTCCAGTTCATCAGCTACTTCGCTGTGTTCTTCCTCAGTCTCACATTTCGCTGTTTCCTCCGGCAGGCAATTCTCTTCAATCATTTTCCCTTCTTGTACGCCCTTGTCACTCGCTGTGACGACTATTGTCGGACTTTCCGGTCGTGGTATGTCTACCACCGCAAAACGATCCTCTATTGCCAGTAAGGACTCAATTTCTTCCAAACTGATCCTCCCTACTGGCAACTCGTGCACTCCCTGCATGGCAAAAGAAACGTGGCCGTATGCCACCGACGAATGCCCTGGAGACAACGAATCTAACGGCGCCTGCGGTGCGAAGACCTGGTGCGTCCATGCTGGACCATAAAAACTTGGCGTACAAGCCGGAAAAAATGATGGCGGTAATATGGTGCGTCCAGCATAAGTTATTTCTAACCAACGCACCATATCTGTGCCAGTGGTAGGCCGCTTACATAAAGGAATTTCAAAATACAATTCCCTTGCCTTACCACTGAGCCTGAACACTATTGCGCTGCCGAGAAAAACTTCATCCCAGCCGTATCGTCTGCTGGCTGCTGCCATGTTCTGGATATATTCTCCCACTCTGCCATCACCAGAGAACGTATTCATTGCAAGCAATACCTCAAGCATATCTGGTGACGGCTGATACGGCCTGGGTTGCTGTATCATCGCTGGCGTCGTGGTCGCAAATGTGTACATACTGTACACCAAGTACCCTCTCCTCGGTCACAAACTAATAATTCTAAAACTGTAGGAACTTTTCGGATAAATAAGAGTAAACAATTACTCTCATTATCCTACCCGTTGACTGCGCCACTGTAACACGAGGGGGGTGTTTGACGCTGACGGCAATTCTACCGACTGCACCACTGTAACACGAGGGGGGGTGGAACTGATGCTTACTGCAATCCTACCGACTGCTTCACTGTAACACGAGGGGGGTCTCTGAAGCTGACTGATAATGATGATACTAAGGATGACGATTTCCAACGATGATACACTTACTGACTGGTGGACGCGTTGATGGCTGGCGTCCACGGCTTGTGAGAAGAAAGAACACACATACACTTCACTTGAGGCTTTACACTGATGAACACTACGGACATGAACAAATACTTATGGATTTAAAAACTAATACTTTTATTTACACGGTTACATTATTATTATATTAATTAACACTAAGCCTAACATAACTAACAAAACTGTTACATTCTGTAACACAGCGGACGAGCGTCGCCCCAAACTAAAACTCTTCCATGTTTATCCCATGGCTAACTAATACCGACTATCTTAAAACAAAAACGCTATCTCCAGGACAGGATTATCTTAGGGGTATGGGGTGCATAGGCAAGGGCATCCATAGTCACGTACGCATACACAATAATTTCTAGACTTAATTATCAACAAATAAATGTCCTGACTATCATAATACGATAAGAATTTCTAAACTGAATTTTGACTTAAATAGATAAACAGAGTTAAAATATGAATATTGAAACTATAATTTAGAAGAGTTTATAAAAAGTTATTTATCTGTTATTGTGCTTACCCTCGCCTTGTCACAATATATATATATATATATATATATATATATATATATATATATATATATATATATCTGAACTGGCAGAAAAAGAAGAATATATTTTATACAATTTTAACCCAATAACAAAAAAATATAACAGATATATTGTAAATATATTGAAACGTTTTAATTAAAAATTTTACCAGTTTATGTTAATGTAAGAAAAGTCAGAGCACCTCCGCCACCACTTTAACTATTTTTCCTGTTGCCTAAATGTCAAAATGATTAGGATGTAAATGTTTATTAAATTTTGAAATGATGGCAGCTTTCTGCGGTTTCACTTAAAATATTTTAAAACTAATATGTACCTACCTATATTCCAAAATAATTTGAGTGACGTTATTATGAAATTAAAAAAAATATGAAAAAAAACAGTTTAATCAAAAGTCCATGATTATTATTTTTTTAGATATACATATTTGTGTAGAAAGTATTACAATAATAGTTACCCGTTATCCATAACACATTGCATGATAGGTTCATATGAAAATATTTAGTAAATATTCATATAAACAATTAGGATACAAATATAATTTAACATGTTACAAATGTTGACATCAATATTGTTACACATTTAAATTTGAAATTAAAACAGATTGGCACATCCAGCAATGGGTAATAAGCCGTGATGATTTTTATTTTATTTATAAATAATACTCGTATGTTCATTTCATAGCTTTAGATGTTTAATGTGCGGTTTGATGTAGATTAATAATCAAAAATATTTAAATAAGTTATTTAATTGCCAAATATACTATACATATAAAAGAATAATAAATCTTAACAAGACTGTAAGGAAAATTAAAGCTAAAAACATAGCAAAAATTTTAAATCACTAGTCCAGAAAAGGTATTGCTGTATAGCAGTGTAACAAAGGGTAGATTATTTTATTTAAAATTATTAATTATCAAAACTCCATATTTAAAGTACTGTTTCTAATTGTTCAACAAATTTAAAAAGCAGCAGATTTGTTTATGTGAGTTTGTCTTTGGGAAAATAATATTGTTTGGGAAACTTTCGAAATTATGTTTATTTGTTGAATAGTTGTAGTTACTATTATTATCTTTGTCCATATTTTAAGATTCGGTATTTGAAATTAGTCGTAAACAAATATTTAGGGTGATTCGGATGATGAATCATGTAGTAAGTTCGGTTTTGAGTTATCACAGGAGCAAAATACCCACCCCAATGCAGTAGAGATGGTGAGATAACCCAAACACGAACCTTTTAAAATATGAGTTATCAGTTGTCAGTAAGAAGAAAAAGTTAGAAGTGTAAGATTTAAATAGTGTAAATATTCGTAGTCATATAAGTTTTTAATAATTATTATTTAACTTGAAACTGATCCAATCTGCATATAATTTTCTGAATTGTAACGTAGCTTATTTGTTGCTGTCATTTTAAATATTTTCATTGTAACATTTTAATCCTTAATTGCCCTTAAATATTTCACTTTGCTCACCAAACAAATGAAATAAGTTTTAACATTCAAAATTTTAATTAACTTTCTTTTGGATATTATTATGAATTCCTTAATTACATATCAAAATTATTAATTAAATTTTGGTTATTTCCCAATAAATAACCTGGAGATAGCACTACTAATGTACGTATTATTATTACTTTTTGTTTATTGTTATTTTTACCTCCCGCTACCCTTGCTAAGGGAGTTATAGGGATCGTGCTAAAAATCGCATATCGAAATTTTGGTAAATGAGCACGTTTTAAGGTTCCTAGAATCTAATTTTAACATTTTCACGATGATGTCTGTGTGTATGTATGTGTGGATCCTTCAAGCGGAGAATCACTCTTCAATTCAAATACTATCATTCAGAAAATTTTGAAACCTTGTATTTCGAACTTTTTCTATTATGGAAAGAGCTCATTAGATTTTGGTGTAAATCGGATAACAGGAAATGGCACTTTACTTGAAGCTCAAAATAGTTTTTCTTCGAAAAATACCTTTAAATGATATTTTTTCGAGATTATATTATTATAAAAATTAAAGATTTGCGTTAATACTTTTTCTACATACATTTATATGGATAAAGTTATAAAATTATCTATAATTTAAATCCCGGTGCCAACGCTTTGAACAGACAAAACTCCTTGGTTACGCAGTTATTCAAATGTATGTAACTGACAGATAAATGTCACTGTCAAAGAAATAATCATTTCAAATGAATAATAGTAACGTTTTAAAAAGAAAAAAGCAAATAGAACAATAGGAAAGGAAATCAATACAGTTTCCAGCATAAGTAAATATGTAGGTATGGATTTAGATTAATAAAAATTAACGATTCGCAAAAAGTTTAAGCTAATTATCAATTTTGGATTAGTGAATTCTATTCTATCCCGGCATTTAAAATTTAATCTTCCTTTTGTTATCAAAAAGGTAGTTACTTGGATTAGATTTCACTATATTTTATGAAATAAACTGCCAAAATAAGAGTAAAATTCGCTAATCCAAAAATAAGGATTAGCTTAATCTTCATGTGACTCGGGCGGTAAATGGCAGGAGGTACTGTGTTGACCACACCAGATTTTCATTCTTGTGACGAAACCGTTCTGTCACATATTTGGTAGCAGTCGGTGGGAATTTTATTCCATCCTGTCACAGCTGTATCACAAATTTCAAATGCTGTATTTAACTCAACGGTATCTGTAAATCCAACTACTGTACGTAAGCTTAAAACTTCCTTATTTATTCTATTAGCACTGTTAATTTCTAAGAGATACAGCTGTTCGCATGTAAACAGGAACAAGCACGGGTACACTTTCTGTTAGCGATTACTATCTAAGCATTGCTATTGTTTGAATTTCTAGTGTTTTTAATTTTATAATGTGGAGAATTCTCCCAATTGCAGTTATGTAGATTTAGTTACAAAATATAAATTTACATCCAGTACCATACGGTATTATATTGCAGACGAAGGTATTATCGTCTACGAAAATAGAAATGTACGTAGGTACATATAATATAGAAGTGCTTGCATATTACTTCCGCACAAAATACCCAGTAGACTGACAATAAAAAACAATTAAATTGAGAATTAAAAAGTGTAGTACCTACTCACGAAAAGTAGGCTAATAAACAGTATAAAATGGAAAATATTGTCTTATTTCATCCACATAACTCTCGTCTTTATTTATAAAAAAATTTCTTGTTTATAGAAATTTTCATTAGTTACCCACAAATATGCAATAATAAATACGCTTTTTCTGTACTTTTGCAAGATTTTGCATTTAAAATAAAATAAAAATTTCTTCACGGCTTATTACCCATTGCTAGGTATACCAATCTGCTTTGTATTGAATTCGGTAATGACGAAAAATTTGTACTGTGCGGGCGCTTACCTGGCGTCACCTCACAAGCACTCATTGCTGGCGTGGAGAGTGCACAACAGGGGTCAATTTTATGCCATTTAAAATTGGAAATATTTGGTGTCGGTCGGTATCGAACCGGGTTCCCCAGATTCGCGACCTGACACTCAGGCACGCGGCCACGAGATTTTGCATTTAATTTTTATAAAACTAACATTATGAATTAGGTATAACGTATAAACAATTGCTCGAAATCTCTGTCATACAGTATTTATTCTCAAATATCCGACGTTTCGGTAGTTAGACACTTATACCTTTATAAAGGTTATTAAAGTAATTATACATCCAGTGCAACAAACAAAGTAAAAAAAATCGCAAAAATATATTTAAAAGAATAGAAAAACATTAAACTATATTAATATATTTAGCAATATATTTAGTAAAGCCGGGTTTATGCAGTAATAACACAGTCACTATCATAATCATAGTCTTAAGCTATAGTCATAAGAACAGTCTTAACATAGTTGGCCGTTTATGCAGCATTTTTGATGTCACTATTAATATTTTACTTTCTAAACTCAATGGACCTTTCCAATTTAAAGAGATAGAAGATATGCGCAACGGGGATCTGCGCATAGTAAGAACAACTGAGATCTATGACGTTTGATTCTAAAACATTTAGACGTAAAATGTGAGAATATCTCGAATAACTTTAAAAAATCTTATCGAAATAAGTTACAAAAGCTTTTATTGGAGGTAAAATGTCTAACCATGCAAATTTTCACTGAGAATACAGGTATTTTAATGACTGCAATATTTTTGACGTTTCGTTTGACAGCCCAACTGGCAGTTGTTCGCGCCATTTTCTTACTATTTGCAGCGATAGAAAGAGATAGCCCTTAAATTGGAAAGGTCCATTACTTAAATATTATATTTGCCGAATAACTAAATATAGATATGTATGTTAACAAATACTATAAAAAAATATTTGTTCCTATTTTGTTCATAATAAACAACATCACAATTAAATTAGAGGGTATTTTCTAATTCTGACAGTTATCGGGCATGCGCAGATTGCAAATCGTCAAAGTCTTAAAATTAAAATTAATCTAATTCTGTGATTTATAATAAAAACATATTTTAATTCTCAAGACTAAGACTACAACTATGACAATGACTATGATATTGCTGCATATACCCGGCTTAAAGAAATAAAAAAGGATTATTGTGTAGAAAATCACCTGACAGAAAGTCACCCACTAACATAAATTAGATTAATTAATGATATATTTTATTATATCACAAGAAGTGTCACCCTGAGAAGTTTTTGCTTGAATGAATAAATTATTTCCGTTACAATTTACATAATTGTTACTAATTAATAGACTACTCATATTGTATAATGTTAATGTAATGTTGAGTGTATTATGGGAATGTATTGGAATATGTTGTTACAAATAATGTAATCTTTCGTTTGTATAAGGCAAGTTTAGCCTGAAGATAAATAAATAAATAATAATAATTAATAGATTTAGCAATAGTTAATAAATATGAATCACGGGAACTTTGAAAACGCGGAATTTACTGCTGTTATGCACCGTTCGTGTTCGTACCCACCGCGGCCATGATTCTTGACACTAAGCTTCCTTTGTTTGTAAACTTCAGGACATTGCAATAAATTTACAATTTTAATCATACCAAACCCCCAAAAGAATTCAAGAAATTACTATACACATAATATTTTACTTCTAATGTTAAAAAAGCATTACAATATTGTTTACTTGGTTTCGGCAATAATACAACAAAAAATAATTTTCTAACCAAAAAATAATTAAAGAAAATTATTTTCTTTCTTGCATTAACGCAGAAATAATGAAGAAATTTACATGTTACATTTTTGTTCGTTTCGTTCAGCAACATATTATCATAAAACACGGCGCTAATTACAATTTCGGTTCGAGTACATTTATTTATCAAACTGTCATATTACTACATTCTATATAGACGCGAACATGACCGCAGATATTTCATTACCATAAAATTAGGAGATATAATGTATCAACCCGGAGAGTAGCATTTTATTGGTTGGATCAGGTAGACAATTATTGAAAATCTTCAAATCTAATAAAACTATATTCTAGACGTACATTATTTTGTCTGGTAGAGAAAATACAGGGTGTCCCACAACACGCGCCCAAGACGAAACTGACACTTGCCGACGACAATAGGTTGCCAACAAATAGAACAAAATAATTTGCGGCTGCTTGCATAACGGAGTTACAAGACTTTTTAATCCACCAATCCCGGAAGGATATCTTAAGGTGTGATGATATTATTACAAAATAAAATTGGTTGCTAGATTTTAAAAATACTACTCATGAGTTACAAAATTTGTTTGACTTACTGTAATTTTGACACTTTAGAGTTCACTTTTCACTGTCAACAAATTTAGGTTAGCGGTGTCATCCGAGATCATCATTTATATCTTACAGTGCAACGTGTTGTAGCAGCTGTGTAAAATGTGTTAAACGAAAATATTATTGTCATTTTAATTCTTTGAGATTAAAATAACAAATGGTGGTTCTAAAAAGAACCGTTTTTATTGTGCTGCCTTTCTGGCGTTACGTCCACAGTCTCCGAAAATTATAATCATTTCTAAGTAATCAGCGGCTGAATACATGGTAAGAATTTGCCTTTTTTATTCACCTTGTCAAATTTAATTTGACACTGACATTTTTCGAAAACTACTGTCGCCCACACCTTTTAAAGAAGAAGAAATTACGGCAAACACACTTTAAAGGTGTAGGTCTCTGATTGGTCAATTTTAAGACGTCTTTTCTCGAATATCTTTTAAGATAGATTTTTTTTTCTTCGAAATTACACATCCGAGTGCAGTCTCTTGTTTCCTCATTCGCTCTGGGGCGCGAGTTGTGAGACACCTGTATATCGCAAACAATAGTAATAGGACATACAACAATATATTTGAAAACCAAGAATATCAAAAAATTGTGCATTTCATTGACTCGTTAGCAATATCTATTGTTTTAAGATTTTATAAAACTACTTATTCGTATAGTTTTTTTTATTAACCAATAGTTAAGAATTAAACTGAATGTTAAAATCGATGCGGACAGCGGTTTTGACTTGTAGTTAGTTCCTTAGTTCTAACCAAAGGTGGTAAGAAAAATTTGCGTAATTTGCTCCAGACTATATAAATTACGAGTATTATAATTCGCGATAAATAACTCATATATGATGTATTATACACTGAATAGGTGGAATTAACACATATTTCACAGAATGTTACATTTGGTTTGTATAGATGAAAGATGAAAATATACTGACAGTATTCATTAATAAAAAAAATTAACTAATATGGACAAATTTGTTATGGTTGAAATCTAACCGGACGAAACTTGCATCGTTTGCGGTTATATCGCTTGTAGGACAAGGGATGAAATATTCACCGGAGTATTTCCGGATATTAAATAGTGTTTCCGGTCTGACAGCTTTCCTTCATTTCTAGCACGCGAGCTGAAGTCGGGTATTCTACTATTACCCTAGACTACATAACAGTAACAGTTCAGGGTGAAGAACAATCGTATTCTGTATTGTATAGGTGTTCTCTATGCAGACACTACAGCGATTGCAAGAATTGTTTTACCAACTAATTAATATTGTGAGAAGAGAATCATCTTAATAAACTTCACTCTGAGAGATGATGATAGAGTGTTGATAATATTTTACATGATGAATAATGTCATAAATTGCCTAGAGGTAGGTACTTTCCATTTCACATACTATGTTCATAATTTTTCGAAATGAGCACCAAAAATATGCTGTTATCTATTTATTTTATTTTATGTGGTCGTGTGCCTGAGTGTCTGGTCACGAATCTGGGGAACCGGGTTCGATCTCGACCGAAGCCAAATATTTCGAATTTCAAACAGCACAAAATTGACCTCTATGTTGCACTCTCCACGCCAGCAATGAGTGCCCGTGAGGTGACACCTGATAAAATCCCGCACGATACAAACATGTCATCATCATTACCGATATCTGTGTACAAAGCAGATTGGCACACCCAGCCATGGGTAATATGCCGTGATGATATATTTATTTATTTATTTTTCATATACAGGATTATTTGTACTAACCAAATATACTCCTATACTACTACGAGTATGAGATAAGATAAAATGTGCGATGATACATTTTAAATATTAATATTCCATATACACACTTCATATACGTGGTAGCGTCAAAATGATCCTGGAATTGGTCAATAATATTTTATTAAAAACAGGTACAACATTTTTCCATTAATTTACTTTAATGTACACTCCTGCTGCATTTACGCGCTTGTTACATCTATCATACAACTGTTCAAAACACTCCTGGAAATCATTTTCTAAAAGTGCCTTCACCTGCCACGTCGAATTTTTCATCACCTATGCTGGATTAGTAAAACTTTGTCCCTTCAATTTCATTTTAACAGTGGGAACAGGTAAAAAGCGGCTGGTGCAAAGTTGGGAGAACAGGAGGGGTGTTCTAGAGTTGTGCCATTGTTCTTAGCAAAGTAATTTTCACCATTCGGGAGCGATATACCGGAGCGTTGTCATGCAGCAAAACCCAATCGTTTTATGCCCAATTTTCAGGATTTCATTTTGTAGGCATTGAAAGAACTCCACTAAAGTTCCTTGTGCATAGTTTGGCTTTGAGGAATGAATTCGTGGTGAATCACATCCTGGTAGTCAAAAAACACATCCTAATCACTTTCCACTTGCTTTTGTCCAAGTGAAATTTTTGTTTGTACCGTTAATGCACGGTCGTTTTTTTCATCGCCTCATTTCGGTATGTTTTATTTAGCATCAGAATTTGATGTTTGCACGATGCTCTGAAGACGACATTTTGAAATCCGACGAACGAAAAAACGCATTGTAAGACACAACCTGCAGCTTTCGCAGACAGTAACTAAAAGAGGTGCTGCCCGGCTCTACGCTTTCCCTAGTAGTGGTTGCCAACCCAAGGAAAATAAAATTCCTTCCAGCGATCACCTGCTGGGCTCTAGGCAACGATTCCGGGTACTTTGTGAAGCTACCTCGTACGAGTGTAATTGTGCCCTACTACCTTCTATTTTATGATCAAAATACGTATTAAATATTTCTATAATATCAATAAATAAAAAGTTAAAAATTTAATAAAAATTGAAAATCTGCAAGATTATGTATGTAATATTTTTGAAGTTTATATTAATAATAATATTTACCTATATACTTACTGATTTTTTAATAAATATAAGAAAATCTTTTTTATTATCCTATCAAAAAAATTTGTTTTTCATTTCATTTTAAAAATTAAAATAATTTTATCGTACAATACAGCTGCAATAAATTTATTTTGTTAACAACTCATTAGTCATTACATACATGCTTGGCTTCCATTGTATTTATTCTAAAAATTAAATGTAGCAAATTTTCAGTGGTCCTAAATTTTTAAAGGACCCGAAATAGTCCATCTTTTTCTAAACCCCTCCACAAGAGACGTGCTCTAACCATTGAGCCACCACGCCTGTTTGTAAGTCCGGCCCTGTGTAAGAGTCTACATAAAAGTAATGAACGTCGTATGTATACTACAAAATATTTTATTTAATAATTATATAGGTACTAACTTGTATATTTAAACATAGATTAAAATAATGTATTCCTAATTCAATAGTAAAATGATTTTTTAAATTCTTAAACAGTTCATTTAAAAAAACCCGATGAATACATAATTATCAATCGAATATCTTATTATTGAGAGCATACAAATGTTTTTTTTTGCCGAAATTCACGGTAAATTAACTTTTACTTTTTAAACGTTTACTACCTTTTATTATTCTTTCATAGGTCAGATACCAGCTTGCCACAAAGTTGACTTTACTAAGTTAAAGTCAATATTATGTTTTAATGTTAAAATAATACGAACTGTACGTGAATGAAATTCGCACACCTATAAAATAATTGATATATGTTCAGGGCTTTGATTTTGTAACTTTAAACTCCACTGGATTTCAAATTCGACAAGAATTGAGACTTTTTCCGGCTCTTTCTCAAAGAAGATATTTTAAATTCTTCTGGTCCGGAGCAGTAGAATTCGTTTCTATCGTTTATGCTTGACATTTACATCTAGTTCGATAAATTGTGTTATAATCATATTTGTATTAATTAGTCTTACCCAATTCTAGTATATGAGATATGCAGTAAAATTTATAGTTACACAATCGAGGCCCTGAACATTTCTGGAAATCGTACTAATAACATGAATAGTAAAAACTTGTACTAAAAATAATAATGATTAAAATGCGAAATAAATTAATAATTATTTATAATGATAATACACTTCTTAGTAGAGTTTTCATAAGTCGTTTCAAATAGGGGGAAATTACTCAAAATCTCAGTCATAGAGCATTTACGACAGCGCCGTTTCCGTATTCTAAGTTTGGATGAACACAGCAGATCAGCAAGGAACAATATGACGAACAAATTCGCTCTGACTAAACATTCCAATACATTAAGACAAACCTTTGATCTACATAACTTCAAAACTTTGGAGGAAGAACAAAATTTCTCCAAACGTCTATTTCTTGAAATGCTGCATATCATGTAATATCCAACGTAAGAACAGATATTCAGGGCATGGGCAATGTATATTTTCGTGTATTTGTAAAATTAAAAAAGGAAAAGGCAAATTCCAGGTATAATTACTTTCTGCGGTGTCAGTTGATTTATCAAATTTGTTTTTCAAGTTATATTCTTCCTTGACGTCAGTCGATATTCTCAAATCAAAATTACTTAAGTTTCTTGTAATTCTATACATTTCATTTGAATTTAAATGATACTACAGAATATTTGGTCATTGGCTTATCGCCGATCAATTGGAGTCCCTATCGGAGATGTTACTGAAGAAACTAGTCCGTAGGATAATTCTTCTGTTTTCCGATTTATTCTGTTGTCGCACTTAACAAGAAATAGAAGTGTATGTTTTCTGCGGATTTTTTTACAAAATTTGTTACATACTACTATTATTGTTTATTTTTATTTTTGATATCTCGACTACTATAAGAGCTACGAAGTTAGTTAATTAGACAATAGTTGTCCTATATTAGGATGCCATGTTAGCAATGCGTTGTTTATTCAGAAGAAATGCATAGGACGCTAGATACACACAAGTATGTACTTTTTTGCAAAACATCTAACGTCTAAGTATGAAATAATTCTAGATTTTGATTTACACTTTTTTTCTTTCGAATGGTGATACTCATATTTTATCACTATTGAAATTCAAGCTACAGTACTTACTAACATTACAATTTCATGTTTGATGATGATTATTATTATTATTGCCCATGATATAAACCGATAAGTACCATTCTGTACAAGCAGTAATCTGACTTTCATTGGACAAAATTAAAAGTTTTTTTTTTAATGTTTCAAAACAATGGTGTTTACAAATATGAAAATAAAATAAGGCCCGTTTTCATTGCATCTGAGTGTAAAAACAAATACATACGAGTATATGTATTTCTGTGTACATGACTTTATAATTACCCATTAAACTTTAAGATCTTACTTATAAATGTTATTTGTATTAATTTATTTTTGATTGTTAGCATGCGGGTATTAGTATATTGAATATCGAAACATCGATTAGCTAGAATAAATGCTGTATGGTTCAGATTTCGAGTAAGTGTTAACGCCTAATTCTCGATAAAATCTATATTAGTTACCTGTCCTACCTGGATTCTGGATTTGAGGTGGAGGGTGAAGAAACTCCACGCGCACTTAGGCCTCACAAATGGGCCCATTGTACTACCTCCTAGAGCACAGCTTCCGACCTACCGATCTTGAAGCCATTCTACGCTCAGGAAGAAGGCTAATAAGTCAGCGGGGGAAGTTGAGCTAACTGCGGCCGTGGAAGGCCAGAATTCCCCTAACATGGATCCTCTCTTTAGCGCTAGAGCGGGACACTCGAGAAGAATGTGTTCCACTGTTTCGTCATCCATCTCAAAGCCTCTGCAAAGAGGACTGTCGGAGATTTTTATGCGGTGCATGTGTTTGTTGAACCGACCATGTCCCGTAAGGACCTCAACGAGAAATTTGAGGTTGTTCCTCGAAAGTCTGATGAGATAATTGGCTAACTTACAAGTTGGTTTAGGAATAAAATTCCTCGTTTGTTTACAGGTGGATATATTTCTCCAACCAGCTGAAAATTTTTCAAGAGTGATGTTTCGAGTAATATTGTAAAGGACCGATTTGGCTAGGGGTAGCATAGGCTCTGGGCCCCAGGGTGAATCAGACGAACCCTGTTTAGCTAGATTATCGGCACAGATGTTACCTTCAATACCATTGTGTCCCTTTACCCAAGCGAGTTCCACGACATTGTTTTTGGATATATCTGACAATGCAAGATGACAAAGTTCAACCAGACCTGAAGTGAATTTAAATCCACTAAGGCTTTTAAGAACTGCTTTGCTGTCTGAAGCTATCCTGATATACTTATTTTCAACTTTATGTTCTTTAATTAGTAGTGCACTATGCAGGATACCTAGAATTTCAGATTGAAAGACGGTGGCATAGGCACCATACTGACAGACAGATTCATTTGTTCGGAGAAGATTCCTGAGCCGGACCCTGTCCCACTCTTCGAGCCGTCAGTAAAAATGAGAATGTCAGGTATAGAGGATGTCTGACAGTCTAGTTTAATTTGATATAGTTTCTCAAAATAGAATTTTGGAACAATGTAGTCGTTACTCATCTGTAGAAGTGGAGCCCGCAAGGCTGCTTCTTTGAAGATAGAGCAGTGTTTACTGTTTGCTCCTATTTTAGGCCAGAGACCTAGTTGGAAAAGGCGCAAGACAGACTTCAGTGCAACCTCCTCAATGTAGATATTAAGAGAGGGAAGGCATAGAAGAACTTCCATTGCTGCCGTTGGTGTAGTGCGCATGGCGCCAGTTATTGCTAAACATGCCAGCCTCTGTACATGTTCTAGTTTAGATGTTGCTACGGATTGTCTGATTCTGGGCCACCAGACAATAGCACCATATGTAATCATTGGCCTGATAATGGCTGTGTATAGCCAGAGGGTGAGCTTAGGTGTGAAGCCCCAAGTTCGACTCAAAGCACGGCGACATTGCCAAAAGGCTATACAGGCTTTTTCCACTTTATTGGTTAAATGTAGACTCCAGTTAAGTTTGCTGTCAATTATGATACCCAGATATTTGACACTGCTTGATAAACTTAGAGTTTGATTGAAGAGTTTCGGCATTCTAATATCGCCAATTTTGCGTTTCCTAGTGAAGAGGACTATCTCTGTTTTGGCTGGATTTGCCGAAAGGGAGTGTTCCTTGCACCAGTTTTCGATCAACTTAAGAGCGTTGTTTGCCAAGTTGGCAAGAATGTTCTCAAATTTGCCGTTTAGCAGAACTGTAATGTCGTCTGCATATCCAATGGTGTGGTATCCATTGTTGTTAAGAAGTATCAGAAGGCTGTCTACCAACATTGCCCAAAGAAGGGGCGAAAGAACGCCACCTTGTGGACAGCCTCTGGTGACATATCCTGTAATATTAGTTTCCCCGGAAGAAAATTGTACTACTCTATGCTCTAGCATGAATTTTATCCATTTGCACAGAGGAAGTTCAACTCCGTGTTCCTCTAGAGCATTGACTATAGAATCGAAGGTGGCTTTATCAAAAGCCCCTTCTATATCTATGAAGATTCCCAGGGTGGAATTGTTATATTCCATAGATTTATCGATCGTGCTGACCACAGCATGAAGAGCAGTTTCAGTCGATCTACCCTGAGTATAAGCATGTTGGTTAGGATGAAGTGGATTGCAAACAGAGCTGGGCAAAGTACCGGAAAGTAGTACTTGAAGTACAAGTACCAAGTACCTTACTGTTTCTAAATGTACTTGAAGTACAAGTACTTTTTTAGTTTCTAAAGTACTTGAAAGTACCAAGTACTTGAAAAAGTACTTGTAAATTTGGGTGCAAGTACTTTTTCAGATAATCGTTATTTTTCTGATTATATGGACCTTAAAAGTGATTATTGACAAATTTCAATATGCGATATTTATATTTAAAACAAGAATTCCTCGATGTGACTGTCGTATCATCTAGCGATAGCATGATGTAAAATTGAAGTCATCTGATCGCCAAGCGATACGAGAAGCTGTACCGAGATGTTAGAATGACGTCATTTTTACCTCATGCGGTCGCCAGGCGATACTGCAAAGTCCCAGTACTGTAGTTAGGTAATATAAACATATGTAGGTATATGCAGTATGCAGATTAAAATTAATTTATTTATGCCAAAAAATTTGCGAATGTATCTTTACTTTCATATTATCGCTGAAAATATATTTATTATTGAAATTCACATAATTATGTACTACAGGAATAACACCACACCACTGCAAAAGAAACACTGATAGACAAACATTTCTCATAGCATTGGATTTTTAGCTTTTAAATTATTCATCACACTTCAAGTACATTTAAAGTAATTCAAGTACATTTAAAATACTTCAAGTACATTTAAAATACTTCAAGTACATTTAAAGTACATCAAGTATTTAAAAATACTTCAAGTATTTTTCATTGTACTTCAAGTATTTTTCCAAGTACTAAGTACCAAGTACATGTGAATAGACTTACTTTGTCAAGTACAAAGTACAATAAATAGAAAGTACTTCAAGTACAGTACTTGAAGTACTTAAAGTACTTGCAAGCCTAATAAAGTACTTTTCTTGCAAGTATTACCCAGCTCTGATTGCAAACCAGTGCAGTATCCCTAATATATCTATCGCAAAGTCTTTCCAGAGTTTTGAGGAGAACTGAGGTAAGACTTATTGGACGATATGATTTAGGTGTTGAGTAGTCTAAACGTCCAGGTTTGGGAATGTATACTACCTTAACTTCTCTCCACTTAAGAGGAACATAAGTGAGGGTGATGCAAGCTCTAAAAAGCCAGATAAGATGGTGTATTAACAGACTGCAGCCCCACTTAAGGAGAGCAGGTACAATCCCATCTAACCCTGGTGCTTTGTAGGGCTTTAGAGCGTTAATCGCCCAGGTTATGCGTGTTTCATCAACGATCTTCGAAGAGAGTTTGAACGCCTCCTCCGAAAAGGAGTGTCCTTGAACTGCCCAACTACTTCCTTGAGAAATTACACAGCCTGGAAAGTGACACTTTAGCAGAATTTCATTATTTTCTGTAATTGAAGTAGCGTATGAGCCGTCCTCACGTTTGAGGCAGCTGAGTTGTTGGTTAGGGTCCTTAGAGAACATTTTTTTTAAGCGAGCTACAGGGGCAGTTCCTTCCTACCATTAACTCTAAAGAATCTGTAAACCTTGCCCATTACAAAGAGTAACCCCGGTAAACCTATCGAGAAACAACGTCAATCGGCATCCGCAATGTTTTGAATTCCACTCTAATATTTTGTTAAGAATTTTATTATTTTTATTAAGCCTGTTTGATATAATCACAATTTATAATGAAATTTGTGATGTAATACAATATCATATATGTCAAATATTCGTTTCCAAAAAAACAATGTATGACCGTGTCAAACAGGCTTTAGATATATTAAACTTATACTTACTATGATGAAACTGCATGTATAATTACCGATACATACCTGGAATAAGAAAAAATAAATTACTACAACAGAATACATAATTGTGCTGAACATTATGAACATGCATTAGGTAAATGGCTGCATTTATCATAATATATATTGGTAATTTATCAAGTTATAATTAAGAGCAATTAGCCGCAAAATTAATTACTAAATATTTGTACTTGAGTTGTAAAGTACATAAAACACTTGTCATTGAAACAAATCGCCTCTGAATGCGACACAACGATATGAATTTGTCACAGATTTGAAATATTGCGTATAATTAATTCCATTCTTAATTCAACTGTCATATTTTCAACTTAACTTGACAAATCGTGCTCTAATTGTATTACTCGCAACGAAATTTATAAATAAATTAATCCATCAGGTATCGACCAGGGAGAGAATACGTAATCATGCGTAAGAAAGATCAATAAATCTTTGTGTGATTTCGAAGCAACAATGACACATCATTTAGAACACACATAATATGGTTTTGTATTCTATCATACAATACATCATAACAATAATAAACTATATTTACATGTATGTATGTGTTTAGTTGTTTTTTATATTTTTTCAATTTAAAATACTAATTATACTATTTTTTTAAAACATAGATTTACAGGTTTACTTCGTAAATTATCGATTATTCAAGAAAACATCTATTTTCGGATTAAGAGGCCAAATCGCCAACCGACTATGGTCTCATTCCCGTTATGGTCGGATAAAAATAAGTCAACTGTTTTCTTTTCCCATTCCATTTGCCTCTGTAGTTTTTCAAATATATAAAAAATGTATATTTTATACAATTATTTCTTTAAAGTAAAATATACTTAAATATATTCCATATTTTCAACAATCGCTCTGAATACATTTGTACTAAAATTCACCATTTTTTTTAAGCATAGTGAACATAAAACAGCAAGGAAATAGAAAAATGAAAAATATGTAAAATATAATTACAAAGCTAAATAAAGATCAATATTTTTATCCAACACCTGCTATTTATAGCGCTATAATTATACTGATTTTAAACAAATAATGTGTGTCATTAGGCACTAGTGACTTATGAACCAGCCATGTCAATGTCATAGAATACTAATTTTAAATAGGAAGATTACACTTTTTCTTGTAAATATAAGTATTTATTATAGAAACTAATATTACATTTCAATTTTTTTTTTCACTTATTAATACTAACATTCATATTAATGTCAAGCCAAAATAATTGAAATGTGTAGCTATGACCTCTTGTCCTGGATGTAATCAATTTATTGATAGATTTGTCAGTTCATTACAGCGACATGCCCCAGCAATGCCCATTAATAATGCAACCTAAGAAAAAACAAAATAAAAAATAATTCATACAAGTAGCCAGAAATTAGATAGGGTCCTTAAGGGGCTTGCCTTATTCGAAAATAAATCTGGAAATATGACATTTCTTGCAAGTCATTTTGTGGTGTTTCTGTAAGAAATAAACAAATGAAACTTGAATACATAAAGATAAGTAATATTCGAAGAGTGTTATGCTCTCAGAATATTGTTTTTGTTTATCATTTTTATAATATTAATTGATCAACTGTACCAATTTTAGTACCAAGTTTAGTTTATTTTGTGCCTTCATTTTACAGTCTTCTGTTCAAATAAATTTTAAAATATTTGCATAACACCCTTCAATTAATTGAAAATAACATATCTGTTATAGAAAATATGTTTAATATTAACGTATGTTTGTGTATTTTGCTTTGCAAAAATTGATAAAATTAGTTATTTTTACGCGCAACTCGTGTCGCTAGTAGTTCGCTCAGCTAGGGTACCTTTATAACCAGGGTATGGCGTGGCTCACGTTTTGTCCGCCATTGTCAGACTCTCTGTCACATGTGTCCTTGCCCAAATCATTATGTATTTTCTTGGCTATTTGATTTATTTTAATGAAAAACACATTTACATATCATTTTAATATGTATTTAAAGTGTAAGTAATATTTTAATTTATTTGCTTGTGTAGTTTGTTAAGATTCCACGATTAATGACAATATTGAAAACAACTAAAAATTACCAATATTAAGCACAAACATTTGAATTTTTAAAATGTAAGTTTAGAATATATAATTATTATGTAAATAAGAACTACAGATATTAAATTAGATGTTATAATAACAACTCATATCATATATTCTACATAACCTCTAAATATATGTCATAATAATAATTGTGTATCTCTTAAATAAATTAATTTTTATTAGTTTTATAAATTCATAGTGTGATTATTTAATATTCTTTTATAATATAATATCACATTTCTTACAAATAAATCGGGAAATGAATTCTCAGTATGTTTGACAGGAGCCCGGCAATGGCGGCGATCTGGGCCCATGGCCATACCATGGTTATAAAGGTACCCTAGCTCAGGCTAGTTCAGTGTTTATTATTGGTAATCAAATATTCACTGTCCGGTGCCATTTTCAAAAATCGTTCAATGTGTTTTTTCCAGACTTTTGGCCTTTTTTGGCTTTTATGATTTTGACTGATTTTTTAAATACGTCATAACTAAACCATATTTTGATATATCAACATTTTATAAATAATTAATGTTGATTTTAGCATCGGGTATTTTGTCCACTTTGAGAAACATTTCTTTCCAATTTCAGCAAAATAAGCTAGTATTATTTCTTCATTTATGTCACAAATTCCTTTTGCCTCTGTCTAGCAATTAAATCGATGAAATTCTTTTTTCGTACTGAACCCTAGATTTTTCGAGTATTAAATTGGAGCACGCTAATATTTAGCATCTTCTTAAATGTTTTCGGGAATAACTAAATTTTCGTCCATCGCCGCAATAAATGTAATGCTGAACAAACGTTCTGCAGACTGACAGAACATTATTTAACAAACAACTTGCTTAGGTAACCACGGTCGTCTCTGGTCATTTTCGGTCAGTTGATTTTTGCACGCCGCTGTCAAATTAAATTGATGTATCATTTGTTAAATGAAATTTCGTAAATCTTAAAACAAATAAAACGTAGCGGTGTTGGATAAAGTTTTGTATGGTACACATATGTTATTACAAATAAGTCACTTAAGAAAAGTACTCCACTCAGCCTACGGCCTTGCGGACTAACACTTTTCTCGCATGACATTTGTAACATAGCACACTTATGCCATAAATAACTATTAACGATATCAATTTCAAATAATTAAAATTAAGTTACATTCCCACCTATGACCAGTGTCATAAAAGCTTGTTTAAATATAACTCGCACTGTTAAATTCAACAATGTGTGTGATGTTTGGGAGGATGGTAAGGATAATTATTTAAAGATTTATTCACTTTCAGAACACACGTTTTATTTTATATTTGATGGAACCCACATTTACTTCGAATACCCATAACTGACAGACTGACTGATAAATAATAATTAAGCACAATAAAAATCAGTGTTGTCCAAAAGTTTAACTACATCACAATGTGTTAAATTTAGACATCACAAATTTACAAATGTTATTAGAGTGTAGAAATTAAATAAGTTGTGTGTAAGTATATTTTATATTAAATATGTTTTTAGTAGGCATACAATTCATCCAATGTAAATGATTTATACACAGTAATAATATTTTTAAAATTTTCACAATTTGACATTATGTTAAAATTTAACATGTTGTTAAGTTTAGCACTAAGTTAAATTTTTATGAAACCGGGCAGGGGATAACGCATAAAACCTTTGAGAAACAAAGTATTGCAAGTTTATTATAAAAATCCTAATTAATTTTATAACACAAGTCAAAAACTAATAAAAGCCTGTGAAATGTGTGATAATTTTTTATTTATTATTAAAATACTCTAATTTTATATTCTAGAACCTGAAAATTATATACAGATATATTTTGGCATTGTGTATATAGTTACGATGTGAAATGTACATACAACGTTGAAAAAAGAAATTAGCTAAAAGAAAGAAAGAAAGACATTTTGAATAATTAAAAGCATGATTTATTAATTCATTGTTCCATTCTGCTAAGACAAAGTTAACATGATAATACTCGTATCATCACAATCTACTCCATTTTTAAAATGCCGCATACTCATGCATTTTTCATGAATCTAATTTGTTAAAAGCAACAATTAGGTAAATTAAATTAACACTATCCCTAAAAGTGCATATGTTTCATGAAGCCATTGCCCTAAATCTAACCTAATTCTTTATTAACCAGCGTTGCCATCTAGTGAGTGAGTCACTCACTATAAAACTGAAAACTGTAAATGATACTGCATCGGAGCACTTAGTGGTTCATTAATAACTTACTAACGTGTTAAAGAGTGAGAGAGAAAGAGCTTCACATAATAGTACTTCCTTGTCGCGTGAAACATTGTTACTGTTTAAGGAAACTTTGTATAATTAAACTTGACAAGTTCAATTGTCTTTAAGCAATTGTTTCCAAGCATATTTGATGTTTAAGTTAATAGGTTTTAGTCTTATTTTATTTGGGTTATACAGAAGATTGGTTGTGGTATTGGTGATTCCGACAAAGCGGTTCATGAGCTAGCCGCTTGATACAGATTACAAAGTTGCTACCTTGAGCGTAAATTCCTGGAGAGTGGACGTTGGAAGTGGCACTGTTCAATTATTTAACACAATAAATGGAATTTGGTTCAATTCTGCTATTTATACACATTTACACATTTTACGAATAACTGATTTATGTTTTACTAAATTTCAAGGTCCGCGAAAGAGAATTTTCAATATCGCCTAAAATTTTCTACTCTACATTCAGAAACGTATACTGAGTGCCCGGTATATATTTGAAATATGCAATATAAGAAATACGAGTACAATGTTATTTTTTTTTCTGCAGTTATTTACCTATTTTTACCTACTTTTCAAATTATTAATATATTTATTTACTAAAATAAAGAATAACGAGACTCACGATAAAATTATTGAGTATAAGACGAACGAGAATTTTAAATATGTTGAGAGTAGTTCCCTTTCACAATAATAGACTCATTCTTTCCTTCCTGTTTTTACGAGCTCCCATTCTTCTTTTCAAGTGCATCCAAACTAATTTCAGAGAAACTTAAAAACTGCCAAAGCTGTCAAATTAATTCGAGGCTGAATTAGTAACGGCTAAATTAATTTCAGACAGACTTAAAAACATTAAACTGTAAAATCTGTCAAATTATAAATCATGACCCGAAAATGCTCTCTGCTTAATTCTATATTTTCACTCACAACGAAAAAATCAGATTAACTAAGTTCTAACAACTTAATTTCCAATGACAGTTAAATAACTTTAAAATGATAATGCATATTTTGCTTTTCAAAGCCTACTTGATTTTCTTATTTCCAATAATACTAGCGTGTCACTTATACCGAGTGATCAAAATAACAGATTCAGTTGGCAATACAATTCTGAGGATCTTATTCCATAGTTTACACAGCACCAGGTAAAAGCGGAAATACTGTTTGACATGACATTTTTAAAATAAATACAAATGGGTTATATCAGAGCAGGGACCTGACATCTAACAAGATTTCAAATAATTCAAATACTGTGGCCAATGTACGAAATAAAAGGCTGAGGGTAAGAAAACAACGAACATTTTAATAAAAGAATTGTAAATGTAGTCAAACTTAAAATTTTCTGTCAACAATATCATCGTCAGGAAATAAATTTTTATATCAGTCTTAAGCCCGTATTACACTCCACAATAAATCGTACAATTTATCGTGCAATAAATTGCACAATTTATTTTGAAAATATAAGCATTTTACACTTCACTATATTCTAACAATTTATTGTTGTCGGAAGAAGGGCTACCAACCGCATTTGATCAGATATATTTTAAAGGTAATTGTTAGTTTCGTATTGTTGTGTTCGCGTTTCGAAATCGTGACATTTCACAAAAATAAAAAACTTCCGTAATACACACAAAGCACACAAACGTCAAACAGAAATAGTTCATGTGTTAAATATTATACAGGCGGCACTGGAAAAGTATCCAAATTTTTTTAAGAAAATCGGAGAAAATATAACACTTTCTAATTTTCAAAATTTATTGTGCAATTTATTTTCAAAATAAATTGTACAATTTTGCTGTATTACACTTGCCGATAATTCGCCAATAAATTGAAGGTCACAAAATTGTACAATTTATTGTGAAGTGTAAAACAGCTATTACCAATTTCAAGTCAATTTTTTTATTGCCAACTGAATCAGTTATTTTTGATCATCTGTATAATGTGAGAATAGAGAGTGCATTATAAGGTTCAGCATTGTGCGATTAAAAAATTGCTGGGATAATTGGAAATAATTTGCAAATTTGAATCTAAATGTACGAGTATTTTGGAATGTTAATATATTATTAACCATCATTATCTATGTTAACATTTAATCAATACTGTTTTGCGCCGATTAAGCGGGAGTTTCAGACGAGCTTTACATTATTAAAATATATTATGCAGGTAATAAAGATGGAATCGTAATTCTTTAAAATATTTAAATGGCATATAAAATTGATCATTACCCTTACAAATTCGAGTGACAGTTCCTTTAGGCGCTGACGTTAATTTACGATATTTAAATGTGTCTTCGGTAAAGCAGAGCAGAGCAGTCGTGGCTCGTACTGAACAAAGAAGTTTAATCAATATCAGATGACAACAGTCTATGTAATAATTTATTAGCTGGATAAATTAGAGCGCTGAATAAATGAATTGCTCAAGTATGAAACGTGCCTCTCAATATTTTAGCATGACACATAACAGATACTTATTTATTTCTGTTTTAATACTTCGATTAAAATAACTGTCATCATTTTCTACTTTCATTAATATAAGCACGACTATTATTAATAACATACTTGTCTCCATGATCTGCTACGCACTGAAGAACCCGGAAATATTTTGTAGGATATGATTTTATTAATCTTTACATATTTTCAGGCTATAAACTATTAACCTCCACACAATAATTAGTAAAATAAAACTAAAAAGTAAATAAAGAATTATGGAAAGAAAAACCACTTGTTATTGATATAAAATTTTGATAAAAAGTAGATAGAATAATTATTGCATTATTTTAAATAAAAGACAAAAATGGGCTAAAAAGTACCATACCACAAAATACAAAGTTCCTTTCTGTCGTTTGTTAAATATGGAGCAGAATGTCTACTTGTTTCACTAACAATTTTTAGATATTATGAAGATACAAATTGCCAAACTGCACATTTCGCAAAGGTACTGTAGTTTTCGTGTATTACATACAAAATTTGGTAGGGGCGGCATACTTCATTTAATAAGTAATTGAAGCATTTAAAATCAAAGGGAACAAAATGATAAATTGATTAAAAAAATGTGTTTCCAGAAAACCAAAACAACAGATAAGATGCATTTTTTTTATTGTTCTTGGCTATTTTATTTAAATATATGCTGGACATTCCAGAAATTGTTATTCAAAGATTCTCTGATTTAACCATGTTAACAAAATATTTACAAAACAACGATGTTTTTAATTTTTTCAACTCTAATATTATGTAAATAAAGTTTCATTTATAAAATTCACGGGATAAGTTTTGATAATAATATGGCTAACTAACATCGAATAATGTCTGAGCTCCATTAAAAATATTTATTGTTTTGATAAAAAAGTTATGAGTCAATTCTGAACAAAAAAAGTAACATTTTGAAAATTTAAAGATAACATTACCGGCTGCAGTTGTAAATGTCAATTATTATTGAGAAACATTGATGATACATTTATTTATCTACGACTAATAAATAATATGAATATTAAATATATAGTTGTTAGTATATAATCCACAGGGAAGAATAGTCATTATACTCGCTCGTGTTGTAAACTTCATCCTCGGTAATAAGAGCGTCTTTTATAGCGTTGTTCTATAATATAGTATTATTTTTGAAACATCTACTTTGAATGTGATACTTATCTACTGAAACCTCATTAATAAAGAAACACTTATTTTATTTATAATAATAAATAAAATTCACTATTTTAAATACATACCCATCACAACCAACAAAATTTGCGATAACAACAAAAATAAAATATTAATATCAAATTTTATTTTAAATTTTAATTAAAAAGAAAAAACCTTGAAAGTAGGTATACTAAAAATTAATAAGCAGAAGACGCACGTCATCAACCAGAAAAAAACCTTATAAAATGAAATATGTGTAAAAATTATTGGGTTATTTTTTTTTTTTTTTTTAAAAAAAGAAATAAAAAATACTAGTATTAAGAAACGTATATATTAATGAAATTTACCTTTATTTCTAAGCCAGTCCTTATTAGTTATCGGGAATAAAAATTATTTGAAATAATTGCAGTTGATTTTCGTACCATAACGGTAGCACTACTGAGAATGTCCACGTTTACACTGAATTTAAAATTGATCAAATATCGATCCTGTCCCTGTCACTTGAATACCAGGTGATGTCAGCTCATCTCATCCAGGCACGAGTGACATGAATTAATATAAATATTAAAGTAGTTATGTATTATTGTTTTATATATATACAGGGAATTTATTTTAACATGCACCATATGGTCGATCACTTCCATGGTTACACACTATCTCTGTCAACAAATGACAGCAATGTAATTTTTGTCCATTTTAAAATACAAAATTTGTAGTTATATATTATCAATATTAATTTACAATAAATTAGCCTATATATGATTAACAAAAAATCATTCTTTAATGTAGCGCATCTTAACAAACTTTAGCTTCCAAAATTCATAATTTTAATGTAAAATTGTTCAAAAATACCTCCATTTACACTGGAGCAATATTCTAGTCGGTCGTAGAAAGAATTGACACCATTTGTGATGTGTTCTGGAGGTATCTCCTGTGCTGTAGTACTACTTAGAATGTTGCATTTTAAAATAGACAAATATTACATTGCTGTCATTTTTTGACAGTAGTGTGTAACCATGGAAGTGATGAATCATGTTACATTTTAAAATAATATATATATATATATATATATATATATATATATATATATATATATATATATATATATATATATATAGGGTGGTGGCGGTTAGGGGTGAACATAGGGATTTAACATGGGATTTTAGTTTTTTGCAATTTCCTGCTCTCCTGTTCATTTTACGGCAAAAACTGTAGAGCACAAAATTGTTCAGAATTAAAAATTGCATATAAAAATGTATTTACGTTTATTATTATGTTTTTGGTTTCTTCACAATTTTAAAAATAAATTTCAAAATTTCTGTTTATAACTCAAATGTTTAAACATAATAATGTCATTCAATTTCTGTCAAATTTTCGAAATTTTCTCTAATAAAAAGTTAATTTAATAATGAATGTTTATTCGAATAAGGAACGAGTTTTTGTTATAAAAAATTATTATGGTGTAAATAGTTTTAGAAGAATACGTGATTTGTTTTCCATAAAGTACGAAAATACACCAATTCCTATTATAACAACAATTTCTAAACTTGTTAAAAAAAATTGAGAACACAGCTAGTGCAAAAATCTAAAATCCCATGTTAAATCCTTATGTTCACCCCTAACCGCCACCACCCTCTATATGTATATATATATATATATATATATATATATATATATATATATATATATATATATAGGGTGACACTGAAAAACGGGCCACTCGAAATAACTTTTTTTAATTTATAATTATTTTTAATTTTTCTTGAATATTTGTATACTAGGCATAGGGGATCGCAGATCGTAGTATTTGGCATGATGGTAGAGTTTCCAGTGTAACCGGAAGTGACATTAACATTTATATTTCAAATGGAATACCCTATATATTTAAACATATTTGAAATCTACGTAAAATTACGAATTCAACAATATACTAGAAGTGAATTTTTACTGAAGAAATGAATTAGAAAAACGTAAGAGACAATTATGATCAATTAACCTGATTAGCCATGATATTCTATAGGCCGTGAAAACAATTGAGGCAATTGTTTCATAGTAAGTTACTTTTGTTAGATTATTTATTTTATTCAAAAAAAAAAAAATGAACAATTTGTTTACATCTACCTGAGCCTGAGATCATGGCTCACCAGATTAATTGATCATATTTTCTCTTACGTTTTTCTAATTCATTTCTTCAGTAAAAATTCACTTCAAGGATATCGTTAAATCCGTAATTTTACGTAGATTCCAAATATGTAAAAATTAAATTAAACCACGCTAACTATAATAGACAGAATAGAGACGAGTTCTCTAAAATGGTTCGGTCACTTAATGAAGATGGAGGAAAATCGCTTGCCAAAGTGTATATTTCAGTGGGTAACACCAGGAAAGAAGAAGAGAGGACGAACAATCTTGAAACGAGGGGGTAAGAGGAGCGATGAGACAACGGAACCTAGAAGAAAATCTGGCGTATGACCGAGAAGTTTGGCGTTGGGAATTGGGAAGGCGGCATCTAGCTGTATAATTATGTATTATATTCAGTACGATGAAATATGTTGACTACTGTAACGTGAGAGTACCCACAACATTTGGTCCGCGAGCCCAGCCAGCATGTGCGAACCGACGCCTATGATTAGTACAGTGTGTTCAATAAAGTTCCTAACTGGGAGTAGGCTATGAACAGAGAAACGTATGTCTGATCACTATTTTAATCAAAAGTCAAAAATGGCAAAATGTACCTTGAAACGTAATTTTAAGGAGAAAAGCCAATAAAGAAGGATACACTATATTGACATTCGTCGTATTCTAATTTGTTTCCATTTCTAAAATAAGATTCAAGACGAGAAGCTTTGATTTCTTTAGATAACATTTTTGACAATATCTCATGTCACATTGACATTTAATTAAACATTTTTAAATTGACATATGTTTCTTTGTTCATAGCCTACTCTGAGTTAGGAAACACACTGTAGACAGGTGATCGATAACACAGTGCAGCGCTATAGGCGATCGATGTGAGGCGGGAAGTTTGATAAACATGGGGAGATAAGCGTAATTACCCGCGAATTGTTATATAGTTCAAGACGTCACGAGAATGTTCCAGAAAGTGTTAAGAGCCACTATATAAGCGGCGTACGTGTGTGAGGAGACAGAGGTGTCAGTGAGTTTGAGTAGCACAGCAGTATCGTGATGAGCGTATTTAGTTTAGTGTCGAGTGGAATACTCGGGAAGTTACTGGTATAATGGGATAGTTGTGGAAGAGAATACTCGGTAGTATTGAGGAGTATTGGGAAACTAAGCTAGGTATACGGGGACAGTAACGGCAAGTGGATACTCGGCAGTGGTGTTGTAGAGTTGAAGAGGCTGTGGAAGTGAGAGTTGCATAAATAGATAGACAGTGCGGTGAAAGGTGTGAATTCTATCCGGATTGTTCAATATACAGACGCTGTCGAGTCAGTTCAGTTGAGTATATAGACGCTGTGGAGGTCGGTAAGTCGGATAGTTGAATGTGAAGTAACATAAATAGTAGAAATAAATAATCAGTAATATCGTGTAAATAAATAGTCGTGTTAATTGTTCAAGTAAATAAATAGTTTTAGTGTTAAATTAGTTAATTGTATTCGTAGTCTTAAATTAGTATTTAATGTTTGTTTAATATTAGTAAGCGTCATTGTTATTATCTCTTAAATATTCATTTATCGTATTACTAAACATCTATTTTAATTAATAATAATTCTTTGATTTTTACACTTCATCCAAATAAACAAAAACGTTACAGTATATACATCTCTGTATTTTAAATTGTACATATATATATTAAAAGAAAATTATTATTTTAGATAATATATGCCTATTATCTATAATAAACATTTTAGTTTTGTTGTTTATTGTTTTAATTACTTACATGCATATATTGTATACAGTAAGTTATACGCATTGCATTTCTAGAATAAATTAGTATCCCATTTAAACGTAGTAATAAGTGACGTCATTATCTATCTAGTAGTATTTATTGATATTGATGACGTGCGTCTTCTGCCTATTCATGTCTGGTATATTTGAAAAGAATTTGTATGCTATTCGGGAGTAAATATAGTTTATCCATTAGCGGAATCGGATTTACTTACTTATTATAAGTTATAAATAACTATTATTCTACTCAATTTTTAAAATAAAAATGGGTGAGCTAGTTGTGGGCTACCTATGCAGTCTAAACCCGACCTACACCATTTCGACAAAAAGATATATCTTAGTTAATAGTTGTAGGGAGAGATTGAAATTGGAGCCTACTTCTCGTTTTCTTTGAGCGCGATAACAACTATTGAGCCGGTGCTATCCACAGCTATACAATCATATAAACTGAGAAGAAAAATAGTGTGGCTTTTAGCCGACATGTCCGCAATGAAAAATCCGAAAATGTAAAAAACTGCGGTCACTGCATCAGTGAAAACGGATTTCTAACAACTTTATTCTTGACACTCTCACAATAGCGTGATATAGAACTCCACATTAATTTTCCAGTGTACACCGTCCCTTCGCTGACAGAGATGAATACATGCGGTGAATAGAGACAGCGATACAATTGTACGGATAAATCTTTATTTACAATGTAAATATTTGCAATGCCGACATGTATCAGAAGATACAAATATTAAATTTCAGTTTGATTTTCGATTAATTATATTATATGTCAATAATTAAATTTCCTTTAGTAGCAAATCATGCGGAAAACATGGTTCATTTCATGCGAATTAATAAATATTTAACAGCGCCAGATTTAGAATAGAATATATGATACATAATTATTAATTGCACTTTTCTGTTATATGATATATTTTACCAAATAACTAACATCACAAATTACATTAAATAATATTATCAAATATTTCGTCAATTTCTGTGTGTATCTACCATACGAGTCACTGATAACTACGGTGACCATATGTTCTTTATTTCAAAGGACAGTCCTCAAGGCTTGAGTCCTTTAGATTTACTTTATTCTCAAAAATTCAGTTTTCGATTTCTTTCTATCCATCGCAAGCTCACACGTGATCCTTAGTCTGTGACCAATCCATGTTTGGGGTGTGATTATCACTTTGCAGGACAATGAGTAGACGGCAATTTGAAAGTAGCTTTCAGTTGTTTGTTGACCACTTAGTCATTGTTTTGTGCTTGCCATTTCATCAGTGTCAGTGTAGTTTTGTATTGTACTCCCATGCCGTCTCTTTATATCAATACTTTAGTAGGTGATATGAAAGTACGGTACGAAGAAAAAATTTAAATTGATAATGTGAACCTATATAACTGCGACGAATCTATTTTTTGTCGAAATACGGATATATTTCTAGACATTTGCGATATACCGTATTATTTTATATGTATCTGATAAGTGTTTATACGGCGCAAGAGTATTATCTAGCAAAACACATATATGTATACAACACAACCACAATAAATATTAAATAGCAGTTAATATTAAAGAACGATAAACAAAACACAATAAAAGAGTCAAAAAATGCAGCAAAAAAACAATACAACTTCAAGCGAATAGAAAGAAACAACCCAACTTTTTAAACGTCACAGAACACTAATATTTAAATTTCCACCAACGCAAAGTGACAGTCACACCCTAAACATGGATTGGCTACAGAAAAAGGATCACGTATGAGTACGGGATCCATAATGGATACCGTAAATCTAACGTAATATTTTATCACACGATATACCATCATTCGATTAGAATTTTGTTATCGTGCACTATCCATTATTGTGCATTGGATGAAAAGAGTTTAAAAACATATTACCAGCAATGCTCAATTTTGTCCAGTTTGTCCATCTGAGCAAAATCAGGAAATATTCGTGGAAATAACCTTATAACCTTCAATGATTAAAATTTTGTAGGAAAATAATAAAAAAAGAAACGGCGTTTTAAAAAGATTTGCATAAGGAATTTCCATTTATTAAAAAGTTACCTTTGGATGGAGAAGTGAAATGTGAAATTAGAGTGTTACGCAACATTAAAAATAAAACAACGAAAAAACAACAATTTTCCAGCAACTTGAAAGAATAAAACTACATAGCAGATTGCTTGTTGTCGTAAATCATTAGCATTAAATTTAAAACCAAAGGTTATTTTAACAGCAAATATTTCGATGAAATTTAAAATTTCTAAATATTGTTTTTTCCTTCCTCATGGTTCAAATATTTCTACTAAGCAAATATCAATTATCATTACTTAACATTATGTGATCGTGTGATACATTTCAATTCAAAGTCGATGTGGAAGCAGGTATATGAGAGTACTTATTATAAAAAAACTAAATTCGATATGATGTATACAATTTTATGAGTTTTTATAAAACAAAGAAAATTACTGCGAAAAGTATCAATGAAGATTTAGTTTTATTTTGCAAAAACAAAAATTGTGAAATAGACGTGCCTAAAAAATGCACAATTAAAAAATTCTTTATCTATACTTGTAAGAAATCATATTTGGACTTTTTATGATTTTATTTTGTTATGGTCCGTTATCAATACAGTAATAAAAAATAAAATAAGTTCAGTAAATTCTTTATTAAGGAAAAATTTTGAACACAGTATTAATTACGTTTTGTAGCTACCCCAAGATTCAATTTCAGTAAGAAAAAGTGTGTATTGCCTTTCCAAACTCTAATGACTTTGGTAAACTTACAATACAGCTGGTTCCCACTCGTGTTGTTTCCATTCTTCATAATGAGCTACTCGTAGTATTAGATCTTGAATAGTTTTTGGCATGGGCTAACGGTGCCGAACACATTGCCTTTACCTTAAGGGGAACTATTAACATTTTAAAAAATTCAAAACATTAGACAAACATACTTCTGATACGAATCTGCTTTAAAAAAAGAATTACTGAAATCTAATAGTATTTGACTTTGATTTTGTACGAAAAACGAGACATGCCGTTTTCCTCAAAAAATCAAAGTCAAATACTCAAACACAGATTTTAATAATAGCTTTTTTTTAAATACAGGTTCATATCAGAAGTTTGTTCGTCTAATGTTGAACTTTTTAAAATGTTACTAATTCTAGTACAGGAACAATTTATTTGATTTTTCGCTTCATATACTAGGCAGGGGGATCCATTCTTCTTACTCTATCTTATATTTACTTGCTACAATTTAAGACATTATAGTCTTTCTATTATTATATTTCTAAATTTAAACAAACAATAATAATGTAAATAATAAATTATTTTTAAGTTCAAAAACAATAGATATATACAATATTTTATTCAATTTTGACGAAGTAATAATAACAAGCATTATCAATTTAATTTTGATAAAATAAAAAAATAATCAATTAGTTGTTTTTAAATTGCCAGAGTTAATAATGACAGTTTAAAATGTCAAAATTGAAAAAAAAATGTATGGATCATCAAGGGTTATTACCCAAAGGTGGATATATCTGGTCGCAGTTGTTTGATGTTAAAGGTCATATCACGGACACCAAATTTGAACTTGGGTTACCAGAATCATAGCCGGTCATTATACATACTCGCCAATTCGTAAAGGATAAATAATAATTCTTTATTGTATATATCAACTTACGAGTATATATCAACGAGTATAGTTACATATTACAATTGATATTTTGTAACATTTAATTATTTTATACACACTGAATTGATGAATATGAGATGACGAAAGGGACACACACAAATTTTCATACCTACCCAGGATTCATACCCATAAGCGCTGGCTCGTGAAGCTAGTATGCTATCACCAAGCCCTCTCGGTCAATTTTCAATTCGTAAAGGTTACATGTTTTTCTATTTTATTTATAATTAAGATTATTCTGTACAAATATATAGGTGCCTTAAACCATTATCTCGAAAAGCTGTTAACGCGTTCGCGTAATTTTCAATATATATTTTACTGCCGAATATAATGGACAAGTATCGCTACTTTCATCACAGGAATAAATCGTGTTTAATTTGAAGTTAAAGTGATTTTTATTATCATTTAAGGACCTCACGGACGCGTCAATCAATACCAAGCCATTACATTTTACGATAAATTCTTTTATTTCATTAAATGTAAAATACTTTGCAGAGCTTTATAATTTAATAACGTTTCACACAGGCAATAAACATTTTACAATATTTATTTCAACTAATTTTTATAAAATAAGAATATATACAGGGTGTAAATGAAATAAGTGCATTAAATTTAACCAGTAATGTAACTCGATGAGAGGAACAATATTTCTTAATAACTTTTTTTTAGATTTTGAGTTAAAATTCTTTAAAGATTTGCTGCATATTTCGTTACCCGCTCATGGAGAACAAATGCTGCCGTATTCAAGTCGGATACAAACAGCTCAAAAATTGTCGGTTATCGGTTACACTTACAGTCACAGTAAATAATAAACGAATCAAGGGAAATAACATTATTATTCATTAATACGTAATAGTACAGTTTTTAAAATAAAGAAATTTAAATTTTGGATAACAAAATTATAAAGTTGTGTATTAAACCAGGGTTTTTAATCACTTGTGAATAGTGTGAATAGAGGAAGACAAGGAGGGACGAGGAAGAGCAAAGGCATAGTTATTAGGTTATGAGATGATTATTTATCGTCGACAAATCGAATAGTTTAAATACGTTATTCAAAAAATGCAAGTACAAACTTTTGTCCATTTATAAGAGGTACATGAGTACCAATAATAGTCGTCCATTTATTGTTCCTGGCCAAACATTTTTTAATGAAAATTTTTACAGCATTTTCGTCTGTCGAGATGTGTATAGTGCATAATAAATACACCTTACCAAGTAAATTCAGTCTCATTAATGAACATTATGAGCCATTCCCAAAATTGAAATCTGTTATGTGCTGAAAACATAGAACTTTTTGCACATGTTATGGATATAACTGTTGCTTTTTTTAAAATTGTCATATGTGCCACTCCGTATTGTGATGTGATAAAGATGTACAAGATTAACAAATGTGCGAATAATAAGAACAGAATGAGTTGGTGATGATTTGGAAACGCTCCGTGTAAATGCGTTGGCAACTCCATGACACTGTCTTTATGTCAACCGTGATGTCAAGTAAAATGTAGTACAGATAAGAGTAAGAAATAAATAAACCATAGGTAAGTAATTACAATGTCTGTGTACTCGCATTTTGATAGAATTTTACCTTATAAACAAGTTTAGTACTAATCAAAATTTAATTGGAACAATTGACAGGACTGTCAATTGCTAAAACAAAATGTTTCATAGCTATTGCTACTGCATTCAATTATCACAAAAATATTTGGAACGACTCGTCAATTTACGGGGTGCTAAAAATGCTAAAAAAATATGCGATTTCGAGAAAAAGTTATTAAGAAATATTGTTGCTCTCGACGAGTTATATTACTGGTTAAATTTAATGCACTTATTTCATTTACAGCCTGTATACATACAGGATGTAACAGCTAAAGGAGCTACCTCAAATAATTTCTATATTATTAAAGATATAGTAAAATACTACAAGACAATCTTAAAGAAGACCAAGGGGACATCTGAATACAGAAGAAAATATTTTTTAAACCGGTGGTTCTCAAGTTGCACGAAGTTGCATTGTTTTAAATGAGATAATATATATATTTTTTGTGCCCATTCGATAGAGTATTTTTTCTGAATTCAACCATGTTTTCAATTTATATCTTTATATACTAAAAAAAATTGAGAAAAATTCAATTGAAATTTAAATAAATTTCATTTTTATAATTATTTTTCAGTAGGCAATTTATCAAAAAACAATTGAACTTAAAATAAAATGAAACAGATATTTGTTAATAACTTTATAAATAATGTTCTATTTGATTTCTATCGTAAATAATTCAAATTGACAGATAGCAGTTATTGGTTTTCATATATAGCCAACTGAAAAATAGCTATAAAAATTAAATTTATTTAAATTTCAATTGAATTTTTCTCAATATTTTTAGTATGTTGAATATAATATGATTATATGGTTGAATTCAGAAAAAATACTCTATCGAATGGGCGTAAAATATATATATATATATATATATATATATATATATATATATATATATATATATATATATATATATATATATATATATATTTTAAATGGGATACATTTAAAAAATATAAGTTTGTGTTGTAACTTGAGAACCACTGGTTTAAAAAAATATTTTTTTCTGTAGTATTCTATAGTATTTTATTGTATCTTTAATAATATAGAAATTATTTGAGGTAGCTCGTTTAGCTGTTACACCCTGTATATGTAGGAGAAGTCGTTGAACAACCTGTATATGTGAAAATAGTTTTACGGTATACTCCTTGAGTAGGCAAATAAAATCTGTGAATAAATTTATGCTGTATTTCTAACGATAAGGGAGATATCGAAGACGGTCATTTCAAATACTCAAAAATAAATTCCCGTACAGATAAAAAAGGGCCTCAAGAATATTCCATTACTGACCACGTTTTTCTTTTCTGTTTTCATTTTTATTTGCCTAATTCCCTATTTAAAGTATAAATTGATGTGTAATTTGAAAGATTGAATCAACGGTACGTAGGTTGAAAGCAACATGTATTTATTTCCATAAATTAAGATAACCTCAATAGTTTAATTTTAACTTTATCTGGAACAAAAATAAGTATTTAATATATAGGTATAACGCTTGATTAAAAATAACTTTGAGTTATTCAAATTAAAAGGAAAAATACTGTGCTTATTCATTACGTGTTCTCAAATCTCTGTGGAATTTATGGGTTACAAGGGAGTTTAAACATTTAAATGGCATTTAAGCACGCTTATGGCTAATTCAATTAATTTGAATAATGATATGCATCTGATTATGAGGAACATTATTCATTACAGGTATCAGAAAGAGTGAACAATGACCAAACTTTATGCATTAATTTAAATAATATCTTTATCTTTTATCTATTCTAAATGACATATTGGATATTATGCGGTCCAGAATAATTTAAAAATAGGCCATTTGTACAAAATGTCCTTTATTTTTTCCGATTTCTTTTCTTAGCCGGCGGTCGCTTTTTTAGATGTAACCAACTGCACCGCTGCCACTCAAAAACTAGATATTATACATATCCATGAACAAAAATTATCACAAATTAACAATGACGCATATTGTCCGTTACGTGAACAGTAACATCATACCGACATAGAGTCCTAAAAAGCCTTCTATAATAATCTAAAAATAAAAAGAAAATTGAACTCATTAAAGCATTCAACATTTTTGATGAAGATAGAAGTCAAGACAATCCGGTCGGTGATACCGACTTGATATTATATTTTGTGTATCCACATTTTGTTTGACAGTTGTTACTGATACAGAGAATCAGATGTTTTGTCAATAAATATGAATATAGTTTTTTATGTATTTTGAACTGAAATAAACCCGCTCTGCTTACACTCTGCTAATAGGTTATGGGCCCAGAGCACCCACAGCATATAGTATTGTAATTTACTATTATTAGTATTATTACTAAAATGAGTTCATCATTAATGAGAATAGAATCATTAAATAAAGAAAATTATGACACGTGGAAAATGCAGATTTAGGCTCTTCTGTTGAAAAACGACGCGTGGTCATATGTGAATGGTGAGTTTAAGAAACCAGAGATTGGTGAAACTCAAATTTCTAGAGATGCTGTTACGAATTGGATAAAAAATGACAAAAAGGCTAAATCTGACATTATTTTGTCTATCAGTCCGTCCGAACTAAAGCAAATTAACGGATGCGAAACTTCCCGCGATGTCTGGACTAAACTGGAAAGCATATATCAGTCTAGCGTAGCAGAGAGGAAAAATCGTACTCTTTTAAATACAGCTAGATGTCTTTTGTTGCATTCTAGATTGCCGGCTTCCTTCTGGGCTGAAGCAATAAATACAGCCAACTACATTAGAAATCGTTGTCCAAGTAAGTCTTGACGGTGTTACTCCTCATGAAGCATGGTTTGGCAGAAAACCGGTAGTAAGTTACTTGCGGGAATTTGGTTGCCGTGTTTTTTGTTTAAATCGAGATCCACAAAAAGGAAAATTCGACGATCGAAGCAAAGAAGGTATGTTTGTAGGATATTCAAATCAGTCTAAAAGTTTCAGAATCTGGACACCCAGCGAAAGAAAAATACTAATCTCTAGAGACGTCAAATTTATAGAAAATACTAATTATCATTCCGAAGAATATACTGAACCATTTCCTGTGACAGATGAGAAAATAGAAAACTACGAAAATAATAAATGTTTTGTAGATATTGATTTGAAACCTCTTGAAGATTCTAGCGAAAACAACGTTACGCAAGAATCCAGCATGAGAAGAAATCGTGGTCGACCAAGAAGAGTTCTTTCCGGTTTAAGGGGAAGACCTCGCCTATATTACCATCATGAAGCTCATGAAATAGAAGATTCTAATGAAGATGAAGAAGCTCTCACTTCAGAAGTCTCCATGAACCAAGCTTTATCTGGACCTGACACGGATCAGTGGTATGCTGCAATAATGGATGAAATAAAATCTATCATTGCAAATGGTACGTGGGAATTGGTTGATCGCCCGAAAGACTGCGAGGTTATTGGCTGTCGTATGATTCTTCGAAACAAGAATAATCCCGATGGTACTCTCGAAAGAAGGAAAGCTCGCTTGGTAGCACAGGGTTTTTCTCAAAAACCAGGAATTCATTTCAATGAAACGTTTGCACCGGTTGCCCGATTAAGTTCAATCCGTTTGCTGACTGCTCTATCTACTCGTTACAGTCTGAAGATTCATCAATTCGACGTTACAACCGCTTATTTAAACGGTGAACTGGATGAACAGGTATTTATGAATCCTCCAAAACTTTTAGATACAATTTTGCAGAAAATTATTGACTGTCATAAAACCGACAGTGAAATGAAAAATAAATGCAGCAAGATGTTAAAGGAACTTAGAAAATCTGATAAAGTATGTTTATTAAGAAAATCATTATATGGATTACGTCAAGCAGGAAGAAGCTGGTACCATAAATTAAACGAAACACTTAGAAAGCTCGGAGCTGTTCCTACTATTTCTGATCCATGTGTGTATCACATTGGTACAGGTGAGCATGCAACTTTCATTACCGTATACGTAGATGATTTGCTGGTTGCATCAAGGAATGATAATAGTGTGAAATCTTTTGGAAAGAAACTTTCCGAAGATTTCAAAATTAAGTACATGGGTAAAGTAGGATATTGTTTAGGGATTGAATTTAAACAAGAAGAAGACAAAATTATTCTCAGCCAAAAAGGTTATATAAACGATCTTTTAGAAAAGTTTGATATGTTAGAATGTAAACCTGTTAGCACACCCTTGGAGCTTGGATCAAAGTTGACAAAGCCAAGAGAACCACAAACCTTAGAAGATGAAGCTCTTCCATATCGACAACTAATGGGTGGACTAATTTATTTGGCTGTAGCTACTCGTCCAGATATCAGTTTTACGGTAAGCTGTTTAAGTCAGTATAATGACTGCTACAATAAAACTCACTGGACAGCAGCGAAGAGAGTTCTCCGATATTTGAAAGGAACAAAAAATTTGGAATTGACTTTCAAGAAATGTAACAAGAATGTTAAAGCATTTACAGATGCAGATTGGGGTGGTTGCATAGAGGATAGGCGTTCATATACCGGTTATACAACCATGTTATGTAATGGACCTATCTCATGGGAATCCAAAAAACAGAGGACTGTTGCCTTATCCTCCACTGAAGCTGAATATATGGCTATAGCAGAAGTGACAAAAGAAGTCATCCATTTATCTTACTTTATGCAAGAGCTGGGATTCAACGATCTGACTCAAATCACTGTCTTTAATGACAATTTAGGTGCGTTAAAACTAACCGAAAATTCTATTTTTCATAGTAGGGCCAAGCACATTGATCTACGTTACCACTTCGTACGAGACGCCCTGAAAGATCATCAGATTAAAACCCTGCACGTCCCATCTGAAGAAAATGTAGCGGATATCTTCACCAAGAAACTCCCGAAACCTAAGCATACAAAATGCGCCGACCTTCTGGGACTCCAATTGACCACCGAGCCTTGATGTGTCTCGAGGGGAAGTGATGAAGATAGAAGTCAAGACAATCCGGTCGGTGATACCGACTTGATATTATATTTTGTGTATCCACATTTTGTTTGACAGTTGTTATTGATACAGAGAATCAGATGTTTTGTCAATAAATATGAATATAGTTTTTTAAGTATTTTGAACTGAAATAAACATTATAAACCCGCTCTGCTTACACTCTGCTAATAATTTTATTAAAACATCCAAATTTAATCCAATCCAAAGGTAACAAATTGTACAAATTCATAAACAGACAATTATTCGGATATTATATTACGTGAAAATACCCTCTCATTTTTCATTTAAAAGTATAGTTGGAGGCAGAGATCTATAAAACTCATTATAGAATCTGCCAATTGGTCGTTATAAAGTTTTGTGGACTTGTGGTAAGGGTTCCTGGAGTCAGGTAGTTTTTTTTTCTGTCCTGGCCCGTACCAGAAATTAGCATTCAAAATGTTTCCTAATTGTGTACTTTTAAATCTGTATTAAAGTAATAATGCATGTTTAAATGCAATTCTGACATATATAAATCAATATATCATCACGGCATATTAGCCATTGCTGGGTGTGCCAATCTGCTTTTTATACGGAGATTTCGGTAATGATGATGACATATTTGTATCGTGCGGGCTTTTACCAGATGTCACCTCACGGGCACTCATTGCTGGCGTGGAAAGTGCACCAGAGAGGTCAATTTTGTGCTATTTAAAATTCGAAATCTTTGGCGTCGGTCGAGATCGAACCCGGTTCCCCAGATTCGCGCCCAGACACTTAGGGATTACAATAAATTCAAACGTAGCTTTTAAATACAAACAGTTATTGGAAATTTTCTTTTGAGGTACCTACATGCAAAAATCTTTTTCGGTGTTGAAAGTCATCAAAACGACAAGTCGTTTCTGTGCTTGTTTAAGTAGTGTTTATATAAAATTGTGAATATGTGAGTATGATTATTTTAATACGTCCCGTTTCTTACCCTAGAAGTGATGTATTCAAGTTGGAATAATTTATGAGTAATGACCGCAAACATGTCCAACCCTCCATAAAAGGTTGTAAACCCTGCGTCAAGTCAGTTTCATAGATCGCTTCCTTCAACTATATTAAATATTTGGTAATATGCCACTATATCCAATTTAAAATCAATTAATCTAACTTATTCTTTTTCAAATAACAAAAAAATCAAGCGTTCCCACACTTGGTATGTAAAAAACTATTTAAAATGGTGAAAAAACTAGAAACATAAAAAAAATGCGGGATCAGTTTTGTATGCAATTTTAAATTCTGAATAACTTTGAACACCACTGTTTTTTGTCGTAAAATGAATAGGAGAACAGGAAATTGCATAAATATAAAATCCCATGTTAAATCTATATGTTCACCCCTAACCGTCACCATCCGGTATATATTATCAAAATTTATCAGAACGATATAATCAAAAATGCAAAATCATAAAATTTTATTATTTTTATGGCCCTCATCATGTTAGAACCCTGGGCTGACCCTCGGGTTATAATTTTCGCGCCACAGGTATAAATATTAATTTCTCATTCTTGATACAGGTGTTAATACCTATTGTTAAATTTATAACAATGACCAAGTATAAATCTATAAACTGCAAATAATAAACAGCTTCATGCAAATTCCACTGAATATACATATTATCACGTTATTATGAACTTATATAGTTTCATAAACAAGATAATTTGTAAAATCTAAAATATAGCAATAGTACAAATACGAGTATCTAGCAAATGATATGGAATTATCCGGTCTATCGAACAGGCAAGATGAATTGAATGAAAGAAAGAGGATTTTATATTTCTTTTACATTCTCAAACATATTTGACTCAAACGCTAAACCTGATATTCCTATATCAAGTTTTAAAGTAATAAAAAGATGAAATCGCTTTGTAGAAAACATTATACTGCAAAATTTTATTGTGAAAATGCAAGGCACATAAAATTCCCATAAATTTTTCGTATTAAATCCATAAGTTCTTGAAAGATCTTGTAACACGAGGTCACATTTTCTTCCCGCTTGTTATGAATTTACTTTTAAAATATTTTTAATTAGATTATCTTTCCAAAATTTTATCTTGCTAATTAGATAAAATGTTGATGACGAACTAATTAAAATGAAAATTCGTCACGTGAACTCTCCAAGGAAGGATGTTTAAGATAAAGAATTTAATCTAATTTTGAAGTACATTCTTATGTCAAAATATGCCGAATAATTTTTCTGAAATTTCTTACATGCCTCACTATAAAATAATGACTTCATCCTGCTAATTTCTAAATCAAATATCAATATTTATTTATCAATATTCTACTTCATAAAATATATAATCACGGCTTGTAAACTACATACCGTTGGGTACTGATAGCTGCTGTTGCGAACAGGGGTGGATCTTTATTAAAACTAATGAAGCTTAAACTATATGCAGAAAATTATAAATACAATATAAAAATTATTTCACCCTCTGTGTTGTGCTCCTTTTCTTGTTTTGTGACAATTTACCTAAGTTGGCGTTGGATAAATTCAAATTACTCGTATAATAACCAAAATCTTGTAATTATGTTTCAATTTAAACTGATGAAACAGATAATATTTTTGTATAATCCCATAAAACAGACATAAATTATTTTTGCTTACTCACTGCTATTCAGTTTATATCTAATCTACGATTTATGTAAATGTAAATAATAGATATTGATTTGACTTACAGAATTTTTGGTTTATATTTATAGTCAGCCATTAATAGTTCTCAGACACCCATCATTACCAAAAGCAGCAAATAAAAAAAAATGGCAAATCCAGAAATAGATAATAACCCCTGAGAAATTTGATATTAAAAGCAAAATTACATTAGTCAATTTTGGTTTGTCAACCAAAGTTAACTAATGTAATATAGTAGTTTCCAGTTGATAGTACATCTAAAATCATGTTAACCGAAGCTGAATAATTTTATTTATTTATTTATTTGAAATATTTGGGAAGCCAACAGTTGCCCAATTAAAGGCTTCCACTGCTTAACAACATACATTTATAAATACAGTACATAATTACACACAAAATTATAATAAATCACATAGAAAAACATTAAGAAGCATGAATAACTTTATTGCTATGAAGTACACCCTTAAACTGAGATAGTGATAAATGAAAAATGTCTATATGTTGATATGAATGATTGTAGGTTCCCATAACTCTGTTTAGGGGTGAATTCATATAATTATTGGTATTGCATTTTGGTACATAAAACAAGGTTCTATCTCGTGTATGAACAGTTGGAATATGAATTCTTAAATAATCAATGATATTGTAGTTATCAATATAATTATTTAGTAGCTTAAAGAGGAAAAGCATATCAGCTTGGGATCTTCTTTGTTCAAGTGATTTTAAATTACATTCTAGTAAAATTTCATTGTAACTCAAGTTATCATAGAAAAATTTGTATTTTAATAAAGATATAAATTTTTTCTGTATTGACTCTATAAGAATTATATTTTTATTGTACATTGGGTTCCAAACCTGGGAGGCATACTCAACAATAGGACGTACTATCGCATTATATAGCAAAGATTAATGAAGCTTTATGTTCACAGCATTTGGCTACACGAAAAATATATCCAAGTGTTTTGTATGCCTTTTTGACTATTACAACATGTTCATTAAGTAGTAACTTTGAATCGTAAAGTACACCAAGATCTCGGATAGTTGCTTTACGTTCCAAATTAGAACCTTCCAAATTGTACGGAAAAGTAATTATATTTGAACATCGAGTAAAACTTAATACATGACATTTCTCAATATTTAAAGATAAATCGTTCAGTTTACAGTAGTTTTGTAACCGTTCTAAATCACTCTGGAGTTCGAGACAGTCGGTAGGAGATAAAATAGGTTTAAAAAACTTTAGATCATCAGCGTAGAGGAAGAAGTTACTGTTTTCGAAACATTCTCCTATAGAATTGATATAAATATTAAATAAGAGTGGACCCAGATGTGAGCCTTGAGGGACTCCTGAAGTTACTTCAATTTTCCGTGATTTAAAACCATTACATGATACCATTTGTGAACGATTTTTAATATAAGACTCAGTCCATCTTAATAGAGAACCATGAATACCGTATGCCGATCATTTAGCCAACAATTTAAAATGATTTACTCTATCGAATGCTTTACTGAAATCTGTATACACAACGTCGACTTGTACTCTTTTATCCAGACACCCGCTAACGAATTCTGTGAATGGGATGAAATTGTTTAATATTGATATTTTGCTGCAATAACCTGTTTGTTGTGGAATGATTAATTTATGCAGTTCAAATTTAATTTTGCTTACTATAATGCTTTCAAAAATTTTACCGAATAGTCAACTTAATTGCATTAAATGTAATAAAATAGATTCCCGCTTTCTTCAATCATTTCAGCATTGCAACTCCAGTATTTACTATTTAGCTCTGTATGCATCCCTTATGCCAATCCAGTAACTGATTCATTTTCATCTTTGTTTTTCTTTATTGTATTACTTAAGAACACATTTATATATCCAGCTTTATTTATATCATCTTTGTACTTCTTTTTATTGTTTTAATGTTTTTTTATTATTATTATTTAATTATTGATTGTATTGCTCATGCTATTTGAAATATATTACTGTAACAATATTTGAATACGAACGAAAAAATGAATGTCGCTAACGTTTCGGATTATATCGTTGTTAAAATAACCACTTTATTAACATTGTAATAATTTTTGAAAAATATAAGAAGTAATTAATTTAAAAAAAATTATTAAAATTAAATTGTGGAACATCACAAGCAAGATAATATTGTCGCAAAAGAAAGATACTGACGCGTTGATGAACAGTGATTCACAATGTTAATAAATTTGATGTTTCAACGATAACCGAACCGTTGGGACATTCGAATTTGAATTTTTTCTAGTTATGTTTATATTCGCGTATTTTCATATTTAAATCATTTGAACAATAATTATAGTTTTTAGGCACTATGCAATATAAGGTTGCCTATATCGGACTACTTTCCAGATTTTTCTCGATTAAATAAAGGGAACATTATTTTGTGACAAGTTATCATAACTATTGTTTTATTTGATATTTCATGTATATAATTCCAAAGGGTAAACGCATTACTACCATGGCTAATACATTTCATAAGCAAATTTGTTACAGCCTGCAAGTGGTGCTACGAACAAGTTCCCCAAATCGGTAAGTAATTAGTTGCATAAATCGCTGTCTGCATTAAATATAAAATAGATTATTTAGAAACTAAGAATACAAAAATACATAAAACAAAAGCTGACAATATTTCGCTACTTTATTTAGACTAAACCTATTTTTATATTATTCTATGACATTATTAATGTATTTATACTGCTTCTTACTTACTATTTTAATCTATCTAAATAAAACAATAAATTACTTTGGATATTTAACGATACAAGAAAATGATACTAGCCAAAATCGCATCAGTACGGTTGCAGCTACTCCCTAGTGGTACGATATAGGAAACTTGGCAGTTTATAATGATAAAGCGTATTTATAATTACTAAATAATTATTTTTGGGGATGAAGGCAACATTTTGTTGCACTCCATCTTAAATAATTCTCAATTAATTCACATCTATCCTCTTGATTTTTTACTGTCATACATCATTATCAAGTTAAAAAGTTTTTCAAGTAATTTTTATCTTTTATCTTTGATGAGAGGACAAAAACGACAGAAACTTCATCGCCTTTAGCAAAACAGGAAATTTTGCTATCAGGAAAGAAGTTTCACAGAAGTCAAAAGTATTCGCAAGAAGTACTTCAACTCCCAACTGCTAAAAAGCAACATGAACTTGCAGGGATTTTTTATTCCCTTGCACGGGAGATTACTAACAGTTCACTAAGGTTTTAAAGAATCATTTTAACGTCCGCCACTTCTTAAACAGGATTTAGAATTTGGAAAGCCATCAGTAAATCGTAAAAGTTTCAAAGATTTTCAACAGTGTGCCAATTTTAAGGCGAATAAATAAATATAAAAGAAGTCTTTACTGGGACATAACTGTAAAACTATTTAATTTGATACCAATTCCTTTGATGCTTTACGTAAATAAAATCTGGCCAATAAATTAATACAAAATAATAAAAAGAGCCAAACAAACTTTATGCCTGAGCGTGTGGTCGCGAATATGGAGACCCAGATTCGAACACGACCAACGCCAAAATTCGAATTTTATTGGCAGACAAGTGACCCATGTGATGCATTCTCCACGTCAGCAATGAGTACCCGTGAGGTGACGCATTGTAAACGCGTGCATGGTACGAATATGCCATCGTCATTACCGATATTCGCGTACGAAACAAATATGTATTATAATAGAATTCGAATACTAAAGTGAAAAATGAATTAGGAAGCAAATTAATATAAATTAGTCCAATTTATTTGCATCTTAAAAAAGAGAATATTGGCAATAAAATAGGACTAAATAACAATAAAATAAAATTCGAACATTGGAAAATAATTTGAGCGCGAAAAAATGTGATGCCCAGCAAAAGTGTATATCAAATAATAAAATAAATACGCTGTACATTAAAATAGCGTAGTTGCACGCCATACAAATAAAAGTAAAAAAAAATCTACCTGAATATACTAATCTAACCTATCGCACAAAACTCATGTACGCTCATTTTAATGTACAGCTTAAATTTTTTTATTATTCATTTGCCTGTACTGGCAGTAGCCTATTTTAATGTGCAATTATATACTCCCCAATATAAATTAGTACTAACTGTAATTAAATATATGCTTAACTGATAAACTGGAGGTACAAACAAAATATTATTTTTCATGCACAAAAACAGACACGAGGTCGCGTGGACCAGTACGTTAAGGGTCACATTATTTAGCATCAATTTAAGCGTACGCGAAATGAAACTCAGCAAACGCCCTTCACGGTTCATAAATAGATATATTTTCATTACCGAAATATACGAATAAATACATATAGACACACCTCGAGATGAGAGAAAAAAAAAAACTATAGGTCATCTGGGCAATATGTTTGTAAGTAGATTATTTGACAAAAGGCTAATTTCATATGGCTACCTGTGCTATTTAAAAACGAAGACAGAAACGGTTAACTCCACAACAATTCAAGATCTCAAATAATTCATTTTTTGGATTATTTATGTATTCCGAAACTTTCAGATTGTCAAAATATTCTACATAGAATTCTACAATTAATAATGCTACAACCTACTACATACATTCAAATTCTTAACAAATAAAAAAACCTGTTCCATATGCAGAACGAGCCCAAACTCATAATAGTTCGGCCGGTTTACATTTTCAACAAATTATAAAACCTACACAATGGTTAGAAATTTCTGCAAAATTCTTTTGGCTACTTTAAATATAGACTTAAAACTTCAAAAAAATCTACCGACCAAATGACGGGTACTAATTGTTCGACCGGCATTTTAATGATCATCCTCTAGTCCAGATTTAGTTTCTTTGGAGATCCTTTACTTTTGCTACAATGAAAAACAACTTCGTAAAAATCCAGTGCGTACAGTAAAACCTACCTACCATGGGACAATAGTCACAGAAATCTTTGGAGGCCCTAGGGACACAATGCCTAATAGAAATAAAGCATGTAGTACTAATAAAGGCGATGTAATCCCATATTAAATGTTAGAATACTTGAATATCATATTCAGTTTTTGTAAGTGTAAAATCTATATTTTAAACTACTCGAAAGAAATTTGTAGAAATTCCTCATTATTTGCGGCCGATATATTATGAGTTCGGGCTCCTATATAACTTGCTTGAAATATTTCCTTTTCAAGTAACTATACTAAAATGTACCAAGAAATAAGCATTTACACAAATACCAAATAAAATTCACCGACCTCATAAATTAGAACGAACACATTCATGAATCATGATAGCCCATCTTACACAACACAAAGCACTCGGGATTTTCGATACACGGTGTAATAACGGCAGCATTTACGCTCTTTGGTTGACAAATCTATTGATACCGTAAAAAGAGTTTACATTAAAACTCAACACATAAAAATTTGAGATAAAAAATATTAGAATACGTAAATATAAAAGGAAAAGATTCTAAAACATCGGAATATCAAAATAAATAACTAACGAATTAATGATCCAGATTAGATGGATTATATAATAAGTAATTTTTGAATACGTAGGTGGAACAGTTAAGTTAGAATTAATTTATTAAATAGTAATTCGGGAGAGCATTTCTGGATAGAATAGAATATGCCTAAGTGAAAATGAAAATAATGCGTTAAATTAAAGGTGTAAAACACAGCAATTATACTTTGAATGAACTAATAATTAAAAGCTGTTGTTTCACTAAAGGCTTTTAAATGAAATAGAATGAATCGGTCACAAAACAAAATTATAAAAGGTACAAAATACCATTATAAAGAAAGATTATTATTCATATTTGAAAACAGTATTATATTCCTGCTTTTAACAATGTAGCACTTTAAATAGAAATCCGATACAAGATCAAACAGAACCTATTATGGAAATCAGTCATTCCCTTTATTCATCGCGAAGACTTGAAAATAAATCCAAAACTCCTGACACACTGCTATAACATTGAAAATATAATTGAGTTTGAATAAATAATGCATTACCTGTTACTCTACGATTATATAAGAGAAAATCAATATGTTATACAATGTGTTGTGAGAGAACTGAAGCACATTTTGTCTCGTCTATTTACATTGCAGGAAGTAATATGTCTAGGTTGTGCAATTAGCCAGCGATAGCAGGGAACATACAGGCTAATGCGTTGCTGTCAAACCGCCACAAAAGAAAACCAACCTAAGTGCGCAAAGTACGGAGAAAACAAAACCACACATAGGGAGTTTTAGCCTGTACATATGTAGAGTAGGAGATATACGTTGTATTATAAACTACTCTACATGTGTAAAAATATAACTAAGAACGTTAAACTAGTATAACATGTAAAGCAAAATAATAAACACAAATGAATTTGGATCAGAGCGAAAACGGGAAAAACACTTTTATTTATTTCGTATCTAACAACATTAAAACATTTTCATAGGTGTCTTGATCGAACTGTGTGATCGACACATGGTTGCTAGATGTAACTGTAACATATCTCCCTCCTTAGAGAGAAGAAAACAATGACAGGTAATGAAAGGGAAGTCATTACTTGTCATTTTACAAAGAAATGACATAAATTGAATGACTTTATTTGTGGGACTTGGGGAGAGGAATGAGTGTTATCAAAATTGTGCGGTTATTGTAAGTAAGCAGGTTTTAGTCTGTCTATTAATACGGTGTCCAATTTATCTTTAATTAAAATTTTGAAAAACTTTTCGTATCGTTTGATTACTTTGTAAGGCCCATCGTAAGGTTGTTGTAGGGTGGGGCTTATTGCATTATGCTTTATGAAGACATGTGATGTGCGAAATAGATCGGGGTTTACAAAATATGGTTTGTTTTTTAAGATTGGGGCTGTATACTTTAATTTGCTGATTATTTGTTTTAACTGTTGGAGATAGTGGGGCATGTTAGGGTCTGGAAGTATTGGTGATTGTGTGAAGAATTCGCCTGGAATGTGTAATGTGGTGCCGTAGACAAGTTCTGCCGGGCTGCAATTAATAGGTTCTTTGCACGTTGTGCGAAGACTTAATAAGACGATTGGTAGGTTAGTTACCCAGTTTATAGGGTCATTATATGTTTTAAGGGAAGTTTTTAGCTGCCTATGGAACCTCTCAATCATGCCATTTGATTGTGGATGGTAAGCCGTGGTTTTTATGTGGTGTGTGCCCAACATTTTAAGTAAATTTTTGAATAATGACGATTCGAATTGTTTTCCCCTGTCTGTTGTAATAACAGAAGGAACTCCAAATCTAGATATCCAATTGTTTACTAATGCTTCAGCTATAGTTTGTGTGTTACAATCTTTGATTGGAATTGCTTCTGGCCATCGTGTGACCCGATCTATGCACGTGAGTACATGAGAAAATCCTTGGGAATTGGGTAAATGGATTAAGTCGATATGAATGTTGTCGAAGCGACTGTTTGGTTCGGAAAATGGTTTGAGTGGAGCTTGGGTGTTTTTTGTTATTTTTGAACGTTGGCAGTGTACGCATTGTTTGGTCCAGGATTGTATGTCTTTGTTCATTTTATACCAAACAAATTTAGAGTTTATTAATTTTGTTGTTGTTTTTATTCCTGGATGGGATAGCGAGTGAAAATGGTCGAAAATGTTAATTCGGAATTCTTTTGGTATATATGGTCGGTATTTACCAGTGGATATGTCGCAAACTAAGGTACAGGTAGAATTTGGAAGCTTAATGTTTTTGAATTGTAAATTGTTCGTTTTATTTGTCTGCAGTATCTGTAGTTCTTTATCGGTTTTTTGAGCTGCTGCGATTTTGACGTAGTCGATGGTTTTGTCTGTGAGGATGGAGTTTATTTGGATTCTGGACAGCGCGTCGGCTACGGCGTTGTTTTTGCCCGATACGTGTCTGATGTCGCTTGTTAGTTGTAAAATGAAGTCCATGTGTCTTATTTCTCTGGAGGTGTAGTTGTGGGAAATTTTGTTAGCCATGAAAGTCAGAGGTTTATGATCTGTTAGAATGGAGAAATTTCTTCCTTCTATGAAATATCTAAATTTCTTTACTGCTAGGTACATAGCTAGTAATTCACGGCCAAATGTGCTATAACGTTTTTGTGTAGGTGTGAATGTGGCGGAAAAGAAGGCTATAGGTTTCCAGTCTTCTTTTATCTGTTGTTGCAGAACTGCACCTACTCCCGTGTCTGAAGCATCTACCATGATAGATATAGGGGCATTGTGTGCGGGAAATGTGAGTGTTGTTAAATATGTTAATTGTTTTTTAATGTCTTTGAAAGCTTTGTTTGCTTCCGGAGACCATGCAATCTCTTTTGAGCTGTTTGGTTTATTTGTTATGAGACAATTAATGGGTTTTAACGTTGTTGCACAGTTAGGGATAAAACGATGGTAAAAGTTTATGAGGCCAAGGAATTCCCTTAGTTTTTGTTGAGTTGTAGGTAAGGGAAATTTGTTGATTGTGTCAATTTTAGATTTTACCGGTTGAATGCCATTTGTTGAAATACTGTGTCCTAAGAATTCGATCTTCTGGACTCCGAATTGGCATTTGTTTTGATTGATAAGTATACCATGTTTTTCAAGTCTTTGGAAAACTAATTCTAAGTGCTTTAAATGTTGTTCGAAAGAACTACTAGCAATAAGGAGGTCGTCAATATATGCGAAGCAAAAATCTAAACCTCTGACAACATTGTCAATGAACCGTTGAAAAGTTTGGGCGCTATTCCTCAATCCAAATGGCATGACCAAGTATTCGAAAAGACCAAAAGGTGTGGTTATTGCTGTTTTGGAAATGGATTCTTCGTCCATTGGTATTTGGTGGTAGGCTTTAACGAGGTCTAATTTTGAAAATATTTTCGTATTGTATAAATTAGTTGTAAAATCTTGAATATGGGGAATTGGATAACGGTCAGGGACGGTGATGGCATTGAGAGCCCTATAGTCCCCGCAAGGTCGCCATTCGCCAATCTCTTTCTTTTTAACCATATGCAATGGAGAAGCCCAGTTGCTAGAAGATGGACGAATGATCCCCATTTTCAACATTTTATCGAATTCGTTTTTAGCGGTGGATAATTTATCCGGAGCCGGCCGTGCAAAAACAGGTGAATTGTTAGTGATGACACAGTGTTTGACATTGTGCATAATTTGACGTTTGGGAGTAAAAGGTGAATTTAGAGAAGGAAATTTTGACAAGAGTTGGGTAAAGCATGTGGAATGTTGAGTAGTAATACTAGATATTCGATTTGAATTGTTTTGTATGTTTCGGTTTGCTTGTAACAAGCGCTTTGAAGGTAAGTCAATCAGCAAGTTAAAGTATGTAAGAAAATCTGCGCCGATAATTGAATGCTTAACGTTCGCGATAATAAACCTCCATGTAAATTGCATTGTTAATCCGAGGTCTAACATGTGAAACTGAATCCGTAATTAACAACGAACTTTATATTTATACCGTATTTATGAATTTATAAAACGTTGAAAATGTACAATTTTTTCATGAAAAACGATATTTAAATTTGTTGTGCTGCTAAATTAGTCGGCTTTGCTGAATTAACAAGCAAAAACAAATGTAGAAAATGTGACTGTTATCACTCTTATACTTATCGATCGAGTTAAACTTAAAAAATACAATAAATATAAATTACAAATGTTTAATAAATTTTTCTCAAAAAAGAAAAAAAACTAAGTAAATCTATACAATATTTATATCATTTACATGAGATAAATAATATCTATCTGCTAAATTAAATACATACAATGAGATTGATTTTGGATGCTGCATATGAAAACAAGTGCGGGAAATTAGTGATTCAGAAAAGTACTTGGAATTTCGGAATCAGGTTTTCGGCATGTAAGGGAAACAATATTTTTTCCTGCAATTATATATTAATTATTTACCTTGACCATTTCTCGCAGTCATTTTTGCTGCATGATTGTAAAAAAACTATATTAGGTATTTCCTATTATAACAAAATAATGCTATCTTGAAATCAAGGAAAATACACAAATATAAATTTCTATCTATAATATACGAGGTAGTCAACATTACGATGTCTGTTTTCAGATTTAAATAATTTCAATTGGAAGAGAAATACTTAAAAAGAAAATAAACAAAAATGTTCCTGTTAAAAAAAATTAAGTTTAAACTAAAATAACGCAGAGGTTTTAAATTTTCTGTTACAAAAAAATAAACAGGGATATCATTAATTATTCACACGATTAAAATACTCGTCTCAAACTTGACGTTTCCTTTAAAATTATAAATATCTTTGGAAGAAAGCCTCCATGATTGATTTTATAATCAACTTTTATTACGAAACAGCTACTTTGTCCTCTATTACAATATTTTTATTGTATGACAAACATACATTACATCCAATTTTCTAGTCTAGTTGATATTCTTTGTTTATTTAGTATTTCTTTCAACTTAAGTGATCATTGACCCTGGTAGTCATTTTCTGTTTTATTTAGAAGATGATTGCCAGCAAAATAACTAAAAGGAAGTAGTAGTATATGCACCCAATCACTTATTCATTGTCACTTAACAAGTGAACATGACGCCAGAGTTGAAAAATCCCCCTTGTGGTATACTTTTACATTCTATGCTAATGTTTTCCTTTGTGACTTGACAGAGAAATAATGCCTCTCTCTTCGTGTACTGTATTCCCGTAATTGTACTATCTGCTTGTTAGATATATTACTTACTATTTTTCCTTTGACATTTACAAGTGTACTAATTCATTTTACGATTGACAGGAAAAAATTACTGTATATATGATATATACATCAAAACATAATTCACTAATACAGGTAAACATAGACGGCCGCTCAGATTTCCCAAGGGGTGGGCGAAAATAATATACATACTATAGACAATGGTATTGAAAAATATGTGTGAACGTACCTATGCAACAAAAGTTTTGAGAAAAAAAACATTGACATAACGAGTTACTCCTATAAACTAAGGTGATAATAAATGTAGTTTTACAGGGAACTATTATCATCATTGCGACTCAATTTTTTAATACCTGGTCTATTTCCCGTATCTTCTAAAATATTCTTGCTTGTAAATGTTATTCGTTTTGGTCTTCCTATTCATTCTTGTATACTTTGTCTGCTACGAAGAACCCAAAAGTCTTCTCCCAGTCGCGCCTGAGAAACATTTGAGGGATTATGCTCTCTCTCTCTCTCTCTCTCTCTCTCTCTCTCTCTCTCTCTGTCTGTTTTCTACAAACTGTTGACTCCGTAATGCTGTGCAGCATCCGGAGATTCACTCAAGCTAGACCGCTATCTATTTGGGGACATTTTCATTCTTTTTCAAAATTTTAAATAATTTCTACTCAAAGATATGCTAACAGTATGTGTGAAATTCCAAGCCGACGAGCTAATTTGCGCGACGACGTTCTAACTTTGTCTTGAGTTCTTTGAATGAGTTTGTTGATTCGATTTGGGGACAAAAATTCGGGACGCCACGTTTTCGTTCGGTAAATCGTCCTCTGTCCAAAAATGTTAATAATTTCACGTTTCGGCCTTCTGTCCAACTACCTTAACTTATACTAAGATATATTTACGTATTGTAACGTTTTTTTTATTTATCTGGGTGAAGTGTAAGTATTAGACAATTATTATTAATTAAAATTAAGTGTTTATAAAACGATACTGAAAGTTTCTATTACTAATATTAAACAATGATTACAATCTAATTACGATTAAAACTATAATTAACTAGATAATACTAACACTATTTACTTAACCAATTAATACTACTATTTATTTTTACGATATTACTAATTATTTATTTCACTACGCGTTCCAATCTTAGACTTCCGGTCTGTTGCAGACTCTTGTAGACTGTTTACGCGATATTTATAACACTATATTTATATCACTATATGCTTATAACGTTCAACTAACCGCCTACCGACCTCCACAGCGTCTATATACTCAACTGACTCAACAGCGTCTGCATATTCAACTGCTCGGACAGAAGTCACCTCTTTCACAACACTATCGGTCTATTTTATGTAACTCTCTGTCTAACCTTCACAGCCTCAGTATCACCGACTGTCCGTATGCCATAATTCTTCAACACCAATGCCAAGTATTCCCTTCCACTTGCCTTACTGTTCCCGTATACCTAGCTTCACAATACTCTTCAACACTAGCGAGTATTCTCTTTCACAGCTATCCCGGTATACCAGTAACTTCCCCCAATTATCTTCTAGGAAAGCCCTAGAATGTTCGACCGCATGATAACAATGAACACAAAAGGTTCTGGCGACCGCAAGTAATTAAACACGTCGAGACAAGTTTGTTTACATCGCCCGGCTGCGATTACGTCATCGCTATAAATAGACACTCGCACATTGCTATAGCGACGCTGCCGCGGCTGCGACAGCGGCGGCGACAGCAGGCGTTCCACGTTACAGTTACAGTATTTAAATTTCTATAACATCTTTTAACATTTTCTAGCAAATTTACCATTGTATAATATAAAACAACTATTACGTATTTATTACGTCGAGTGATGACTAGATTAAACCTTATTTGGTAATAATAAAATCAAATCTATTTATTTTCTACATTCCAATATTAAGTTGTTGTGGCATCACAAATGCAAATTTATTTCATTGTTCTCTGGGGATCAAAATGAACTGTAAACAAGTTAAAACTGTTGAAATAAATCCAACAAAATAAACAACGATTTATCCCCCTAATTTCTTGTGATTGTATCACTATATACTGCAAATCCACCTCTGACTTGGTTCAATCTCTCACTCTTAATCCAGTCCTGATTGAATCGATTTTCAATGAAGTTTCTTTTCGTCGCAACGCAACAACTTAGTGTGTTTACTCTCAGTGCGGAATTTAAATTAAAAGTAATTTGCTTGTATTAGCGCTGAAGTTGGGTGCGTTGAGTGAAGATTCCCGATCGCGATGGCAATGACGCATCACAGTGTGCTGTGCCTCGGTGACAAGCAACAAGAATTAACGCTAAATTAGAACGTGTAAGGAGAAACAAGCGAGCGTCATGTAAATATACAGGGGAAGATAATGAATTTGTTTTCTCTCACAAAAAGAACAATTTAGGATGTTGGCTCGAAACAAAAATCTTCGCACCTTATGCTAACATTTATTCTTTAAAAATTTGATAGAAAGAGAATTTTAGCGATTTTATATTATTCGGGAGCATTTTTGGGGTAACAAGAAGTGCTCTCATACAAATCTACAGATCCCATAAAGACAATATATGTATGGTATTTCGGTCTAAATGCTAAAAACTAAATTTCGACATCAAGCATGGTCAATTGTCATGGTTCTGTGTCATAACGACCCAGCAGTATTCCTCTCTTTTGGGGTTATGGTGACTCAATAATTTCCCATTAAACCTTTATTATTATTTTCTAGTGTATTAATAATTTTATTGAAAAATAAAAAATAGAACTCAAATATATTTCATCAAGAGTAGTATTAAAACCGTAGAAAACATTATTCACTATTATGTAGATTCATTCAAATTTTCTTGGTAACTTTGTCGAATTCGTATATAGAATGAAAATAGACTTTTAAATTTGTTTACTGTTTTGGTTTCTTTCCATAACTATGTTTACTGATATAAATTTTACAGAAATATAAGCCTTTAGGTATGTATTCTGTTGTGACAAACAAAATATAGTTAATAAATTATCAAAACTATACTATACATTTTCCGATGTTATCATATTTGTACATATTGTTATTCAGTGCATTCCAAGTTCTTAAGCTATGATTCATAGGTTGTTGACGATGTTTTGGAGAAAACAAACGTTCATTTTTCGCAATGGATGTTTATTCTTCACGTCATTGGTAGTGAGTTTTTGACTGGGCTATGCTTAGTTCGAATTTTGACTATCCAACCACTGGCCGAACTTATGAAGTCATCTGAATAGCTGATAATATAAATGTGGAAAATATTCAACCAATTCGGAAGTCAGTTAGCAGTTATCAGTTGTAGTCGTAAGATATGAGATATGCTCCATTCTCATCCTTGTCTATTTCTAAATACTTGGCAAGTTCTTCGCCAGTGAGCTGATTGAGGTTTTTGACAGTAAAATTATATATTTTCACTTACAATATAATATACCTATAGCCCAAATTTTACTTTGATCAAAAAAATACTTCAAGTTTATAAAAATGGGAATTTTAATTTTATTTACATACGTGCTCGCGCCGTAGCACTCCGTGCACCGCTCGAACATATGCTGAAGACACGTCAATATCTTCGAGAAGAGTGATGCAAACTGAAAATTCCGTAGGCAGTGCACGGTAAATACAACAGTCCTAAGTTACATGGAAGGGCATTCAATTGCAAGAAAAGGAAAAAGTTAAAGAGCCTTTAATACGAACGGAGCACTCAGTGCACCCGCGCGATCACTGAAGGGTTAATAATAATTATTTAATTTGTAATTGGTCCGCTCTGCTTCTAAATTGTAACTTGTAAATCTCCGCATATAATTTTCTAAACTGTTGGCATTTTATATATTTCCATTTCATTGTAGCATTTTATTCCCTTTCTCTATTTGTAATATATTTCATTTGTTAAGTATTGTCTTCAGTATTATTTTCTTGCAACTCAAGAAACCATTCTTTTACTTAACATTCCAAATTTTAATTAACTTTCTTTAGGATATTATTTTGAATTACATATCAAAATTCTAAATTAAGTTTTGGTTATTTACCAATAAATAACCTGGTCGTAGCACTACTGCTGTAAGTATTATTATTACTTTTGTTTATTGTTGTTTTTATTCTTGTGTGTTCTCTTACATTTTCTGGTAGCAGCGGTTGGGATTCAAATTTTCTAGTAGTCACGCTATTACAGATTTCTTAACAAAGATGGCCTACGAAAATAATTGTATTTCGTCCTGTTACACTATTATTGAACAGTATGGAGTCATACGAGAAAATGAAGTCCATTTTTTTGTGAAACTAAACTAATCATGTGTCAGTCAATATTTATTAAAAAAATTCATTCATAATTTTGTTAGGTAAGAAAGTTTCGCGGCGTTAAATTGGGTATACGACCATTTTGTTTTTAATCTAATTATAAAAATCAAAAATAATTTACCCTAATTTTTTTAATTTTAGATAAAATTCGAGAAATATTATGAATTAATTTTGAGAATCGGTTATATTTTTTTCTAAGTTTTAAATAAAATATTGTAATTCAAGCAATGAAGAATTTTGCCTGAAAAAATATCCAGGAGTTTTGCCAATTGGTATTTTTGTACAGTATCATATCTTGAATAAAATACTAAATTTGCGACCTCGAGGCGCTGCCGCTCGCTCCGTCATATTGAATACAATATCTCCTTTACAGTATCCCCTAGACAAAAAGAAACTATAAAAATTATAGCTCGTAATGATTTATACAAAAATGATTCTTACATTTTTAACTAGGATGAACGTTAAAAATTATTTACCAAAATAACAATTTATGAAAGAAATTTACATTATACCTTGTTCCATTAAGCCATTCAGTATTGCAGAGCATAGGGAATAGTTTTGACCTCTCTGATTGGCTGAAACTGGAGACAAGAGACAAGTTAACCCAATGTAATTTCGGCTACTTCCAGTTTGCGCTGTTGCCAGCTCCATCTACTGAATGGCTTAAATGGAACAGTGTATACACAAAAATATGCAATATTATGTATTTTGTATTTAGTCTAATAGCTTTTACTACTTTTAACATTTAGCAATCATCGTGGCATCGAATTAAGTAATATTTTGATGAATTTTAAATAATATTTGTCGACGATTTCTTACAAATTATCATTTTTCCATCCACCACTCTGATATAATTTAAGATAAGGTTACGCGGTTTAAATATTTGGATTAGGCATGAAATTTTATTTCGTATTATGTATATACATGATTTTTGTCGATGAGCTGTTCGCGAGTTATTTGCAACTAAATATTTGAATATCGGCTCATTTCTCATATGTCGTCCAAAATTTTGACAAGCTTAAAAATAAACAATATTACGTATTTAATACGTGTGGAAATGGTTGGTGAAAAAATTTGATATGGGCTGATTTGCAGATGTTAAAATTATTAGAGGTATTTCATGTGAGTGTTAGTTGTTATTAACTCGCGAACCGCTTATCGGTAAAAATAGTGTAATACATGATATGAAAGAGGATTTCATACCAAATACAAATATTTAAACAACGATATCATCTCTTTCAAACATGTCAGAGTGGTGGATGAAAAAATGAAAACTTGTAATGATCGTTGACAAAAATTATTAAAAAATTATCGAAATATTACTTAATTCGATGCCACAACGATTGAAAAATGTTATAAGTAGTAAAAGCTATTAGGCTAAATATTAAATACATAATATTTCATATCTTTGTGTAATTTAAATTTCTTTCATAAATTGTTATTTTGGTTAATTATTTTTTAACGTAAATCTTTGACAGTTCATTCTAGATAAAAGAAAACTTATTTTGGCCGCCATTTTTTCAATATGGCGGAGAGAGCGGCGGCGCTCGAGGTCGCAAATTTAGTATTTTATTCAAGATATGATACTGTACGAAAATATTAATCTGCAAAACTACTGGATTTTTTTCCGAGCAAGTGCGATTTAAACACTCTGTTGCTTGGGTTATTCGTGAATTATCATACAACTCCCGTACTACTCAAATGTTATTTACTTACCACTTAACACCTAACCAATTAAATATTTTGTCAACATGTTTGTTCTTTGATTTTACACAACATGAAACAAGTTAAATGATGTTTTTATTTACAAATTTCATAATAAATTAAAGGTATGTACATTATAGGCTACTTATTGCAAAACATTGCATGTAGTATCTAATTGATACGTCACCATAGAAATTTGAATGTTGTTAATTTAAAAAATATATTCTGAATAGTGTACCTCTGGAAGACAAAATATGTTAATAACGAAATTCATTCATCATATTTTCTGGAAAAAAAAACCTGTGATATAACCCCACTGCATAAAATAAGACGCGAATTACTTTCAAACTATGCATTTCATATTTTTAAGTTCAATATCATTTTGTAAACATTGTTTCAGCTGTGTAGGCCTGAAGGTGTCATAAAGACGAAATCGATAACCACGAAGCAACTTTTTTATGAAATAAAACATTTTATAAAAATTTTAGAATTCTATTTCTCAATCTTATCTACGTTTTCAAATCCTAGTACCATTACTATTAAAACTTAAAAAATACATTGCAATTACCAATCTTAAGATATATTTATAGCATTTACAGAAATTAAATAATTATTACAAAATTGGATGAAGTATAGAATATATCTACTATTTCTGAGCTTTAGAAATCTTGGATTTGCATGGAAACGTGGAAAGTCTTTCTTATCTGAATTTTTCTTATAATTCTATTCCTCTTTAACAGAATACATAAGGGTCATATATCCAGCAACTTCATTTTAAAGAAAAGAAATCGCAACATTTAAACTAATTTAAACGTTAACTATGTCTCTAGAGCTCTAAACGAACTATAATGTATAGTGGGTAATCTAACAGTTACATATACAAATTCCCAATGTTTAGCCAAACAGTATAACCAAAGATATAACCTCACTTTGCTGTGACGTCGTTATAAGGTAAGTAAAAATAAATATAATAAGATATAGATTGATATTTTTGATTTTTTAAAATTGCATTATAAATTAATTATATCGCCCAAGTTTAGGCAAGTTTATTTTTATGTATAATGCGCATTAATAATAAATTTAAAGAATTCGTTTTAATTTAGTCAGCGCTTAAAAATAGATGAAATCTAATGCATCGTTCCGAAATTCATTCATATACTTCATTTTTAATATAGAACTTTCTTCTAGTCAGAAAAAAAAATGAAAAAAATTAAACTATGCTAAACTTTCTCACTAAATCGTTTATTGTGTATTCACGTATTCGTTATAAATCGTAGTATTTAATAAATACCGTATCCATTCAGACCCAAAACTTTTTATTACTTGTATAACTGACAGCATGGGAGTATCTTTTAGAATAGATTAATGCTCAGTTTTGCCACTAACACTTAAAATTTAAACTTGGCTTTGTTAAGTTGGTCAATTCAATTTTACATTGTCATTAATAAATTATTCTATGGATATTAACATCAATTTATTTGGCTAACTATATAAAACCAAGTTTGCAACTGGGCATAAGATACATAAGTATATTTTCTATACACAGTAGAATATGTACCAACTGACACTATTCACATTTTATTTCAAATAGGTACTGAAATATCCGTTCTACGATCGATTTGTTCTACAGCGGTTAGAATCATCATCCATGTAACGACATATGATTAGAAACGTAATCAAAACGGTATCAAATAATTTCGTATGTAAGCAATACTATCAGCATGTAGATTTGATGCGAGATTGAAATTTCATAATAAGCATTGTACTGTAGTCTACACTAGTTCGGCCACCGTTAAAATAAATGACAAAACTTTTGAGATAAAACATCATAATTTCTAGATATATTATTAACATGGGAGCTCTATTCTAAAGCACAAATGATATATGTTTCTAAAGCAGTTACAAGCTTAAATACTCATATATAAAATATGAAAAGTATACTACCTGAAAATGTATAAATTACAATGAAACTCAGTGTAATATGCAAACTGAGTACGCTGCAAGTATTGCAAGTAGGTACTACTATCCATTTCAGAATTATAGTACATTGAGTTTCAAATTCAATAACTTCTTAAAGAAAATAAAAAATTATAAAACATGTTTGCAATTATGGACAATACATTTCTATGTAATTATACTAATTTTCATATTTTTAAATTAATTTTATTGAAGTCTAATAGCAATATGTATGAAGTTTTTTTTATTAACAAGAAAAAATACAGTAAATAAAAGAAAATAATGAATTATATTTGAAGTATATTAATTTTATTAACAATAACATATAATATGTTTAACAATATTATACATTTTTATTTTTTACAGTTAAAGCAAATAATTAAATGAATATAAAATAGAAATTTTATTGGCCACTAAATTGAATTAATTTTGTAAAAATATGTCAATAAGAATTTAAAATAGTGACACATTTCATATTTAAAATGTTATTTTAGAACTTAAAAGTTATTTTCTTCTCTCTTTCACATTCAATTTGACGTTGTGTTTTCGGTGATGTGCGATTATTACAGCCTAACGCGGCGCAAGATGGCATTTTATGTGTAGTTTGGAAAAGAAACTGTTTCTATAATGAAATATAAAATAAAGATACCCGAAATGCTATGCTATATATGAAAACTTGGTCCCTAAACAAATGGCGAATACTAGGCGATCAGCTGATAGAACTTGGCTTCACTATTAGTCACCGACACTCCCTCTACATACGTAGTATAATTTCTATACTCTAAGGTATGAATGGAGAAAATTAAAATTTTAATATGTTGTTGCCACAGGCTTTGTCAATAATTTAAATGTTATTTTTTTTCGATTTATAAATATATTGTTTATAATAATTAAAAAAATAAAGTGTTAGATCTCAGCTTCTATTAATAATTAAGTACTGAAGTTTGGCTTGTAGATTCAGGATGCAGTTCTTAAATAAAATATTTATAATTCTTTTTACCTACCGTCACCTTTAGGTAAGGAAGGTATTGTCTTTGGTCAAAAAATTCGGTGGTGTTTTTAATGAATAAGCACGTTTTAAGGTCCCTAGAATACGATTTTACTATTTTTACGATGATGTCTGTATGTGTGTGTGTGTGTGTGTGTGTGTGTGTGTAACAAAATTTTCGTCTGCGATAACTCTAATACTACAACTCCAAAAATTATAATTCTTTCGTATTCCTCTTCGTTGCATCCATATGAAGAGCTGATTAGATTTTGGTTATAATTGGTCAACTGGAAGTACCCTAATTTGAAGATTTTAACAGTTTTTCTTGAAAAAACGATGTTAAATACCATTTTTTCACATTTAATGTTATTATAAATATTAAAGAATATTTTATTTTCTATACGATTTGATTGCATTTTATACCTAATATTAAATGGATATAGAGTTAAAAAATCTGATGTGTCCAGCACATTACCTTCCGTCAGTTCTATGTATTTTGTACAAATTTCATACGGAAAGTTCCTTGCTAAATTAAATATTCTATTTCTTGTACATTACCTTCCGGCAGTTGCATGTATTTTATGCAAATTTCATACAGAAAATTATTATTTTGTGACGTTTTCTATATACAGTGTAATGTATCTGCAGAAATAAAAGATTTATTATTATTATTATTTCTTCTACATTACCTTAAAGCAGTTGTATGTATTTTATACAAATTCCATACAGAAAGCAAAAGATCCTATACCTATTTCCAGTAAAATTATAAGACAAACACACTATGTCAATTTCACTTGACACTGACATCTTTCAATCAAAATTTTCTTAATATAGTAGCTGTTTCCACAGCTATGGCTACTTTATGAAATTTAATTTCTTTATAATTTTTACCTTCCGTCACCTTTAGGTAAGGAAGGTATTGTCTTTGGTCAAAAAATTCGGTGGTGAGTTTTTGATGAATAAGCACGTTTTAGGGTCCCTACAATACGATTTTACTATTTTTACGATGATGTCTGTATGTGTGTGTGTGTGTATGTATGTGTGTCCGTGTGTGTGTGTGTGTGTGTGTGTGTGTGTGTGTGTGTGTGTGTGTGTGTGTGTAACAAAATTTTCGTCTACGATAACTTCCATACTACAATTCTAAAAATTATAATTCTTTCGTATTTCTCTTCTTTACATCCATGCGAAGAGCTGATTAGATTTTGGTTAGAATTGGACATCCGGAAGTACGCTCATTTGAATATTTTAACAGTTTTTCTTGAAAAAACTATGTTAAATATCATTTTTTCACATTTAATGTTATTATAAATATTAAAGAATATTATATTTTCTATACGATTTGATTGAATTTTATACCTAATATTAAATGGATATAGAGTTAAAAAATTATAAAGAAATTAAATTTCATAAAGTAGCCATAGCTGTGGAAACAGCTACTATATTAAGAAAATTTTGATTGAAAGAGGTCAGTGTCAAGTGAAATTGACATAGTGTGTTTGTCTTATAATTTTACTGGAAATAGGTATAGGATCTTTTGCTTTCTGTATGGAATTTGTATAAAATACATACAACTGCTTTAAGGTAATGTACAAGAAATAATAATAATAATAATAAATCTTTTATTTCTGCAGATACATTACACTGTGTATAGAAAACGTCACAAAATAATAATTTTCTGTATGAAATTTGCATAAAATACATGCAACTGCCGGAAGGTAATGTACAAGAAATAGAATATTAAATTTAGTAAGGAACTTTCCGTATGAAATTTGTACAAAATACATAGAACTGACGGAAGGTAATGTGCTGGCTACATCAGATTTTTTAAATTGCAAGCGTATTTCATAATTTTTGATTTTTTTAAAGCAAACAAATTAACCGTTCTCATTCACATTCCGGACCATTGTGTAGCCGTCTGAGGTTTGATGCGTCAAGTTTTACAGTAGTTTTTTATAAACTCGAACGTTTCGAGTATCCAAAAAAACTCATATCTTCAGCGAAATCTATTACAAGTGTTATTTAAAATTTTACATTTCTCGGTGTACATTAGTATGTTGGTTTTCGGGGATTTGTTTGCACACAAAGTGTTGAACAAGACGACATCTACGTTTGACTTCACCCCCTTGAATGAACGTCGGCCATATTTGAAACTTAACAGAACTCTGCTAAATGTTTAAAGGTGCCCGTAGCCACATCTATGGTTAAAGATCAATGTTAGCGCTAACAGCGGTAAAATTTGACTGTAGAATACGTTTTTCATGAGGTCACTTCTAAATTCATTTAGAGATGATCTTTAAATTTAACAGTGACTGTAGAATACCACTGTATATATTTAGTTGCATTAAACAATTTATTGCTTCATATTAAATATATTTTCATCTTGATTCAAACAAATGTTATTAGTTTTGTGTAACAAACAATATAATTTCAAACAACAAAAAAAATTCAATTAAATTTATTTGCACCATTAACTAAATATTTAGTTGCTCGTATACAACAAATAATATTTGTTCTGTTAATAATATTTTGTTTAATTCAACAAAATCATTCTCTCAGTGTAGCATGCATATATAAATTGATATTAAAAGCGATTATCATATTTAAAAAATTACTAAAATGAGAAAATGAAATGCATTAGTAGTTGACATTTGTTAGTAGTAAATACCTTGTCGGTTGGTGGCTGAGCGGGTCCTAACTGGCAGTGACGTCACCCGAACCATGGTCCGTGCGTTCGATTCCAGTCGACCGACAATGTGTGATTTGTCGTAAAATATAAATACAGCTACTTGTATTTATCACACTCGGATGCTATAAGCTGGCCACTTACACATCTTAAATAAATGTAGCAATGGCTGAAATCCAACCGGCAGTACGGCAGTGGTAAAACACTGTGGCTCGGTGAGCCCGGTTGGAAGGGTAAACGGCGACAGCTGTATTCAAGTCCTAATGTAGATAGATAAAATAATGTAATGCTTTTAATTCACAAATATCAACTGTCACACGACAAATATCTAATGCCGGCAATTCAAAAGCAACCTCAACCTTTATTCTGAGCCAACTAGTTTTGAGCGCCGTCATAGTGCACGAGTACACGCTGCCCTTCTACGAACTACCACTGATTGGGCACTGTCAACATCCGCAAGGAGTTTGAAATACTATTCCTGAAATACGAGTACTATACAATTTTTAATCATATTCATAAATATGAGTGTGTATATTAGATTCATTTACACAATTACTGTTTTTTTTTAAAATTTATAACATAGTATTTCTAATTTTGTAGTATAATTTCTACTTATGTCTGAAAATTCATATTTGAGTAATAAAATTATTTATTCTTTCATGATGTGAAAGAACGTCTTAAAATACACACAAAGTTAAACTTGAAATGAATAACGTATTATGAATTTAAACAAGAATTTATTATTTATCCACAATACAGAACGATATTTGGTGGAGCAGAATATACATGTTTTGATATTATTTCAATAGAAAAATTAATAAGAAAGCCAGTACAAACATTAATATAAGCCATGTAATAGCTACGTTACAAAGAAAAAAAAACCTGTTTCATGTCACTTTGTTATATAAAAGATATTTCTTTTATGAACACTGCATACAAAAATGTAATTATGCAGCATATAAGAACGCAACAAGTTATTTTTAGCTTCATTGTAACAGTATATGCCCTGCATAATCTATTTTTACAAGTATGCGTTATTCTTCAACGATGACATTGTAGGATATTAAAATTTTGTTATTGTAAGAGCAAACAATTACTAAGTTAAAGAGGTAGTTCATTTATACAGTTCTGAATTTAACGTTGACATTTTGATCCTCAAAGTTTTGATCTTTGAACCCGTGTAACTGAAATTTAGAAAAGGTCAATGTAATACTCCGAGTACAAGAACATTAACATTTTAAAGAGAAAATATAAACATAAGATGACATATACATTCTATCTATGGCATAAACTAAATGCATATAATATTCTGTTTTGCTAATTTGAGATACATAAATCTAGAGCTGTGCATAAGTAAGAAAAATATATTTAATTACAAATACAAGTACTTTGCTGAAAAAAGTAAATACCTACCTTACGTACAATTACTTTCATTTCAAAGTATTAAAGTACAAGAACAAGTACTGCACTTCTACTAATAGTTTCAGATATAAGTGCAATAAAAATACGAACATTAATAACACGTTAATTTATTTTTAATTATTACCCAAATTAGGAATTTTTCTCCGGAACTACATGTTTCAATCAAAAGAACTAAAATTAAATACAAATTGTTAATTAATTTTTTAAGTTATACACTCAGGTGCAAAAACGGGTATTTTTTAAATTCTGGTTAATTATCTTGACAACTATAGGAGCTCTCATTTTAGTAACGTATTGTTTATTCAGAAGATATTTATAGGTCACTAGATATACATAAATATGTAAATTTTGCACTGTTTTTGTGTTATGACATAATAAGAGGATTCCAAGCTTTTTTCATTTTTTATTATGATAATATTATATATAAAAGTGAAAGAATACCCGCTAGGCAAATCTACACCGTTTTACATGTCGACGACAAATTTTGTAGAGATGTTCTTTCAGCTTTGGGACGAGTCGCAGAAGTTCAAAATATTGCACAGTTTTTTTATAATTAATTTACATAAAAATAGCATAGTATGAGTTCAAAGTTTTATATTAAACACTATTTAAATAATAATAAATATTTAAATACATTTAATTTTTTAATTTACCCTTAAATATTTATTAAAATTTTACCTATGTCAAAATGAGAGATAATTGTTTAAATATTGTTAATAGTACATTAAGATACAAGCTTCATAAGACATGATTTTAGCGTACGCGTCATTCTTAGAAACGAGCGGCTTGCCGCGAGTTTTCTAAGGGGACAAGTGCGCTGAAATGTCTTATGAAACGTGAATTTTATACTATTTTTTCTATTTTGGTCATTTTTTCAAGAAACGTACGTTATTTCATGTCCAGGAATTTAGATTCAGTTGTTTCATAAAGTACATATTAAAGAACCAAAATAGAAAATAGTATATAACATTCGAGGAGGGATAAGTGTTTCCTTACAGCCGGGGACTTATGTATTTGATCGAGTCAGACACTGATGAAATTTCTACCGAGATATGTATATCTATTATGTTACACGTTACAATGTATTTTGTCTAATTTAAGACAATTTTATAACAAAATCAGTTTTTAGAACTTTATCAACTCTAAAGGTGCATTCACAAATGCAAATTAAGTTTATGGTTTTTGTTTATATTTAAGCAAGTCATTCATAAAAGCACGTTTAATTTAACATTAATTTAGTTTTGTTTGTGCTGAAATCTATGTAAATGGTTCAAAAACAAGATTAAAATATCGATAGAGCAGTACTTAACAAATATGTAACCGTGCATTTGGCATTATTGGTTATATTTCAGCAATTATATTTCGTGTTTTTCCAGTCTCCTTGTTCTTCTCGTATTTGGTTTAATGGCCGAATCCAAGTGAATACTAAATAAAGATAAGTGTATATTTCTATATCGTTTTATACTCGTCCTCATTGGTGAAGTTTGTGACGTCAAACTAAATCATAAATTTAAAGTTTGGACCTTGCAATGTTTAGCTTTATGATTTGGTTTTAGAGACAGTAAATTCCGAAGTGTGAAGTCATAATATAATATGCGGCCAAGGTCTTTATATCTAAAGTATAAACCACAAATCTAAACCTAATTTTCATTTGTGAATGTACATTAACGCTGCATTCACAAATGAAAATTAGGTTAATGGTTTTTGTTTAGGTTTATGTAAGTCATTCATAAATCTAAGTTTAAATTAACTGCAATTTAGTTTTAATATGTACAGACATCTATGTACATAAGTGCTTCAAAAACAAGATTAAAATATCGGTAGAGCAGTACTTAACAGATACCAGTGCGCCGTGAAACTGTCATTTGCTTGGCATTATGGGTTAAATTTCAGCAAAGTTTTGACAGCCTCCTTGTTCTTCTCGCATTTGTTTAAAAAGCCGAATCCACCAAGTGAATACTAAATAAAGATGGATATATATATATGGTTTCAGACTCGTTTTTATTGGTGAAGTTTGTGACGTCAAACTAAATCATAAACCTAAAGTTTGGACCTTGCAGTGTTTAGCTTTATGATTTAGATTTAGAGACACTAAATTCTGAAGTGTAAATGGAGTCATTACATAATATGTGGCCAAAGTCTTTAAATCTAAAATATAAACCATAAATCTAAACCTAATTTTCATTTGTGAATGTACCTTAACTCTGCGTCGACTGAGTTAAATTTTCAATTATAAATTTAAAGTTATGAGTAGACCTACGCAAAAACTTTTTTATATTTTGCTTTCATATTAAAACCCAATTGCGTATCGAAAGAGCATTCATTTCGATACGCAATTTTTTTCAATAGGTTGATGCTAGATGACATTTACTTATATTCATAAAACAGAAATGACATGAACTTTCAAATAATTGAATCCAATGTTACCAACTACAACAGTACACACACACAAATTTCCCTAAATTAACTTGGTTCAATATAGCAGTTTGTTAGAAAATATTTTATTATATAAAAGACCCAACATATAAAAAAAATTGTACAAAGGACTCATTTTATAAAACATAGTTTCGCACTTGTCATTAACTTGTTCTTGAATTTACTATTATAAAACTGTTTTTCAAATATGAAAATTTTGGAATACTTCCATTTAAAAAGGAAATGTCACTGCTTAGAAAATTGTTTAGTTGAATTGGGCATGTCGGAAAATCCAAAAATAGGTACCAGATTTTGCAAAATTGCATTAAATATTTTTTGATACCTATTTTATGTACAGTACAAGTTCCATTTACAATACTTAGTAATAATTCAATAACTACATGCATTCGCATTTTCATTATGTTATAGTTATATTTCAGACTAATTAAGCAAATTACGTTATACTAATATTAAATTATAACCTATGAAATATAAACTATAATTGATTGATGACCAAATTCATTTAAGTTAAATAGGTATGGATATTAAATTATCTGGCCACCACCAGCTATTATTATTATTATTATATTAATACAATAAAAAAAGATATAAATAATATGTAATAAAATATAGATCAAATATTATTGACAATAATATTATATCATACAATATAATAATAATAAAAATAATAATAATAATAATAATAATAATAATAATAATAATAATAATAATAATAATAATAATAATAATAATAATAATAATAATAATAATAACAATAATAATAATAATAATAATAATAATAATAATAATAATATATGGAAACTACAAACATTTAAACAATTTTGTATTAAAGCAATACATGGTATTTTATCTTCAAACACCAAGAAAGTAATGTATTAAAATAACACTGAAACGTTCAACATCAAAATACGTATATTAGAATGAGGTAGAAATGATGTCTTCTCTTTTTGAGTATGTATAACTAAGAGTCTCCTCCCACTTTATTCAACATTATGTTAAACATGCCCTGCTCATCAAGAATATACGTTTTATTTTTTGACCTTTATTTCTTGTTCCTAAGTTATAAATTTTTAAGATAAAAGTTTTGAAACTGAATATGTACCCTATGTAGGTTTTAACAGTTGCCAATTGGTATTTTCCCATACGATATTCTTATATACATACACCGGCAAAATTAGGAGAACACGGAAAAAGCTATTTATTTAAGAAACTATGAACCCTCTGTCTTTCATATTTGGATTAATAGTTCTACATCTACAGCAAATAACAATTGACGATCTAACACCTAAATATAGCCACCTGATAAAGAATGATAATCATTTATCGAGCTGTTAAATATTGCTCGGTCTTCAGTTTTATTAAAAATGGGTGTTTAATTTGTGTTCACTATAAATCAAGGATTAACAATCATTTCTACTTTTGTCGCCTTTTCAATTTTAAACAGTTAAAGTACTAAAAGTTGTTTTTAAAAAATGAAAAATTATTATTTTTAAGTAATATTTAATAATAGTCAATAATTAATAATTTATAAATAATGGAAAATTTAGGTTCATTAAAATACTAAAGTTTCCATTATGTATAAAATATAAAGTATTGATTATTATTAATTATTACTTTAAAAAAATAATTTTCCATTTTTTAAAACAACTTTTCGTACTTCAACTGTTTAAAATTGAAAAGGCAACAAAAATAAATTATTGTTAACCCTTGATCTATAGCGAACACGAATTAATTACCCATAATTAATAAAACTAAAGATCGAGCAATATTTAACACCTCGATAAATGAAATCATTGTTTATTAGGTGGCTATATTTAGGTGTTAGATAGTCAGTTGTTATTTGCTGTGGATGTAGAACTACTAATCCAAATATGAAAGATAGAGGGTTTATACTTTCTTAAATACATAGCTTTTTTAAGTTCCCCTATTTTTGCCGGTGTGTGTAAATACGTGATAAATGTTCGATCTAGTTTTGTGTTTTCCATGGAATCTAATAATTTAACAGTATTATATATATATATATATATATATATCTATATATATATATATATATATATATATATATATATATATATATATATATATATATATATATATATATATATATATATATATATATATTTGACTAGTTCATAATACCTATATGAAATAAAACGTAGGATCTCCACCTACTATGTGATAATTATATTTACATTTTACATTGAAGCAGACTGTCAAATGGAGAAAATAGGTACATACATATGCTCGTATCTTTGAAAACATAAAAGAATAATTATACTATAAATACTGTTAACCGCCTGATTATACTTATTCGACCCAACCAAAACCATCGGATTTCGGATTGATTTCGTTTTAAATGGCAAGTTCCAACACATTAAATAAAACACAGAATATACATATATGTGTTAAAAATTGACATTTTATTTTGTGAAAAGCAAATTCCAAACCTTCAAACAAAATAAAATCACTTTTTTAACATATATATGTATAGGTTAAGTGTAATCGTCACTGTGTCGATAAGTTAAGGAGAAATGTTAGTGGGTAGTTAAATGTTTTAATTTAGGCCTAAATAAAAATGTTTATTCTTTGAGAATTTAGTCAAGCTTTCGCCTTTTATTTAAGGCTTCCTCAGGACTAATTAACATGAAGTAATTTTGAAAAATAAGTACACTTAAACATAGAAAGATATTTGTCGTAGATGGTGTTACATTGTTTTTGTTCTATGTATGATGATGCAGATAAACTTCGATGATTGTTTAAATTTTGTCAAAAAGTAAAATTTGTATAAAAATCACATGTTTTTTGATGTTTAGAAATACAGGTTATATATATATATATATATATATATATATATATATATATATATATATATATATATATATATATATATATGTAGCAAGCCTACCCGATTACGGAAAAAAGTTGGTGGGAATCGAGTAGACTTACAACATGGATTCTCGATGGAAACAGTAATTCAATTTTCATAATAAAAATATAGACAAGACTTTTCTAAATAATTCTTTAATATATAGTTTCAATATAACGTCTTAATACGTTATATATATATATATATATATATATATATATATATATATATATATATATATATATATATATATATATATATACAAATGTTTCACTTTATTCTTTTTTAAATTTTTTAAGACATTCTCTGCATTTCGAGTGACATTCTAACAATGTCTCCGTAAATGTCACTCCTGATACTAATACATAATGCTATGTGTAGGTACCTACTAAAAAAGTCTCATTAAAATAAAAAGTGTCTAGAGACCTTTGCCTTGGACTCTAAAATTTATTGATACATATAAATATACCTGCATATATTTGGATTTTTATAATTTTATTTAAATGTATGTCATTAATTAATATCTACAAATATATTGATTTCATTATATTTTGGTAAACATCAATCAATAGTGCATTATGAATAGTTTTTTAATAATTTACATTTATATATTAATTTGATTTATTAAATCTACACAAAATTACATGATTAAACTATGTTAATACGTGGTAATTATTGAAAATAAGATCCATAGTTCATATTTTTAAATTTTATTTTAAATACGAGTGTCAAATTATAGTTCCCTTCACCAGTTTTTCCATGCACTTCTTAAAATCTCACAACCAATCTTCTTTTAGAACGTTTTCAAAATAATCATGAATTAAAAATCTCCTCTTCAGACAAAAACTTCTGCCAGTTTTCTTTAAATTCCAGAAATAGACAAAATTCGCACATTGTCAAATCAGGTGAGTAAAGCGCACATTCTATTCTTATCTTTTTCTGGTTAACACCATATTTTCACTCTCAACAATACTTAATTGATTAACTAGTTGGTAACTTTGGCAATTTAATTTCAAATGAGAACTAAATAACTGTCCGTTTCCACTAGATGATACGCATGCCATCAATCATAAGCATGTCGTTCAAATCACCAGGGGCGAATGGGGATTGTTAACGTATTTTCAAAACTGACACTACTATAAATGTAACCTATATTGCGTCAATTTTGTTATTCATCAAAATTTGAAGTATAAATAATTAGTTATCAATAATATACTAAATTTAAAATTACGATATAATACCAACAATTTACGAAACCTCTAACACATAATGAAACACATAGATTAACAACGCCAAAATTACGATAATCGTCACATGAATGACAGAATGACATGAATAGTCTAATATTTGAAAATGACATTCGTTATCGCGGTTACACTATCGTTTCTATGTCATATTTTGCCGTTGGTTGGACGGAGATATTGTACACCCCTCTGTTACACGTACGATAATGAGATAGCGAATCAAGTCTCATATATGCCGTATACAACAAAGATGCTAGATAAAAGTATAGTAACTCTTGCAGCAATTGATGACGAGAGTATCAACTCGGGGAAACAAGTGTATGTACGTTTATAACGTTATAAGAAATTTATTTTCCAAGGCCTGGCGGTGTAATCTTGCACATGGCCATGCAAAATATCAAACCGGCATCGAACATTCTGACTAAAGCGGTCAGCTATATTCTTTCCATAAATTTTTAATATTCAAGTGCAGAAACATGATAAAATCCATTCGTATTGAGAGAAAAAACGAAAGAAAACCTAAACACAACCCCTGGCTACATTAGCACGAAGCACTTTCAACAATGAACAAAAACCTTCTTTGTTTACACCCATACACTTGCCTAAAATATAAGATTTCATGAAATAATTACATTAGAAACCTTCAATTTTTTGAGTATCAATATGAAGAGTTAAAGCAACATGTTATTGTTGTATTAAATAAATAAATATAAATATCATCATGGCATATTACCCCGTGCGGGCGTTTACCAGGCGTTACTTCACAGTCACTCATTTTTGATGTGGAGAGTGCACCACAGGGGTAAATTTTGTATTAAAGTTGTGATAATATTAGGTATATTTGGTATTCCAGTATCTAGTCTGAATGTTTTTTAAAATATATTGGGTGGTAGCATGAATGGTGATTAGGAGATGACTAGGGAGATGATTAGCAGTGTTTTAACTCAATCAATCCTTTATTGTTTATTTTAAAGAAAAAGTTGCGAGTAATTAATTTTTCTATAACTTATTTGAAGTTTTTTTTTTTTCTTTAAAATATACCATAAACGATTGTTTCTCAAAATGAATGGCCGCGTTCAGCAGTCAGCTGACTGCCGAAGTTTGCCAATCGCAATGAATGAACAAATGCGATTGGTCCAGCAACTGCATTCAAGCAAGTCATTATTATTACTTTGTAAAATTACGTATAAGAGAAAAAGACGTAACAAAAATTTTCCTCAATAATTCAGAGACAATCACAATGAATTTTTCAACTTCATTATTATGTAGGTATTGGTATCAACAAAAATAAACTTCGCATAATTTTCTCCCCAACAAGCGAAAATCCGTCCCCCGTACATTTTCCTGCGACATATTTATTAGACAGTTCTGGGATATATGCCCTAAATTCAAGGGTGGTAAGCTATCTCTTTCTGACAGGAAATGAACACTGTAATCGCATTCGTCATTTTTCATATATTTTCCACAGCTTGCTGGAGACCTGGAGTTGAGAAAATGTACCACCTATGTATGTCACGGTAAAGTGCAAATTACGTGTGAATCACCCGTGCAAGTGTTTAATTTAATCAGGTAGATTATATTAGCTATGTGTATATATGGTTACGTTACACATTCATGCACTTAGTATCAAATGTTAAATGTATACACTAAATTATGATATTTGTATGTTATTACAAGCTACTTGGGTTCAAATGCAAATTGTTTGTTGTGAAATCATTTTTACTGTAATTAATGGCGAGTTTAATTTCAGATAAATAAATATATCTGTTTCAAAATACAATTAAATTTAAAATGTATGAATATCCTCACAAACAAACGGTGAGTGGGTAATCGCGGTAAAGGATAACGTTCAGCATAGAGACGTCGTGCCAATAACGAATTTTTCCCTGCTTTTCCATAAATTAACACCATGTCCACTAATTCACTGTTACATAAATGATGAACGTCACATCAGATAGCCCCATACCCATACTGGTTTGTGCTAGAATCATAAAGTTTGTGTTGTTTATTTGCGCCAATTATTAACAATTGAACTGGGAAATCTGGCATGACACTAAGAGTAAACTCCTTTTGTTTATAACAATATTTGGATAATAAGAAAACACGCAGTTAGTGCTAGGTTTGTGCTGCTCAGATTCTAATTATAAATTATAAAATTTTGTGGTTTATTTACGCTTGCATTAAAAATTGATATGGAGAATATGACGTAACACCTAGGGAAAACTCATTTTGTTTATAATAATATCTGAGTAACAATAATATCCACTGTCAATGCTAGGCATGTGTTGCTTAAATACAAATTATAAAAGTTTGTACCGTTTATACCTATTATTAACAATGAGCCGGTTTAACATTTTTTAAAAAGTATTTTACTTAAAAGAAAATTTAAGCAATTCTTTAGACTGTAATAAAAAAATAATAATTTGTTAATTTCTTAATTAATAAGACATAAAAGACAGCACGTCATTCATACCCAGTAGGAAAACAGTTTGTCCATCGCTGACGTTATTAATTTAAATTAAAGTAGGCGATAGTTAGTCATATTTTACGGGGTTATTTTGTAACTCAGTCGTTTATTTTTAACGTTTATTTTTAACGACTGGTTAATAATTTTATCCAATAGATATTAATTTGATAACAAAAAATTCAATTTTTGTTATATATCAGCATACTTGATTGGTTAAAAATTATATCCGAATATTGTTTTAAACAAAAGAAGTTTACTCTTGGTACCACTCCAGATTCCCCAAAGGGGATTCCACCGTTTTTTTTTTATAATTTCATCAGAAAGTATAAGTAAAACTAAGACTATTGGTGAAAATCCGGTGAAAAACTTCATATTAATAAGCGACATATGGTCCCCCGAAGTTTAAAAATATAGATGTAATGTCACGAATATGTTTTTATATAAAACTGTTTTCTTCGTGGATCTAAAATGTTCTTGAAATGTATGATATTTTTAAATTATATTTATTTTTATTTTTAAATTAATATTATAACACTGCACAAGTCTACATGCTTAATAATTGCAAGTGTATCAAAATTTAATGCAAGAAATTTATATTCAAATAAAAACTGTATGAGAATTGCAGTACTGGATTGGTAGCCAAGTGTCCGCTATTTGAATTTGTCTACTTCCATTGGTAGTAGACTCCATCCCCTAACTCGGTATTCCTTATATATTTATAGGGGGTCTTTTGAGTCGCCAATCAAAATAATATATATGAATTTCATATGAGTGACAGTTCCTAAAACAAAAACCCCCTTATTTCCGAAGTACAGTCGAACTTCGATAACTCGTATTTTGGATAACTCGAATCAAACTGGTTGGCAATAGCACCAAGAGCGAGAATTATGGGTAATTTTTTCTTGATACATAACTCGAACTTCGATTACTCGAATATCTTTATAATTCGAACAGAATATTTGTCGCCAGTTTCAATAAGTCGAATTCTGGGGGAAATCCTCTATTACGTGATTTTGTAACAGGTGTTTTTATAACATGATGATGGAGGCAGTTCGGTTTCTGTACTACTGAAGTTCAAACATATGCTTTGTTAATTATTATTAAGTGAAAAAAAAAAATATTGTGCCTACTTGATTTATCACGTTCAAGACATTTTCATTGCTGATATGTCATTAAAACTTTATCAATTGATGAAAAATTTAGACTGATCAAAGAAGTGGAAAGTGGTTCACGAAAGAAAGATGTAGCTCTGAAATATGATGTTCCGACAAGTACAATGTGTACTGTTTTAAAAAAGCCGGCTTTGGTCAATATTCTGATTGGGACAAAGAGGATGAAATTCCTTTATTTTTTATAAGTGAACGTATGAATGAAAAACATAGGAAGAAATTCAATTGCAATTAGAATATGAAGTTAGGAAAAATGTCAAAATTACACCAGAAGGTGCCACCTTAAATCATTTTATACATGTGGATGATGATATTGTTACTTCGGAGTTTCCCACAGATGAAGATATTGTCGAGCTCTACAAATCTAAATCCGAATCTGTAGAGCTCGACAATACAGATGACAGCAAAAGTGATATGATGGAGCATGATTTGCAGCAACCACAACCACCTTCAAACGAGTTGGTTGAAAATTCGTTGAGCGTTTTGCGTTCGTATTTAAAAACCAATGAACATACAAGCGATTCCCTGTATAAGGGTTTAAATAACATTGAAGATTTTTTAAATTAAAAATCAAAATAAAAAAATTCTCTCGTCAGTCACAAATAACTGACTTTTTTACACTAAAATAATGTTTATAACTTTGATCTGTATACATATATCAATCTGTATATATCATAAGGTAAGTACTCAAATAAATATATATGCATTTTATATAATAACCCGAAGTTTGTGACAAGTTGTAGTTTGAGTTATCGAAGTTCGACTGTATTTCAATTATATCATTTTATTTCTTTATTAATATTCATTATTAAGCATATACTTTCACTATTTTTTACTAATTTCTCTTAATTCGATTGAGCTGTAATCCCCTATTCAATTGTTAATAACTTATGTAAATAAAAAGCATAAACTTTTATAAATTGTATCAGAACAGCACAAACCTAGCACTAATTACTGACGTTACTATTACCCGAGTATTGTTTTAAACAAAAGGAGTTTACGCTTGGTGTCACGCCAAATTCCACATTTCAATTGTTAATAATAGATGTAAATGTAAATACACAGTACAAACTTTTATAATTTGTATCTAAGCAGCACAAACCTAGCACTAACTATTGACGTTACTATTACCCGAATATTGACGTTACTATTACCCGAATATTGCTTTAAACAAAAGGAGTATACTCTTAGTGTCACGCCAGATTCCCCACTTCAAGTGTTAATAATAGATGTAAATAAACAGTACAAACTTTAATAATTTGTACCTATGGGCAGCACAAACCTACAACTAACTATTGACGTTATTTTTACCCGAATATTGTTTTAAACAAAAGGAGTTTAGTCTTGGTGTCACGCCAGATTCCCCACTGCAATGGTTAATAATGGATATAAATAAACAGCACAAACTTTTATAATTTGTATCTGAGCAGCACAAACCTAGCACTAACTATTGACGTTACTATTACCCGAATATTGTTTTAAATAAAATGAGTTTACTCTTAGTGTCATGCCAGATTCCCCATTTCAATTATTATTAGTAGATGTAAATAAACAGCACAAAGTTTCATAATTTGAATCTGAGTAGCATAAATCTAGCACTAACTGTGTGTTGTCTTATTATCCAAAGACAAAGTGCGTTTACTCTTAGTGTCACGCCAGATTCTCCATTTCAATTTCACTTTAAGATTCTAGCACAAAGCAGCACAAACCTAGCACTAACTTCTCATGAAGTTTTGGATTGATATTGGGTATGGGGCCATTTGACATGACGTACATTACTAAATGCATCCATTTTAATAAAAACTACACTACACTGCTATTCACTGTAAAATTAGAATACTGCACCAGCAAAGATAAATGATAATTAACAGCAATGTCGACGAAAGAATTCCTTACCACCTAACAAATTAAATTAAATTATTAATTACACAATATTAGACATTTATTAGTATTAGATATTATGTAAACAATTACTTTCATCGTAGAAGATTTAAAAAAAAAGATTAAAAATAGCTACCGACCAGTAGCAAAAATATGTTTGCTTGATATACGATGCAACTTTTTGCGAATTTTTTAAAAAATCTCTTTGTTTTATGATCAGCACGTCGTACAGTATATACTCTTTGAAGTTTTGTCATAAGTTGTGGAACATCCTGTTTATAATAAATATCACCTGTATATAGTAAATATCACAAAACATAAGTCCACCTCTCGTCAAACAAAATACTGGAAGCAGTCGCCAGTGGCTGTTTTGTAGACTATAGACATCTTATGGAAAATGCTAAAACTAAAATGCCCATATCTGGGGTCGGGGGGCGGGGATAACATGTTTAAGATTAAATTTTCATGTAACAAAAATATCAGGAAGTGCGACTACTGGATCTTAGCGTTCTCTATTTATATATTTAGTGAGCATTTTTTACGCTGAGTGCATAACAAATCGTTTTGGAACAAAAAAAGACTCCACCAAGAATATATTCTACATTCAGGTTTTCCCTAGGCAATGATTTATTATCATTCTCAAGATAGTCTTCTAGAAACATTACGATATGTCAATTAGCATTGAAGGACTAAGTACTAAGGACTACTACAACTAAAGAGGAACTACTTCAAATGTGCTAGGAATCAGTGGCGGCTTGTGGCAGGAGCTGTGGAGCTGCAGCTCCTAGTAATAATTTATTTATAATAATATTATGAATATTTCTATTCAAGAAACTTTTAAAAAGATTACAAATATTTATTTATACTGTGTACACCTACAATTTCCTTGAAAAATATTTTGCAGATACCGTATCTGCACCATAACAGAATAACAAGACAAGCGTGCATTTAAAATATTTAATCTTTTAGTAGTCATCCAATGTATTTTGAGCAAGATATGCTAATGTATTACTGAGATATCTTAGTCGGGTATTTGAATGAGTACTTGCAAAAATGTTCACGGCTTAAAGTTTCGTACAATTCTAACCTTCTCTACCGGAATACATAAAGGCTATTTTTCTTAAAAAAAAATTACACGGAAAACTTGTGAAAAGAAACCGCAAATCTATAAAATAATTTATACGTCAACTTTCATTTGCTAGTCACACATCGCCGATTAGAATACATCCTAGTAGCATCCGCTGTAAAATTCCGAGTTTTTATTCTCGTTTTATTCTATGGTAAAATAATAATGATATTGTTTTCTTTCTTTATTTTATAAACCTAATATGTTTATTTTTTATAATATAATGATAGTTTCTTTTTTTAATGAAAATGACTTATTTACTTTGTGAATATTTTTTATGTATATGCAGCTCTTACCTGTATATAGAGATGGGTCAATTTCCGAAATTTAATGATACGGGAAAATTCCCAGGAATGTATTTCCAGGGAAATTCCTTCAAGAAATTTCCCAAAGAAATTTCAAATGTGTATAGGGCGCGGGCAAACAGCTGTTTTAAGTGTCCTTGAAAAAAATGTTCTGGAGCCCCACTTGTTAAAATGACAGTACAGCCATTTTGTTGTGTGTTGTGGTGTTTTACAATAAACACTGAGATTCTAGAAAAATACAACACAAACGACAAACACCACAACACACAACAAAATGGCTGTACAATCACTTTGACAAGAGGGACTCCAGCACATATGTTTTCAAGGACACTTAAAACAGCTGTTTGCCCGCGCCCTATAAAAATTGTAGATGTAGGTTTATTTAGTTTTATTTTTCAGTGAAATTATGGTAAAAATACATATATATTTATTTATTAATATCGAGAAAGTGTATATGGGTAATATAAAAAAACTAGTAATGATTCAAAATGTAAACAAACAATTAAATATCAGAATCAGAAGAATCAGTATTATACGAGTAGTCCATTTCAGAATGGAAGCGGTCTTCGCCTTCATCACCTTCTGAAGATATATTTATTTCATTTGTGGATTTAATTTCTATCGAAGACATTGAAGGACCTGGATCAGATACCGATAGGTTCAGTGGTATATCGAAGTCTGAAATATCTCGTTTCTGAGTTTGTAACTTAGTTCTCCAATAGTGAGCAATATATGTTAATTTTATTGCACGATCTATAGATAATTTATTTCGATTTTTTGTGTGAATTGTTGAGAATGTAGATAAACTCCTCTCAGTAGAAGCTAAAGTAGCAGGAACTGATAAATTTTTTACAGCAATATTGAACAGCTCACTACATTGACTAATAATTCGCTTCCACCATATACTGGATCTCATATTATCATTTTTTGCAGAATTCCATATGAACTGTGTGCACCAAATTCCTCCATGTACTCTAAGGCCGCGGTTCTTAAACTATGGGTCGCAACCCAAAAGTGGGTCGCGTGAGTTTTCTTTTGGGTTGCGACAAACTCAGCCGAAAATTAATATTTTACTTAATTTGAATTTTTTTTGTATTATGTGACTTTTGGTTCATATTAAATCAAAATATAGAAATAAATTAATAAATGTTGAAAACGCAATCAGACCAGCCATTACAAATATTGAACCAAGAATAAATATTTTATGTTTGAAAAAACAAGCTCACCCATCACACTGAAATGTTTGTAAATTATTTGTATGCACATATGTTAAAATAATATTTTGGTTTTGTTACACAAGTTATAGTATACAAATAAATAATCTTTGGATTCTAAAGTGTGTGTTTTATCTTAATTATTAAATTAATACAGGCTATTGGTCAGTGCCGTAGCTATGGGGTTTCCGGAAAGTTTCTAAAATTATGTATATTGCTGCAATCCGTTAAATATATTCCCTTTTCCTGGCTCTTTCCTAAAATGTTCTGTTATCTGGCAATTTATTTTTGTACATGAAAGGGGAAAAACATGCATTTGCACATCCCCTGAAAAAATGTAACTTTCAATTATAAGACATTTGACCTTGAATGGAAAAAAATTTCGCCTGCGGCGCTTTTTCCTCCTGGATATCTTGTCTCACAGCCGTTATAGGGTCGCTACGATTTATTGGGTTACGAAGTGGGTCGCCAAGAAAAAAGTTTAAGAACCACTGCTCTAAGGTCAAATATTTCTCAGGAAATTTCCAAAAATAATATTCCCGGGAATTTCAAAAAAAAAAAAATCCAGGAAAAAACGTAGCAAAATTTCTTCCCGCAAATCGTGGCTGAAGGAATTTCCGGGAATTTTCCCGGCACATCACTAGCTGTATATAGTCAAGAACCGCCACTGCTAAAAATATGTTTTAATATTTTGATAATATTGTATGCTTTTGACACGAAATAAATAAATAAATATCTTGGCCGCTTGCCTGAGTGTCTGGTCGCAAATCTGGGGAACCGAGTTCGATCCCGACCAACGCCAAATATTTAGAATTTTAAATGGCACAAAACTGACCCCTGTGGTGCACTCTCCACGCCAGCGTTGAGTGCCCGTGAGGTGACGTCTGGTAAACGCCCGCACGGTACACCGATATCTATGTACAGATTGGTACACCCAGAAATGGGTAATAGGCCGTGATGATATATTTACTTATATTTTTATTTAATAAATCGTTTTTCATTTATATTATCAGTGCGCACTAACTGAGTTTTACGTGTTCTATTTATACTTTTCGAGTGAACTGAACCTTACTCAATGCGCATTTTCTTGTACTTCCTACGATCGTTAGTTCTTGACAGTGCAGTTTGTCAAATTCATATGTTGAGTTGTAAAAAGTGTCTGCGTAAGTACAATGGATGTATGTTTGTTAACAATAGAAGAATTATTGGCAGCGAATCTTGTGTAGTGATAACCATAGCTACCCTCTGTATTGAAAGTGACAACTTGTACTTAACTTTTGCAACATGTTTCATTTAAAATGCTCTACGCATGTGTTGTGACAACGCAAGTAGTGCTGGGTTTGACGTCATTGCCTGCACTGAGTACAAAACTAAACATATAAATGAAAAACGCTATTAAAACAATTTTACTGTGGGCCAAGCATATCAATTATACTACCCATAACGCTACATTCTGCGGCCCCACAATATTAAATACGTTAGGCGAATTAATTTTTAATAATTTTGCCAGGTATAGGTTTTGCAAACATGTAAATTGTAATACTCACAAAAGACGCTAAAATATATAGTAGTTAGAATTTATATTTTTGCTGACACGGGCATTTAAATTATAATTAGATTTATTAAATTAAATTATACTTTTGCATATTTATATTTATCAAATTTCATATTTTTATTTCTGCATAAAAATTAAATTTTGTCTTGTATATATTTAGCGTCAGCCGTGGTCCCGATGTTAGTCCGAAATCGATTGCCACTTAAACAAAATATTAAAAACATTCTGCATACTACATACATTGACTTGTATCTCTATTATTTGCTATGACTTACTACTTGTAGAACCACAATATGTTTGATTTTTCAGCATACCTGAAACAAAAAAAAATAAATAACCTTATTACTGTGAATTCGATATTCGTATCGTATGTGATAAAGGTAAGAGTAAGCTTAATTAAGACTAGAATGGATGGGATACCGTGTGTTATTATCCGACTGCTTATGAAGGTTAACTATATGATCTATTAGCATTACCCTTTCTTTTAGAATAATGAAACAGTAGTTGTGAAATAATAGCAAACAGAGTGCAAAATAAAATCAATCGTGTCGAAAACTGTCGACCTGTCGTACTTGCAAATAGATAAAATATTGTAAGCTACATCTATTCGTCGAAGATTTGAAATATTGGCAATTTTGTTGTGACAGAAACATGTTTGATTTTAAAATACGATTTACTCGGATTTTGTATTTTAAACTCAAATCATTCAAATACCTTCAAAAATCCATTCATCTCTTCTTTATTCTTTTACGGTACAACATGCTCGTGAAATTTGTAAATCAACATAAATTTACTTGTAAATCAAAATTACAACTAATAATTCTATGTTGTCTATTGTGTACCGAATCCTTTAAATTAAATTTTAACTTAAAAAATATGTATGTATATCAACAAGTATTTAAGTATAAGTAAATTACATCTACTATTGTTAAATAAAGTGTATAATTCGGTTACGTGGTTAAGCCGGTTATGTGGTCTATTGTGGTTTCGACGGCTCGGGGTCGAATTCAATTGAACTCGGGAATTATTTCAAACTTTCATCTCACGTAAGTGACTTGTGTTTTGAGAATTCATCAGGTGACATCTGGTAAGTACCTTTTATTGCGTAGATGTATATTGTCATTAACGAAATCTACGTATAATAACAGATTGGCACACAAATTATAAGCCATGATGAAAGGCAGATATATTTATTTCGGTTAGGATTTACACAGTAAAAATTTGACACGATGTAGCTACTAGGTTAAAAAGAAAAATGCAGACTAAAAAAAGGAAATGCAAACTAAAATATCTTCAAGTACAAAAAGTACATTAGCAGTAAAAAAGGTTATTTGCAAAGTAAAAAAGATTATTTCGCAATTAAATAATGCTGAGTTAAATGTGCACAAAAAAATATTTTTATCATTATTACCTAATAAATAAACACACAGTATTTTTTCTAATTTATTTATTTTAACATGAAAATTAACGTATTTATTATCATAACGATTTAATATAAATAATAAAATGATATATTAAAATTAACATACAAGTATTATATTAATATTTGAACAATAAAAATAATAACAAAAAATCTTTTCGCGTAGTAACATATTAAACGCAATTAAAAAAATTATGCTCTCATTAACGTAAATTCACAGTAAAAAATTATATACGAAATAAAAAATAAATTCGTACTCGTAAAACACGGAACTACATAAAGCTGTCCCCGACCCAATAAAACTATTTTGCAATAGTTAAAATTGGTACTCTTAACTTTTCCAAGCATAGCTTAACAATATCCTAACGCACAAAACTCACGCCCGCATAATAAGGAACTGCATAGAGCTGTCCAGGACCAGAATAAAACACAGTTTCTTCAAGTAAAGTATCACTTCCGGTTTATCAATTTTAGAAAAAAAAACTAACATGTTCTCATTAATACAAAAATCTTAAATACGAAATTTGAAAAGGTGTGGAATATATCATAATATATTTTATCACGAAAATCTGTTGAGAGCTTCAAGTAAAGTATCACTTTCAATTTATCAATTTTAGAAAAAATCTAACATGTCGTTCTCATTAATATAAAAATTTTAAATACGAAATTTGAAAAATTTTGGAATATATCATAATATATTTTTTACGAAAATCTGTTGAGAGCTTCAAGTAAAGTATCACTTCCGGTGTATCAATTTTAGAAATATCTAACATGTCCTTTTCATCAATATAAGAATCTTAAATACCAAATTTGAAAAGTTTTGGAATATATCAATATATTTTTCACGAAAATCTACAGAGAGCTTCAAGTAAAGTATCATTTCCGGATTATCACGCACACACACGCACACGCACACACACACACAACCATTATCTTTTATGAATTAATTACTAATTCTGGATACTTATGCTTTATCTTTACAAATCGTGCTTTAATTTTTACTTTGCGTCGCTGTGCGTTTAAATTTCAACTATTTATTTCTATTTAGGTTAGGTACTTATAATGGAAAATAATCTGTGACAATATATTTAGTCTTCACATTTATTTAAATTAAAGAATCTAATTTCGTGCCGTAAATTTACTAATATTCCTACTTGTACAGAAACTAATATGAAAACTAGATAACAAATTGCTTTGAAAGCCAAAGCATTTTATTTAGTAATGTGAAAACTAGTAGAAATAAATTTTGTGGAATAAGAATGAAAAATCTGCCAAATGAAAGAATAATCTCCGTCTCGCGTACACCGCTCCGCAACAAATTGAAACTTAAAAGTGAATATATTCATTTGTCTCGTCAATTATTTCTGGCTGCGGCTCGATGAACGTGACTTTGACAAATCGCCGAATAAAATGTCCATAAGGCCGGAGTCTCATGCAGAAAAAAACGATATTTTATTTGTCAGATTAACTTTGCAAGACATATAAAAACGTAAAATAGGTCCAAGAGATATTTTTTTTAAATTCTTGCAAATTGACGGCGACTTGTATTGCCTGTTCCGAAAACGTCAAGTTCGTTTTGTCTTGGGATGTTGGTACTATAACCAGACAAAAAATGTAGTGAGAGGGAAGATTTCACTCATATGACGGGAAAATTGTAAATAGGAAGTGACTGATGTAGACAACGACAAATATAATTTGTTTCCGCTGAACGTGACAACACGGCCGAGATTTCTGCATCCGGTTTTGTTGTCAGCGGCAAATATGAACAAATTGGAATAATATAATAACTACGGATGGTGGCAGACTTCCGAATACCTTTTAGCACGATGTTGTAATTAATGAATATCTCTATCCATATTAGAGAACAAACCAACAATAAAATTATACACTCAGTTCTTAAATTTATCATCATCTTTTACCACATTGCCTGCCGCATCAAATGACCGACCCACTAGTGATTCCGTTAAGCCGTGTCAACTGGGTGACAAGTGTTAATATAATTTTTTTGATGTGGCTTCTCACGAAATTTTTTCGACAAACAATCGCGGTAGGCAATGTGTTAATATGTATTTAACACAGCAATGAGTGCCCGTGAGGTGACGACTGGTAAACGCCCACACGGCACGAGTATGTAATCATCATTACCGATATCTGCGTACAAAACAGATTGGTACACCCAGCAATGGGTAATATGCCGTGATGATATATTTTATTTCTTTTATTTATTTATATTTGAAAAAATAAAACTCTATATACTAATATACTATATACTATGTAACAATTTTAACATGATTTTAAAAATGAATTAATAAAACGAGTAATACTCTTTTTGTGAGTAAACTTGCTTGAAGGACAGGAAAAGGGGAGTCTTATCAATAGTGTGATAAGTATCTAGAAATTTCCCGTATGGAACTTTTAGAAAATTCACCAAGCAGAAGCATGATTCCAAGGAAATATTTTTTGCAATGCAATATTTTTTAGTGTTTACTACTCAACTACTCTGTTAGTTAATTTTTTGTGTAGCCGTTTAGTGTCAATGGTGCTCATCACAAGGTAGGTACTTTATAGTTTTTATATAGGTACATATTTCTGCTCACCGATAAATTCCATAGTAATTTACCCAATATCAAAAAAAAAAAAAATTCGTAAAAAATTATATTTCCTGTATTTGTATTAAATGAATATAGAGTACTAGCCAATATAGTGATGCATCGGAGACGAAACGAGATAAAAAATGTAAAATATCGATCTCGTACTACGTACTAAATTATGCTTCAAAAGTGCGTATACACCACTTGCAAAAATGGTTACAAACATTTTATAAATTAATTAAGAAAAATTCATTGGTAATTCATTTTTTCATTTCCCGTCTATTTCTTTATATAAAATGAAAGTATATATTTGTGCTTCAAAAGTCTGTGCCTCAAAACTGACCTGTTACATGCATATACAGGATGTAATGATGCTTCGTGGGAAAAAATTGAAAGGCATATAGTACTGACTAAAATGAGTAAAAAAAAGCTTAATCGACATGAGTTCGATCTTTAACTGTAAAGAGGTCATTTACTATTAGAATCGAAGAAAATTGCCAAAGATAGTGATTGAACAAAATTTTATCTATGGCACTAAATACACTATAAAAAAAAAACAATAAAATTTTATATGTAACATTTTTCTCAATTTCTAATAGTAAACGAAGTTATTTGAAAATGAAATATTGGCCAAGGTTGCCACAACATTTAACTTAGTTCAATTATTTGATTTTTAAAAAAGAAAAACAAAAGCATATCTAAGTTGACCTCTGAAATCTTATTTAATTGAAGTCGTAACTCTTACAGTTTTCGAGATAGCTGAGGTAAACCACGTAAAAACTCATTTTTCACTTCCTTATATCTTGGAAACTATTTTGAAGATCGGACCTATGTTGATTAATGCCCATATTCATAAACACTCGTAAACATTTTAACGGTTCGTTATAATTTTTATCCAGTAAAAACAGTCGACACTGACAGAAAAATCGAAATGTAACATGTCAAGTTTGATTCTACGAGTATTTGTTAAAAATTTTAACGAGCGTTTTGAAACTTTACAAGTGTTTATGAATATGGTCATAAGCATTTTTTAATCATATTTGTTCAGTACTATATGCCCCTTAATTATATATATATATATATATATATATATATATATATATATATATATATATATATATATATATATATATATATGGAAACTGGATAGTGGGTTTGACAGTCATATATTGTAGGCTGAAGTGTAGTATACTCTTTTTTAATTTTTTGGTTACATTTCCTATATTTCTATATACATATTTGTACCGTGCGGGCGTTTACCAGGAGTCACCTCACGGGCACTCGTTGTTGGCGTGGACCACAGGGGTCAATTTTGTGCCATTTAAAATTCAAAATATTACAGTACAGTAAAATTAATATAAACAATTATACGTAATTGACGATTTCATTAATTACTCTGTTATCTTTCCCGATAAACTATGATGCATCTGTAATAATTGCCGACTAATGGGAATGGGGTAACTTTTGCGTAATTAAACGAGTTCGTTATAGTTTTCGAGATCCCCATGGTGTCCTATACACCCGGTATATAGGTATATGTACATAAAAATTAATTAAAAAGCGGTAGTTTGAATAATCAAAAAATGTGTAAACATTTATTTGCTTTTCATACCCAATCTGTGTAAATGAAAAACATTTAAAGCATTCATTTAATTTTACTTTGAAAGGAATAAGCTGTTTTACAATTTAAAACTACAGAACTACAAAAATGTAAAAAGAAAATAAAGTAATAATGAATGTGTACGTAAAACATAGGTACATATGTACGTACATATGTACGTACATGCCCGTATGCATATTATGCAATCTAGAATCTGGAAAGAAAGTTCAATCCCTCTATTGGAAAATATAGATACTCTGGATTATCGTGCATTTTGTCATAAATAATATAGGATCCGGTATGCAGGTATATAATTAACTTTTTTCCCCAGAAAATTTATTAAAACTATAAAATGAAAATTAAAATGATCTAGATTTTAAAACAGCTGTGACTTTTATAATATCAACATATTTGATTTATAAAATTAAAACTGAGTACATATTTACGTAATGAATACCGGAAGAATGAATGAAATATGATTGTTATATTCTTAGAATAGCTTTATGACGATATTTCGCTTATTATTGCTCATTTTATAATTACAGTGGAACCTCTGTATACGACACTAATCCGTTCCAGATTCTTGGACGTATACCGAACCAAACGTATACCAAACGCGAAAAAACAATATCACGTACAAATTTATAGTTACAGCGCGGGTTGTTTACTTAGCAATAGGCGTACTGACGCTCGTCCGCAGTGACAGCATTGCTTCAAAAGAGATAAACAATGGTAGTACCCGCGCAATCAAACTCGAGATGTATTCCAAACAAATATCGTATACTAAATAACAATTTTCGAGTCCAAACAGGACGCATGAGAAAATGAATAAAAATATTTTTTTATAAATGGTTAATTTCTCAAAGAAGATTGAAACGGCACAAACCACTGGACATCCCATACAGATTCCCCTGAGAAGCCTCTCAATGGGGAAGTTACCATTGGGTAATAAGCCCCCCACGACAATTTAAATACACAAAAAATGTACTTATTGACTATGTAGGCACATTGTACATATTAACAAGAAATAAAAAAAAATACTATAAACTACATACATATATTGTGATTGATTTAGGTTGCATTACTTATAAAGTTTTTATTAATGATCTGAAAAGTACGAAATGATGGTTCAATAAATGCATTTAAGATTCTTATTCTATATTAACACATTTAATACATGAATGGGTTAATGCTAATGCTAATGATATCACATCGTAATATGATTCAACAATGCTATTAATATTACAACTTGTAACACACAATAATAATGAATAAGCTATTGGAAAATTTAACCGTAAAATATTGAACTAAAAATACAAAATATATTTCATTTTATTATAGCATTATATGTATTCATTAAATTAATTATATTAATGAAATGGGTACACCACAATAATTATCTAAAATAAATTATTCGCTATATGAGTTTTTAGTCATTGAGTATAATAATAATAATAATAATAATAATAATTGATAATTAAAATTGTGAAAATAATTACATAGGTATATTAGTAAAATAAACTGACAAAATATTTATTTTATATTGGAGAAAGTTACGAACGTAATTATCAATTATATGAGTTTATTTATTATTTATCTAATTTATGTACGTGGCACTGCTTCAGGCATTGTGAATAATAAATAATTAAATTTACATATATACACTATTATCAATAGTGTGATGAGTATCTAGAAATTTCCCGTATGGAATTTTTAGAAAATTCACCAAGCACAAGCACGATTCCAAGGAAATATTTTTTTAAAAATAAAGGTTTTGGAAATTTAACGAACAAAAAGACATTAATAATAATAATAATAATAATAAGTATAATAATAATAATAATAAAAATAATAACAATAATAATATTAATAATACATCTTTAGATGTAGAACTATGGCCATATACGAATAACAAAGCAAAATAATATAACATAGAACATTATAATATTGTTGATAATAATGGGACTAAAAATAAAACATAGATAGGTACGCATATAATATATTTAAATCTAACAGTATAAAAGTTTATCAACCACGATACAGAATTATTTATTTTACAATAATTATAACTAAAATCGCTTTAATCTTGGCTATGATTGTAAACTTTTTGAATATTTTGTAATACAAAGTTTGTAAATGAATTTTGTAATGTAATATGTAATCAATGAATTTCTAAAACTTCCACAGCTAACACCAAATTGACATATGTATTATAGTACAGGACAACATATTTGGGAATTAGATTTACTCACCCCCTACTGGCATACCATAAACAAAGAATTGCCTCTAAATTTATGGTTCAGAAATGTAGAGGCTGATTTAAAAATTTTCAAATTCACGGTACTAACGCATTTACAGTAAGATTACAACTGAAGAAAATAGCTATATTAACATACCCAGGAATGTATATCATAAATGCTGCAGATATCGGCTGAAATCCGAGTTCATAGAGCAAGGATTTTAAGACGTCTAAGGCTTGTTATGATTCATAACATCCGTGGTTTGTTCAATAGTTTATCGGTTTCAGAAAAGGGAGACTATATTAATATTATTTTTTGAAATTCTCTTGTTAATGCTACTGTAAGAATGCTATGGTTAACAAAACAATTTTTTTACTAGTCAATATGATAAATATTCAAATTATGTGCTTTATTCCTTATATTTATTATTTTAGAATAAAGTAAACCATATTTAGAACGATACACTAACTTTATCTATATGTATTAATGAAGACCATTAACTTTCACTATTTTATTTTCATTTTGAAGACCGTTGGTGACAAGTCAGTATGGTAATAATATTAGCATACAGATACAGTTATTACTTAGTTACCAGTCTACTTTTATACATGTAAACAATGGATTAATATCCAGAAACTGGTAAACATATATTAAAAGTCTATTTGTAGTTGTACTGTTAAGGTAAATTTAATAGTAAATAGACTAATCTAACCTGAAGAACCATGGGTAATTTTGTTTCCAATATTAATCCTCATTTCAGTTATACGAATATAAAAAGTTACCACCCCTACATATTTACGGCTCATCACCCGTTGTAAGGGTAAACTGCATATATTACCAAGCTTAAGGGATTACCCAAATATTTTGTCCTAGACTATAACATATTAGATCATAGGTCATTTATATTAAAACTAGACCTTCAAACTGTGTGACAAGCTCCATAAAAAATTTAAAATAGTTATTGGTATACCTAGGCACGAAAACATAATTTTTTATTACGAATATGGAATTTATTGTACGAGGCGATAGGCGAGGAGAATAAACCATATGAGTGATAAAAAAATACTTTAGGGCTGATGTATACAATATATTTTTTTCTGGAATCGTTAAATAATTAATTAAACACATAATTAAATAGCATTATGTTATGTATTTGTAAGGATGTTAGATCAATTTAATGCTACCTAGCTGTTGCGATGGAGATGGCAGTGGTAACAAAAGTACTGTCAAATGAATTAAGATCTGGCAAATACTTTAACAGAACAAACATCACTTATTTCTATGGACATACCAGTTTACCACTATCTTAAAAATGATTAGTTAGTCTTTATCGAGTCGACTAGTATGTGAACACAAAATAAAAGGAAGTTTGCATTATGTATATTATTTGTAGAAGTTACAAATTTAAGCTAATTCAAATTTGTCAAGTGAGTATGTAAAGTTAAATTATGACATAAGAATCTGTCAAGTTATACCTTAGCTACTATTTTAGCTAACTTCGCGGAGTAATAATGTGTATTTTAGTGGAGATTTCGGAAAAAAGTTATGATTTTAAAATATTCAAGTTTTTTTATGCCTTTGATTTCGCCTTTTGTATATACGTTACACATTTACTCTATTCCAAATTCATTTTACTTTCACGACTCCTACTATCGCCTTTTTGAAATCCAGAATCCATTTTCAAGCAAATGAATGCAGAAAATAAAGACTCAACGAAAGTAAACCAAATAACACTTGTTTGAATTAATCATGCCACACCAAATAGAAAATCCATGCCTTTGTATGAAAGTGAAAGATAAGTTAATTAATATAGGCAGCCAGTCGCAACAGAAATTTGGAGACGAATATTTGATTAATAACCACTAAAGTTATTTTAAACACGTTTATATATTTTTTCTACAGTCGGGTAAAGAGTCGCTTTCAAGCACTTGTGCTTGAAAAGTACTCCTCAAGCACTAGTGCATAAAAAGTAAATAGACGTTATGCTAAGCAACATACACATTGGGTTATTTTACGTGTGAAGCACAATACTAACAATAAATGCGAATATAGCAGCAGTTTGATCTTGTTTTCTGAGTGGATTCTAACACGAGGGGGAGTCTCCTAAGCTGCTGATGGCTACTAATACTTCTTACTACTGTTTACTCCAGCGACGATACACTGACTCTAACTGACTGGTGAAAAGAAGGACTTTTTGAGAAGGAAGAACACACATACACTTTTACACTTCACACTGTTGAACTCTTACACTACGGACATTGACATTACTTGATATTTTCTGATTAAACTAACTATGTTTTATTTACAATTAATTACACTAATACAACTAAGCCTAACTTGTTAAATTCCGTAACCCATGGACAGGCGTTTAGCACGCGCCCAAAAACTAAACGACAATAAAACGTCTGCACGACTCGACGAACTAATCTAGACTCTCTACATGTTTACTCCATAAGTAACTAATGTCGACTATTTAAAACAAAGCGCTATCTGTTACTACTTAGTGTTGCAACAAGACAAGACGAGACGAGACTTGAGGTCGGTCTTGTCTTGGTCTTGACTAAGTCTTGACTACCTTGGTCTTGTCTTGGTCTTGTCGAGACGAGACTTGCAGTCAGTCTCGTCTTGTCTCGAGTCTCGACAAGACTCTCGACTCTACGTCAATCAACAAATTGTTTATAATTTTATAAAATAGTGCATGAAAACCTAAGAAAATCAGTACAATCATGTTTAAAAAATTCTAATAAATATTTGATATTAATTTTTAAAGTCTTCTAGGATCATTATCTACTTGATCTCTTCAAACAATTAATATGAAAATTTGTGTACATAGTGAGTTATAGTATTTATGTACGTTTACGTATTTTAAGTAGGTGAAATACCTAGATATTGTTTTTCAATTTTACAGTTAATATTTGTATTCCATAATTTAATATATCGTTTTACAAAATTACTTGCTTATTACGGGTTTCAGCATTCACAAATCCGAAATTATTTCTTATTTTTTATTTAATTCTGCAAATGTACACTTTTAGTGTCACTGGTCAACATGAAATATGTATTAAAAGTAATTACGAATTTATTTTCTATTCAACGTCAGTTAGGTACGTTATTATACAATTCATTATTTTTAATACAAATTTCATGTCGGCAGTGGCGCACTAAAAGAGCACTGCAAGAATTGAATACATAACAAGAAATAATTTTCCAAATTTTGGAAAAATTCTTTTCGATTGAGAATCAGCACATAGCGAAATGTGTATATCATCAGAAATATTTTTAAGCGGTAATCTTAATACTAGGGTTTTCGGATAATTAAAAAGAAAGTCACATTTATTTTTATTGGAATCAGGGCCGTAGCCAGATTTGTCAGGGCACTTTCCCCGACTGGTCGACCAGCGTCTTTAATAATAACGGTGTGGGTGCTCTAACCCACTGTAATATATTGTATATATTATTATCGTTGTTATTAGTGTAAATAGTTAGTTATAAATAAAATGCGTGTCGCTGTAGTTATTTTCCCTTCCCCAACATTTCTTTTCATTGTCAAAGTCACGTATATTTTTATACAACATCCCTTGCAGTGACCTTAGTAATCTCAGGCTCCAAAAAATCCGCTTTCTCTTAAGTTTTCTAAGAAATCGTACATCCCTACAATGTATTTTTTCCAGGTCTCTACAAGTCAGTTCATCTCTCCGATTTAACTGTTTAATTATTTATTCTATTATATACCAAAATCTATGCAATTAATGCTAATTTATTTCTTTACGTATAGATCATAAATAGGAGTATTATGCTTATTTTGCAATATTTACTATTTAAGCCAAGTTTCAAACCCAGTTTGTGAATTTCTAATAAAGTATCCAAATTTTTATATTCACATAAATTAATGTTTCAGGAACACAACGAAAATTCATAATTATAAATTTTTTAAAATTCATATCTCTCTTTTTACTAATTCTCAAACAATATTTATAGCGTTACTCTTGAGTTGTGAAGCACTTTTAGCAAATATATTCCAAAAAATACCTACAAACTGAAGTCGAGAGTCTTGTCGAGACTTCAAGACTTTCTCGACAAGACTCGGTACTGGTCTCGTCTCGTCTCGACTTTTCAGTCGAGACTAAAATTACGGTCTTGTCTCGACAAGACCAAGACGAGACGAGACAAGACCAAGACTGGTCTTGGTCTTGCGGCAACGCTATTACTACTATTACCCTCCCCTTGTCACAGGATAATACCCAGATATTATTCAATCAAACAACAAGATCAAACTACTCCATTTTTCACACCACAGCAATCAAACCAGATACGGTGTAATAAAATGTATGAAGAAATATTTATTGTACAATGCAAATGAAAGAAGTGTAATAATTTTTATTAACATATTGAGTACTGACCTCGGTACTAACGTAATTCTTAAGAACATTAACATTTTTTGCCATAATGAGTTCTAACCTAACTTAATTTTTAAAATTAAATAAAATGTATAATTTGTATAATTTTAGAAAACGAATCAACCTGTCTCTGAGATCCTTTCGAAAATTTAATTTACATTATGTACAGAATTATGAGAAAGAGCACTAAAAATATTTGAATTTTGAAGTTGCTTGTATACCTAGTACGACTAGCGAATGAAAGTTGACGTTCAAATTATTTAATAGATGTGGTTTCTTTTGAAAACATTTCCATATATTTGATTTGAAAGGAAACTGACCCTTATGTATTTCGTTACAAAAGATTACAATTGTACTCAATACCAGGAGGCATTTAAAATGACCTTAGCAACAGGATTCAGAGATGTATTTAAAAAATATAATACCGCTAATAATCGTCTCAGGTGTAAGCAACCCTCGAGTCGGAATTACGGTTAAGAAATTAAAAATAATCCTATTTCATAGAATTGGTAAACTAAATAGTGTCAAAATAGATCAAAATATTTTGTTATAATCAACATAGAGGAAAAATGTTTAAAATATGTTAAACAGTTATCCTAGTTGGCCATCTATTTTCAGCCAGATATACTAATGTATTTCTGTGCTTTCCTAGTTGAGTATTTAAATGGGTTCATGCAAAAATTTCATACCTGAATATTTCGTACAATTCTATTCTTCTCCAGGTTTTCAAAGGAAACCACACAAACTCAGTATTATGACAATACTAAAACTATTATAATTACCCCTTAACCTTAAAATTAATTTTAATAAAAACTAGATACGTATTTCGAGAACTAAGTTCTCATCATCAAGAGTTGTTAGGACCTCTGGCATGGTTGACATGTTGAGTAATCTTGACTACTCTGTTTAACTTTTCACTTGTTGTATTACTGATGATGAGAACTTAGTTCTCGAAATACGTATCTAGTTTTTATTAAAATTAATTTTAAGGTTAAGGGGTAATTATAATAGTTTTAGTTAAATTTAACCTTAGACTCCATCTATTATTAATTTTTATTATGACAATAGCACTAAAATTTCGGTTATAGATAAAATATTATATGCAACACGTGTGTAAAATAGTATTTTCTATCTCGTGCTAATTTCCGTACAACATCGCACTCAACCCAAAAAGTGCTACTTTACACACTCGTTGCTTAAATAACTATTGTGTTGAAATAGATAAATTTATATTATGTACTCAGTACTCCAATTATTAGCGAACCCCACTGTGTTAAAACAACATGAGCTAAACATCTACGTCATATAACTGTTTAAAGACTTTCTAGAACTAAATCACTTTCCATTAAGTATCATGAAAAAATAAAAGAATAAAAATATGAACGACATTATTAAGCACAATTTTATATCAGCTCATTAGGACATTTATCTCCTTTCATACAAATTCCCTAACCTGTAAAAAACCGTCTCCATCCCACTTATTTTAATCAACCTGCATTGAAATCTGCAGTAAGTTACATAATAAATACCGTGTTGAGAGCACGATGCTGCCGCTGCCGGCTGACTGGCCTTGTTATGCTGGTTGCTGGCGGCCAACCGCATCCAAGATAAGTTTTTAATTAAAGTGCTCAATGCAATGCTCGCTTTCCAGCTACACTGTGCTCATCGCCACCATCGCAATGAATGCAAACATGAGTGTGAGTTTCAATGTGAGACTCATCGCCCACCAGGGAGGTTAATAAACTCCTGGTTTGTGGGGTTTAATGAGAAGAGAGGTGATTATTGTTTTTACAGAGCGAAACGGTGGATAGGAATAAGTACTTAAAGTAGAAAACATGCTGCACTTTTCATAAAAATATCTTCATTAGAAGCGTTAAAGACTTTGTCATATATACTCGTTTCTTAACCGATTCGTACTAATGCAGTCTAGAATTTTCAAAACCTACAACAATAATTGAATACTGTTATAATGAAGGAATTAACTGGATACTACTATGCGACCAGTACTATAAATATTTACGATGGATAACTAGTTAGATCGTCTATTGTAGATCAAGGTATCTATCTCTACTTATAATAATAAAAATATAAATCCCTAATTTCAAATATTCTATAAACAGAAAATATCTACGATATACGACCAATTAATGTAGACAGTCATGATAAAAGGCATTTTGGTAAATTCAACCGAAGCTGTCCGACATAATTTGTTAGCTAACTTTACTATATACATCCTATTATTGAAATTTTTGCGAATGCATAAGTTTAAAAAATAAAAAAATGTCACGCACTATATACCGACTGCGGCAGAGAAACGGGACGTTTTAATGCTCAATAACTCAATGAACTGTTTTTTTTTTAAATATCACAAATGTGTCAGCTAGTAATAATATAAAAAATCTGATGTGGCCAGCACATTACCTTCCGTCAGTTCTATGTATTAGTACAAATTCCATACAGATAGTTTCTTGAAAAAGCTTCGATTGTTCCAGTAAAATTATAATACAAATACGAGTATACTATGTAAATTGCACTTGACACTGATATCTGTCAATGAGAATTATCTGAATATATTAACAGTTTCCATGTTTTATGGCAGAGCTGGTTAATGTATGGAACTTAATTTCTTTATAATTTTTACCGCTCGCTACCCTTCGTAAGAGAGGTATAGGGATCGAGCTAAAAAAGCATGATTTTGATAAATGACCACGTGCGTGTGTGCGTTTGTGCGCGTGTGTGTGTATATTCTTATATGGAAAGAAGCCATTAGATTTTGGTGTAAATCAGATAACCGTAAATGGTACTTTACTTGAAGCTCAAAATAGTTTTTCTTCGAAAAATACCTTCAAATGTTATTTTTTCGAGATTTGTGTTATTATAAAAATTAAAGATTATTAAATTTTCTACAAATTCGCATAAATACTTTTTCTATATATTTTATCGATAAATTTATAAAATTATATATAATTTAAATCCCGAAGCCTACACTCTAAACAATCACAACTCCTTGGTTACACAGTTCATATCCCAAATGTATGTAATTGACAGATAAATGTCACGCTCAAAGAATTAATCATTTCAAATTAATAATAGTAACGTTTCAAAAAGAAAATAGTAAATAGAACCATAGTTTTATAGAATGGTTCTTAATACAGTTTCCAGCGTAACGAGATATGTAAGTATATATAGGATGTCCCAGATTTAAACGGCATAACTTCAACCATGGATTAAACACGTAAAAATAAGGTGACAAGTTCATTTGAGCAAATGTCCGTAGATGCTTAGTTTCAGAGATATTCATGTTTTTCTCATTAGCGCAGCGCTACTTTAAATAATCTACTTCATAATGAAATATGAAACATTATCTTATTAACTTGTGACATAATAATTACATTCATTATAAATGATTTGGTTATTATTTAATTTCACTACAAAATTTAGTTTATTTGCATTGGATGTCAGTGAAAATATGAAAATTATCAATGATTTCAAACACATTTATTATTTACAATAAATCAATAACGTATCATTTTTTTACAACATTTGTTGAAAATGTGCACCTACTGCAAGCAAACAAGCACGACAACGATCTGCCACTGCACTGATTGCTGCGTAACATTGCTCGGGAGATATGGTTTGGCAAACTTGAATAATTTTTCCGCGTAGAGTTATTATTATATCACAACTTAATAAGATAATATTTGATAATTCGTTATGAAGTTCATTATTTAGAGTAACGCTGCTCCAATAAGAAAAACATGAATATCTCTGAAACAAAGCATCTACGGACATTTGCTCAAATGAACTTGTCACCTTATTTTTACGTGTTTAATCCATGGTTGAAGTTATGCTGTTTAAATCTGGGACAGCCTGTATATTTAAATTACCTAATAAAAATTAAATAGCGGGAGGTATTGTGTTGCCCACATCAGATTTTTAAAATTTATATCTATTGAATATGAAGGAAAACGTATAATCACACCGTTCACAGAATAAAATATTCTTTAATATTTATTATATAAAATGTCAAAAAATTATATTTAACTACGTTAAGAACTGCAAATGGGATTTTGCACCATAACAAAAATAAAATGTACACTTTATACTCAATAAATAGCGATTAAGGTGAGAAAAACATTTTTTTTTTTAAATAATTTGCGAGATATTTGAGGTTTGTTGTCTGTGACATTAGTGCTACCTTTCTCTCGATGCGGACTATAGAGCTTGTGGGAGAGGAAGATATAGCAATAGGTGTCGCTGTGACGTCATGTTGACATTAATAATCAAATGCAGTCAAACTAAAAACAAATAAGACTTTTTAACACTAAGATTTGCTTCAAAATTAAAAGAAATTTCATTTAAAATAATAAAAATTCAAAGTGTAGGACCCCATTAGGGTACTTCTAGCTGACCAATTATAACCAAAATCTAATCAGCTCTTCATATGGACGTAACGAAGAGGAATACGAAAGAATTATAATTTTCAGAATAATTGTAGTATAGAATGATAACTAGTGTTATCCATAAATTTGGAATTAATTTACCCTTGAACCACTCTTATTATTCTATGGTAGATACATTTACGGCACAATTGGCACTGCTATCTGCCCAACTCTTCCTTACAGTATCGTGGGAGTCGTACCATGTTTTGTCAATATACAGTATGTTTGGAAAAGTGGATAAACCCATTTATCTCCTTTATTATTAATTTTCGGGAATTCAACTACATAACCTAATCCCTCTTTGTAATTTCGAAAGTATCTTTATATTATTTCTTCCGGTTTTGGAGTACTTAATAGCAACTTTAATTTTTAAATGGAACATCCTATATATTTATTCAAATTTAAAAAGTACATAAAGTTTACTGTCCAATAATATAAAAACAATCATATATTATAAAAAATACACTGGTGAATGATTAAAATATTACATTTCTAAATGCAGAAGGCTTTGCCTTTCATTTATTTTACATTACACCATACAAATTTAAATAAAAATTATTAATTAAATAGACAAAATGATGTCCATCTACTTGAATACATTTTGAGCAACACTTCTTCAGAAAATGTATACACGTTCGCTAATATTTAATTAAACACTTGTCATTTAATGTCAAATAATATTATTGGAATGTCATAATCAAAAAAGTGATTAGCAAATCCTTCTGCACTGCCTCAAATATATTAACAATTCGCCATTGCATTTTTTAAATAAAGTAACATATGATTGTTTTTATGTTATTGGATAGCAAATTACATGTACTTTTTAAATATGAACAAATATATGTATAAGGTGTTCCGTTTGAAAATTAAAAGGTGCTATTAATTACTCAAAAACAGGATGTAATAATATTGAGTTACTTTCAAAATTATGTAGAGGGGTTAATGCACTACAATCCATGTTACATAGTTAAATTCGCTAGAATTAATAATAAGCGAGATAAAAGGGTGTATCCATTTTTTTCAAACACACTGTATATTATTGGACGTTTTTTCTCTAATTTTTTAATAATCCTCAAATATTTGTGCCTCTATTCACAAATTATCGTTGACTCCATTTTTACCTGCCGTTTATCTACAGTTTTAAACCGGAAACCATATATTTGTGAAGCACTCTGTGTAAGGAACTTACAGAAATATTTATTTCGCATTTGTCATCTATTAATCGCTGATGTAACATTCTAACAGATGGCAGAATGTTTTCTGGGTACATCGAATTAATTTTCCTGCGGATATCACATTCAAAGTCATTAAAACTTTTTAACTGTCAGGAGTCACGTCGTTTTTTCTTGGTTGAACGCTACAAGAAACAATTCGTCGAACGGTATAATAATTAATTTTGTGCTGTACTTACTACTAAACACTTGAAGAAGTAATAATACAAAATGCGTGTTTACGCTATTTATACAAATACGGGTAGTCATCTGTACTAAATACATTAGACAAACAAACGTTTTCTTTAAACATAACGTTAAACAGTTAATATTAATCAGCGGTAAATTATAATCATATTTGGAAAATATTATATTTCTTTGAATATAATCATCCTTTTAAATTTTTCCTAATCCCAATCTGGTCAAATCGCCGGCAAAATATCCACATGAGAAGGCAGGGGCCGCTACTTCACAGGTAATGCCATGTGCATATATCTTGAGACAACCTATACCTATCTTAATATCTATTAAATATTTATACGCAACAAATATTATAAAACCGAGTCTTTCTTGTCCTAGGCAGTTTCTAAACACTAAAACTCACATTGTATTACTGTATCTATTTTAATATTTCTAAAAAAAATCAATTCGAACTACTCGTACATTTCGTTAAAATAAGTATATATTATTATAAAGCCACAATTTCATTTCAGAGATATGCTGATTCAAATCTTGGTCCATTTAATTTAATATAATTTTGACCCAGATTTTCAAGCTTCCCGTTTTAATATCTCTGGAATCCCATGCGATCCTCTTTTTACTTTACTTATATGTAGGTATATGTAGATGCAATGTTGGTTAGCATGTGAAATTCAAATGTGTTCGTTAACACCTTAACTAGTTTAGAGAGCACAGATTACCAGCTGCGGTATAACGATACATAAAAATTAAGTCTTACTACTTCACAAAGAACAAATCATAAATTTCAAATGTGCCATTAAAATTTTACTTGCATTTCAATAAGACAAGTTGTACACCAAGTATGCGAGTACAGTATGTTCTGAATTCGAATCATAAATATTTTTAGGTGATTGAGTAAAAACCCAGTAATAGGCTAGTTATTTTTAATAATATTCTTTTAAACCAATGGCTCTTAAGTAACAAACAAAAGTTATATTTTCTTAAATGGGATGATATATAATTTTTTGGCCCATTCGATGGAGTATTTTTTCTGAATTCAACCATGTGATTATTTTACATCCTTAAATAACAAAAATAATGAGAAAAATTTAAACGAAATTTAATTAAATTTGATTTTTATATTTATTTCTCAGTAGGATATGTATGAAAAACAATTGATCTTAAATTAAAATTAAACAAATATTTGTTAATAACGTTATAAGTAGTTTTCTATTTCAATTATTTATAATAGAAAATTGAAAAATAGAAGTTTTTGCTTTTCAATTGAATATATCTCAATATTTTTGTTATATGAAGATAAAAAATGTTTATATATAACATTGTATTGTAACTTGAGAAAGTTCGTTTAAAAAAATATTTTCTTCTCTAATCGGTCTTCTATAAAATTGTCATAATATTTTATTGTGTCTTTAATAGTAAAGAAATTATTTGAGGTAGCTCGTTTATCTGTTACCCTGTACCTATATATAATAGATATGTTTTAATTTTTTTACAAAATGTTTATATGAAATAAAACAAAATGCACTATTTGAAGCCAATGACTTAAATCATTTCACGTTGTTTGAAATAAGTGAAGGAAATTTTACAATTCCTAGTCTGTGGACGCTAAAGTAAAAAACATCATTAGTTGGCGGAGTTTTTTCTCTTCTCCTCTTCCGTTATCCAGACCAGACCAGGCCGGAACTTCCCGAACTTCATGTCGCTACTTGTTATTTTATTCTACTTCATTTTTTATTAATTAAATGGAATATTAAAACTTTAAAATAGTTAAGATGCCGGCTTAGTTCTGATGGGACAGTAGTTTCAGCAAAAAGTAGAACAGCAAAGTTTTACTATTTTTTACTAATACGTTTTGACAAGCGTAACAAATTGTGTTAAAAATCAAAATTATTTTTTTATCGGTATTTCTCATGCTGTATTTAATTCATATTTCGTACATTTGACAACGAAAATACTTTTACTAATCGATTATATTAAAACCTAAAAATTTATTTATTTAATTTAGCCCTCGAATCAGCCAATGCATATGTCATAGCATTATACCATTATACTAAGACAAACAACCTTTATTTAAGGTGTCCAACTATTTCAAACATCGAAAATCTCTACCAATTTCATTACTTTCCCTGACAAATAGTTATTTGTTTAACAAGGCACTAAAATACCAGATATGAAGCAGAGGCTGGCGAAGCTGTAAATCTGTACTTAATGCCGAGTTGAACACTGAACACATTATTTTTTTCTCCATTATAGAATTAATATTAATTTAGTGATAATTTTCAATGTCTATTTTGAAAGTTGTCGTCATCAACTTATGTTGCTAGCTATGCGTTTATTGAATGGTTGCTATTGGTTTGCAGAGCGGTTGCTATGTAATAGGCACTAGGCAGTAAAAGTGACATTTTACAAATTGTTAGCTGTCAAAGAAATTGCACTTTTAATGTTAATTGGCAAAAAATTTCCTTTTTTTCATAACAAAATTTCTTATAATTGTATGTTTTGTAACTTTTCTGTTGATACCTTGTAATTTACTGTGTAATATCTTAACATTACAAAGTATTTAAACAATTGGAAAGAAAAAAACAACTTAGGGATCGTTAAAAATACATTTAATTAAATGGTTAAAGTCAAACAAAACATAAATTTGAAACAGGTAAATAAATAGGTATATCGTCAAAATTATTTAATTTATAGTAAACATTTACGAACATATCTCTTCGTACGAAAAGCAATAAAAAAAGAAACTCTCGGCTTTTCCATGGTTCTCTGCCCGTTGTTCACTTTATTTTCTTAAATTACATATACATTTCCTTCCACCATCTGGACCAACTCAGTATCATCAATTGTAGCACCAACTAACAACTCGCTTAACAAATTAAGTATTATAGTTTTACATTTGATTTGTGATGACTGTATTTCCAAGAAATAAATAAAGTAACTATGAATATGAAGAGTATTTTACATTCCACAACGTAGATTCATATTTAATATATAAAAAATTCATTGAAATTAAAAAAAATTACCGTAAAAACATATTTCATTGCAATGTATACATATATTGTTAATATTATATTCATTCGAGTATATCATAGTTTTGGCAACACTGCGATAATCACAATAATATTGTTTTGGACAGTTCAAAATTTATTTATATTATTTTAATATAAATTTCATACAAAATGCGTAATTATAATAATATCAACTATACGTTATAAACTGTGTTACAACAGTGAAGTGAACTTTTTAGAAAACTAAAACTCGTAGTCTAATAAAACCACTATACTTCCAAACTACCACGTGCTCACATTAAAATGGAAGCAAAACTTAATGAAACACTGCAAAAAGTGAACATGCTCGAAGATATTAAACGACATGTCTCAAAAACTATCGCCAAAGTAAACAACATCAGTAAAATCCTAAATAGTAACACCGAATCAATAAAGCTGTTAAACAGTAAATTTGATCTGCAATAAAACCGTATAGAAGCTTTGGAAAAGCGCTTAAAAAGGAAAAATTTAATTCTGGTTGTCTTTTCAGAAAACGAAGCAGGCAATCCAAACAACAATAACCTCGATACTCTAATTATTAGATTTCTAAACGAACATCTGAATACAAATATTTCTGCGTACAAAATAGAGAACGTCTACAGACTAGAAAAAAAGCGTAAGATGTAGACCTGTTCTTATTGAATTCTTCTCATTGAAAACGAGAAATATGATTTTTTCAAAAATAAAATATCTGAAAGAAGGAAGATGTTACCTAAACGAAGATTTAACGAGACAAGAGCAAGAGTCACACAAAGAACTTGTATCTAAAAAGAGGCAGCTAAATAAGGAAGGTACAAAGGCTCGTATATACCGCAAAAAACGGATTATCGATACATCTTCAAAAAGAGGTACCCCAAGGTCAGAAAGATTAAACAAAAACCTTAAACTTGTCCCAGCAACTGGAGGCAACCCAAAAACTTGCAAGCAGCCACAGTTGAAGACTCTTTTTTAGGCAAACTACAATTCAACTAGCGTCACACCATGAAACTAAATATGTAAATAAAAATTATGTAGAACTAACAAGTGATTTAGGGTTATGTATTATTTTCTGAAACATAAACGGGATTAATAATTTATATAATTGAGAAAGAGAAACAACAAATATTATCCTGAAACGTAATGTGATTTACTTATGTGAAACTTGGCTGCAAACTTATCTACTCAATTTACCTATGTCCCTCTCTAATTACAAAGTTGTTTGTTCTAGTAAATCACTTAAGGAAAAAAGTGTTGGACGTCCTAGTGATGGTCATTCTGTTTTTCTTAAGAAAAATCAATATTCTGTGGTAAAATTATTAGAAAACACTAACTTATGGGTAACTATAGAATTAATTAATCTAGACTTCAAATGTATCATATTCTATACTTATTTAAAACCATCTCTACCTTTATATTGCATTGATCTTTTGCTTGATTCCGTAGCTAATATTATATATGTGTATAATTCTCATGAAATTTTTGTGGCAGGGGACCCACATTGATCAAAAATGAATCAAATCCAAGATGAAATCTTTCTGTCGACATATGTGAGTCCAGACTGTATTTACAGTTAAACGGTAAAAAATTAGTAGAATCAATGGAACAACTAGGTTTTTATACACTCTATGAGCGAACTAACCTAGACATACCAGGCAAATTTACCTACATAGCACAAACAGGTAAAAGCACCATAGACTTAGCCTGATTAAACATTAACTCATTTGATAACGTCGAATCATTTGAAGTATTGCATACAGAAGAAAATTCGGGCCATGGTATTTGTACAATACAATTTAAAAGCTACAAACACTTTAGACACCTTGTTGTTGCTAATAATTATAATTACCCGAAATATTAAATAACTTTTAAATTTGACAACAGTAGAATATTAGAATATCAATTCAAACTTGTTCAATTAAATAACGTCTATTTTCAATGTAGATGAACTTTCTAAAAACTTAAAGTTAACAATCACAGAAACAGCCAGTAATTGTGGAATGTTGAAAATAAAAGAAACTCAAAAAATTTACGAGTACAACAAACCCTGGTTTACCAGGGAATGTTTTTTACTAAAGCAAAAATGCAAACGTAGTTTAAGAAAACTGCACAATAAATATTCTGAAACTAATTACATTAGCTACATCAATGAAAAGAAAAACTATATTAATGCGATTAAAACAAACAAAAATAATTATTATAAGGACATAAAACACAGTCTATCAAATATTAGCAACAACCAGGAATTTTGACGTATAGTCAGACTTTTAAAACACCCCCAATAAACGAAATTAGCATTAATGAGTGGGAAAAATTTTACTCAAATCTCTTTGACAACACAAGGACCCACATCCACTTAGTTGATAGTTTTCATCCATATTTTGATACGCCTTTTACATTAACTGAACTACAAATGAGTTTACGAAAATCGAAATTAAATAAAGCTCCAGGGTTGGATTTCCTCTCTAAAGAATTTTACAAAAATCTCACACCACAGTAGGAGCATTATCTATTAAACCTTTTTAATAATATACTTACCACTGAAGAAATACCACAAACATGGCGTAATACCTATGTTACTCTTACCTGCAAAAAAGGTACTATCACCGATCCCTAAAATTATAGAGGAATAGTGGTTCTATCAGCTTCGTGTAAATTATTTACTAAAATAATTTACGAAAGGCTACAAACGTGGTAGGAATTAAATTACATATTCAACGAATGTGAGGTAGGTTTTAGAAGAAATCGTGGAACGAGACAATATTTTTATGTTAGAAACAATATATACGCTATTTTTGTAGATTTTCGTCGAGCATTCAGTGTCAACTAGAAAATTCTTTGACAAAAACCGTACAACTCGGGATTATCCACCAAAATAATACGAAAACTACAAAATCTTAAACAATGTTTCAGTACACAGTGCAGCTAAAAATAAATTCTCAATATTCTAAACCCATACCAGTAACCCAAGGTGTCTTAGACGGCGAAATACTCTCACCATTATTGTTTGCAAGCAACATTCATGTATGACATTTGGGCTTACTTTGATCAGGGTGGGGCTAGAGGTATTAATGTAAATGGATCTGAAAAAGTAACTATTCTCGCATATGCTGAAGACCTTGCGATACTTTGTAGAAGTCAATATTACTCAATTAACTGTGTAGAAGTCAATACAAATAAAACAAAAATTTTGCATTTTTTCAAAGGACGCCCAAAAAATTACAAGTCCATTCATTTATAACAGCACACCCATTGAAATTGTTAAAACATATGACTATTTAGGAACCTTGTTCGCGTCATCGGGAAAATTTATTAACTAAAATAAATCTGTTATTGAAATGCTAAAAGTTAAACACATACTAATGAAAGGAAGATTCGAAGGATGGGTAGAAAAAACTAATTAATTCCGTAGTACACGCTACATCGTTACACTCGGTGGATATTTGGGGGCCTCTACAACTAGACATGCTCGAAAAGGCTCGAATTTACTGCTTAAAAACTATTTTAACAGAATCAAAAAATACCCCGAACTATTGCATCAGATTGGAAATAGGCGTGGCATATTCGGCGACGGAAACTTGGAGAAGAATTCTGAACTGGTGGGCAACTATCCTGAAAATGCCATATACGAGGCTCCCGAAAATTTTATATCAAAAACAATTACGTCTGGACAGCTATGAATATAAAGTAGAACCTCGATAATCCGTTACCTACGGGACTAAGGGCATGGCCGGAACGCAAAAAAGATCGGATTATCCGGACAATACATTTTTAATGTTTTTCGATTTTTCAGTGCTTTTACGCCATCTACACTCATCGTAAAAGATTCAATATTTTTTCTATTTTTCTTCCAGTCTTATTGTAGTAACTCCCACATTCCGTTCCTTAGCAATTTTTTGGAGTGATTCACCCTAGTCTATTCTCTCTTGCACTTTCAATTTTTCATTTAAAGGAAGACTAACATGTTTACGCTTTGCTCCTATCATAATGCAAAACTTCAAATATGTATGTACATAATACTCGTACAAATGTATTTAAAATGCAAGAAGAAATATTTGCAGAGTTCAATTTTCAGAAACGTACGTAATAGACACTAGTTGCCGGCTAACTGAAACTAAAATGGTCGTAAAATCACAAACAAGCCGCAACCTGTCCTAGGTCGGATTAACCGGAGCGTCAGACTAATCATGGTCGGACTAGCGGGGTTCTACTCTAATATAATTGAATTTAGCTGGTGTTCCCAAGTCAAATTTTTTTCGAAGAACAAGGTTTTCATTCGGTATGGCAAGACCAATGTTTCAATAAAAATAAGCTTGATGCGATTATCTTCAGTTATAAAATCTCAATAAAACAGAGACTTCAACAGGCGCCAACTTTCAACTTACTGCTCATTATATAAAATAATAAAATAACTTGCCAAATTAGACTGTCATGTGATGAACGTTTAAGAATATTTTACAAGAATATAAAATATGAAATTAATTGTACAGAATTATGTTCACTATGTAATTTTAATAACAATGAAAGTATTTTCCATTTCTACATGGAGTGTCCCAATAGAGACTTAATAGTATTTTCAGCTCTACAATAAGCGCTTATAAGCTACGCAGTTTTTATCGGAATGAATAATTTGTTGGTTTTACATTAATGTCAGTAATTTTTTTTGTTTGTATCTATATGCACTTCTATCACGACTTCTATATAATAAAAATGTATAGTATGTATATAAAACGGGATACGGGACAACGCATTGTTACATCTTATATTTATATCTACTTACAAAATTTTCATAAGTTGTCAACTCTTATGTATAGGCTGAATGCCCGATAGCAAAATAAAATAAATAATAATAATAATAATAATAATAATAATGATAATTATAATAATAATAATAATAATAATAATAATAATAATAATGATAATTATAATAATAATAATAATAATAATAATAATAATAATAATAATAATAATAATAATAATAATAATAATAATGATAATAATAACGAGGGTAATGAAAAACCTAATGGCTCATCACTGCAATGATCTCCAGACCATCCGGAGCTACATGTACAAAATAATGTATTCGTATACAGTATACTATACCGTAAATGACATTTATAATGATGTACATTAGTGAAATAAAGTAAATAATAATAATAAATAATAATAATATAATATAAATATATTAAATACTTCTATTTTTTAAATCAATGAATTAAATATTTAATTGAAAACTAATTACCTATCGTTAAATGAAATAGCAAACTTGCAATTTTTTCATTAATGCTGATGATTTATGTTTTTGTTTTGTGAACAAATACAAATATCAATTTGATTTCAGCCTTCAGGCTAGAAAGTTAAAAATTCAGTAATAAAATTGCAAATGCGAGGAAATAACATGGGAAATCAAGTTTTTTGCAAGCTGTACCATCTAATAAATAAATCTTCACACCTGTGCCTCTGGCTTCCATAATTTCATTTCAAATGTTCTTTACATTTTCCGCTTACAACTCAGCCGAAATTAGAATATAGACAGACTACGTTTATCTCGACAATGCAAGCGGCTTCAAATATATTGTGACATGAATTATCCCGTTGGTTAATTCCAGCGGATTCGTATCGACTAAAAAAAAGATACTTAAATACTAGATTATGCATACGGAGAGGTTTATGAGCTAAATTCTTGCTGGATAAAAATTGTCATGTAATTTCTTCATCACTTCAAATAATTCGTTTTTGGACAATTGTACTAAGTTACAAAATGAGGTAAAATGCAAAGAACCAACAAAAGATATGAATTTAGTATCACTGCGACATAGTGCGGATGTGCGCATGCGAAACATTATTTGCAGCTTCACTGTTTATTTCGACAGAAGTCAAGTCGCTTCATAAGTCCAAGCCAAGTCAAATTTTGGTCGTTTATTTTGAAGATTAAAAGGGCTATATTAAATTCAAGCGGCATCAAACCTCGAGATAAACGTAGTCATAGTAAGTTTGTAAAAGAAGACTAATAGTACATGTATAAAATTCGTCGTAGTTCTTATGTTTATGCATTTTAGTGCAATCAGAAAACCTGCATACAAATCTAATATTCATCATGAAATATGTATTAAAATCCATTTACAAACTTGTCAAATTTAAATAGAAATACCACCATGACTTTTTATTCATGGATGTTAATATGCAACATGTTTCTCGAAAATTTCAATGTATGTGAAATAGTCTCGCAGACAACAGAAAAAGTTGTCAAATTTAATTTATGTAAGTGAATATGCGTTAATAAGATTTCGGTTTATGTTAACATAAACGCCAGCAATGAGTGCCCGTGAGGTGAAGCCTCGTAAACGCCCGCACTGTACAAATATGTCATCATCATTACCGAATTCTGTGTACATAGCAGATTGGCACACCCAGCAATGGGTAATATGCCGTGATGATATATTTATTTATTTAACATAGGAGTCTATTACATAACTAGGTGAACATCATTAATGGGGTATGTGACCAAATTTTGATTTATACATATATGATACTAGAAAATCAAATAAAATAGGTACCCGTATTTTTTTAAATCGATTAATTATTCTTAGTTTATGAGAAAAGAACTATAAAAAAGGAAGGTTTGGCACGATAGAATCGTGGAAGAAGACCGATAGACTGGGAAGGAAAGATATAGTTATATAGCCAGCTATCAGCGTGCCGTGACCTACCCACAACATAATCGCGACGCTGATCTATAACTATCTCTTTCCCTCCCAGTCTATCGGTCTTCTTCCACGATTCTACCATGCAGAGGTCACATATCCCTTTTCCAAAACAGTATATTGTTAATAACAATATTATCACAAACTAATGTTTAGTTTTTATTATTATAATGATTAGGTTTTATCTTTATGACATATATTGAAATTCAATTATAGTCACATACCCCATTGTACAACGAAAAAAGCAGTTTCTATGTCACATATACATAGAAAAAGAGCTTGTATGGATGCAGTTATGAATGTGGATAAGTAAATGAAATGTGATTGGACAGGAATGTAGGGCGGTAAAGAATAATTGTTGTTTGAATGCATTCAGTTCGGGTTTGTAATTGTGATAACCCACCTTGTATGTTGTAGATATATGGAAACCTAACCTACCCCACCTTGTAAGAAAAGTTCGTTAGCGAAACAGGAGAAATTGGAACTAACCCGGGATTCGAACCAAGTCATTCATATTGGTGGATGATTACAAATTTGAGAGTTCAAATTCCAATTTGTCATCTCGTTTCGGCGAACGGAGTATATAAAAAAAATAAATAAATTTGTATGCTCTTGTCAATTTGACGTTTTGGACCATATATATATATATATATATATATATATATATATATATATATATATATATATATATATATATATATATATATATATATATATATATATATATATATATATATATATATATGGGCGATTAACATGTAAAATTAGTTAATTGTGAATAGTATCTCCCCAGTGCAAGATATTAAGATGAAATTTTGCATGCTTATCCGGGGATACTATTTCTATGGATTTCAATTCAAATCAGCATTAAAAATTTGCACGTTATGCGCTGGACACCCATCCTGTTGAAACCATATCCTCTCCATATTTAATTCTGTAAGTCTAGGCCCAACTACTGTTTCCAATAAATCTAAATATTTTGGACCGCTCAATGTCCCTTCAATAAAATATGGTCCAATAATGTGTGATCCCAAAATTCCCGCCCAAACATTAACCTAAGACACCCGGTATATATATATATATATATATATATATATATATATATATATATATGTATATATATATATATATATATATATATATATATATATATACATATAAAATTGTGAAGTGACAAGCGTACCGATACAAATCAGCTGATTCCAAGCATTTCAAAGTCGCGAATCACGTGTCTGCTGGCGCTGGCGGCCTATAAATTTGTCGGTATATATGTGAAATGACTGCTTAGTTTTATATTTCAACAACCACGTATTTTTTATATAAATAATTATAGTACAGCGACTTTATATATTTGCTTAAAACGGTTTGTCCTTAATTAAATTTTATTTAACAAAATTTGGATTATTTGATCATAAGGACTCTATTGCTATCCTTAGTCAATAATAAGCTTTTGATATTAATAGTTATATATAATAAAATTTGTCTCAAGCCGGACCAGAACGCAGTCCCAATATTTGTAAATTGCGATGGTACAAGCGGCTTCTGTCATCTCTCTGTTTCCCAAAATACATTTACTTATCGAATGAAGGGCCATTTGCATTAAGCAGCCCCGAAAAGTTCAACAATTTTGTTAATCAAAACTTTATTGAAATATTTCACACAATATTTGAAGCTTTGATCTGCACGCAGTTATTAAATAACTATTTATGTTGGAATTTAAAAAAATAAGTGCAGCTATTTAAAAAATAATTAGTAACGTAATAATGGCCTTAGTATAATTCATTTTATTGAAGTGTCTAAGGAGAGCATTACAATAATACTGTATTTCAAATATTATTGAATGACGGACCGCTTTATATACCTACAATTGTATGTACATAGTTCTCAATACTATTTTAACAAAAATCATTGACGGTTATTTGCCAGAATTCTGTATGTTATAGTTATTTAAGTATTAAGGTCAGTAAGTGCTTCCTACCAATACATCCCATACCGGTAGAAGAGCACTTACTGACCGCAATGCTTATTACGTTGTTGCATGATCGGCACACAAAACTGAAAAAAAGGTTTTAATAGTATTTTATGTACCAAGGGCGTTACTATGATGATAATGCCAGGAGGGCGACGAGGATCTAACCCGAGGGCCTCCGGCCCGAGGGATAGATGTTGCCCTATGGGCATTATCATCTAGTAACGCTCGTGGTGCATACAAGATTTTATGTCTCACTAGAATATGTGAAACAAATTTTAATTAGTAATATTTGTGATTACAATAATGCTTAAACTTTGGTGTTGCTAAGGATGATGTTTAATTGTTTTGTTTATTATCAACGTTTATTTATTTCAAAAACATCATCAACCAAACGTTCTTTATCGTTTGAGATAATGGAGGGTGTTTCAGAAGATATTTTGATGAAAGCTAAGAAAGCGAATGATGATTTAATACCTACGAAATCTAGGGCAGTTTATGAAAAAGAGTTTAAGATTTTTGTAAAATGGAAATTGAAAAATATGGTGACGACTGTGAACGAGACGATGATTATGGCCTATTTTCAGGAATTGGTATGTTATTTTCTATAATTTTTGTTATATATATTATTTAAATACATAATGTAATAACGTATTCAAATGAATATTTCGGTTAAACTGCAGTGCAGTATTTAGGTTAGATTTTAGAAGCACTAGGTACGTTCAATAAGCCAAGCAAAACAAGCAACCGGAAGTAAAATTTGTTGAACGACTTTGCTAGCCTAGCATTTGCTTGATTTGCTCGCAAGCAATCCAAGCCACAATTTTCTCGCTTGTCTTGCTAAGTGTCAAATATAATGGCGGGAAATACAAATTTTACATACATGAAGTTAACTTGAACTGTTTCTCTTTCTTTATATTGTGTGTGTCTATCAACCACATGTAAAAAAGGCTTTGAGAGTTTTGTGATGGATGTTTATAACATTATTAAATTTGAAATATTTTCTTATAGTCAATATATCTTCTTCCAAATTAATCCCACTATCTGAAAATAAATATATAAATTCATTTTCCATATGTTCGCAGACCAAGAAAAGAAATACAACAGGTACACAATTACACAATATTATATTTGACATCTACATATATACGTTTCTCGATGACAGTTGGGGATGACAGTTCGTCATATAGCTAGCAAATCGTTTAGCGCACTAAGCAACAAGTCTCGTTTGCTTACCTAGCATTTGCTAGATTTGCTTACTTCATTGAACGCACCTAATGATTTATTTAGTTACATTCTAGTAACTTTCAAAAATCACTATATTTTGCCAAATTACAACTTTAGAAGAAAACAATACTTCAGTTTTCCCAATATTTCAATAATGTAATAACGTATTCAAACTTATATTACAATAACAGTTTTTATTATTTAATGTTTTTACATTTGCCCTTTACGCTTCTATCTGAAAATAGATACACATCATTGTTATTAACACAGTGTTGGCAACACTGTTTAACCTAACTATTTACAAGTTTGTTAATTTTGTAATTTTATTCCTTCTTCGCAGTCTGAAAAATATACTCCTAACTCGTTGTGGACAAAATATTCAATCTTGAAATCGACTTTGCTTGTTAATGATAACATTGACATTTCTCGTTACAACCGCTGGATGTCATTAAAAAAAAATCGAAAGGATATATTCCAAGAAAATCGAAAGTTTTGACAGGAGATCAGGTTTTGACTTTTATAAAGAATGCTCTTAATAAAACTTATCTGCTGCATAAGGTAAAAAACAGATTTATTTATTTTCGTATTTTTACGTAAATATATTATTACTTATAAGTTGTTCTGGTGTTGGGTGTTTACAGGGGTTTAAGAAGAGATGAAATGGTTAGGATGACGATTGATGACATACAGGATAAAGGGTCTGTTCTACTTGTAAAAGTTCCGGAAACCAAAACTGGCACAGCTAAGAGTTTTACCATTATCGATGAGGAAGAAATAGGTGCTTGAAGTTAGTTCGACAATATGTAGCATTGAGACCGCCTATAGTGCGGAGATTCTTCCTGACATACAAGATAATGCAGCCGAATATACTGGCTGTTGTCTGCGTCGTACGTCATCTACGCTTCTGGTTGAGGGAGGCGCAACATTCGAAACATTGAAGATGCATGACTTCAAAAAATAGAATCTCTAATATCATAACAAGTTCTTTGGATCCATCTGGAGAATCAAGTAGCCGCTACGAATCTACATCAAATATTTGTCAAGATGAAGTAAATTTCCATATTCGATCTACAGTTGAAGAATCATCAGAATAGAAGGATTTCGAGTAAAATCGGTAGCTTTCTCAGGAAAATTTGAAAATTGTAATTTTGTATTTGGGAAAGATCAATAATGTATAAAATAATTATTTGTCAATAAAAAAATGTAGATAGTTTTGTATCAATAAATAATAATACATTTTTTGTGTTAACGATGATCGAACTATTATGCCCTCCCATTATGCCCCGGTTGTTATAGATATGCTTATATACACCGTATCCTAGCAATAAACAGTTCATAATAGTTTAGTGAGACAAAATTAATTTGTGATTTTAAAAATTTTTAGTTGTCATTTTTAAAGTAAGCTTTGATCGATAAGTAATACAAAACACCGATCAGTAATTTGCAAATAAAACCTACTGCCTTGGAAACCCTACCGGCAAACATTAAAAAAGCGATAGTGCGCAAAAATACATATTAATAATCTACTTAATTTAGAAATTATTGTTATTCAAGTAATTTTGGTGTTATAGATATTATATTATGTACTAATTGATAATTCAACTATTATTTGCTTTCATTTGTAAGAACAAACAACAGATAATTAGGTGGTAATAATCAGAGTATACGAATTAGCAATCAATCCATGCAAATTGACAAAAATATATACGAGGTTTTAAATATTAATGAGAACTAACGAGTTTGCAATACCATACACACATAATTAATATGAATAAATATACGTCAAATAATTACATTTATTAAATACATAATAAGGTAATATAATTACGAAAATTAGTGTAATTATTTATTAATGACATGTATAACAAACAATAGGTAGTATGTATTTGAATATATTTGATTGTACAGTAGCCAAACGGGCAACAGATAAGTGAGCGTATTATTATTTCATAATATAATAATAATAATGCAATAATTGTCAGCCATATGCATAATATATTACATGCATATTATCTTATTACTCGTATTTCAGTTATATTATGGCTGTTTTATACCTACCAATAAATTGCATAGTTTATTGGTGGGTATACAGGCGCTCTGGTACTGGCCTAGTTATATATTAACGTTAAAAATTTAATCTTTTCTTCTATCAACCTACTTATAATTTATTTTTGATTAAAGATAGGATTAAGGTATTAAAAATACTACAATTTGCCGTTAGTATAGTACCTCAAATCTATTTTAATATTCAGTTACTGATGATTAATGTGAAAGAGTAGTGGTAGTCGCGTCGCTTAAAAAATAGATTTTTTTCTTTCACCTATATATTTCCATAAATAAATCAATTGACTTCGTCAGCAACAACCATTACAGATACACTAGGTACTCTTATTTTCCTAAAAAGAATAAACAAGGAATGATTTTAATATAATTTTTACAAAATTCATTCGGCAAAAATTTACTGACCAAATTTTTCCAGTAATTGTACTTCGTGATATTTCTTTACCTAGTAATTTTGTTAAAGATGTTCACAATTAAAAACTGCTCAAAATTGGTCAAATATCTATGTATCTCGTGAAAAATGGTAAATATTTGACCAATTTTGTAAGTGAATAAGTTTCAATATGATGTAAGTGAAACAAATTACTTTTCTTGGGGCTTTCAGTTTGACAGTTATAAATAATAATTAAAAAGAAATCTTTCTACGATTTGAGAATTAAAACTATACTTTAATCACTAACAATAATTATCTATCAATAATAGTCAAATTGAAAACTCGAAAATCTTTTAAAAATTTCAGAAAAAAGTTATATCACTTTATTAAATAGATACAATTTCTTTATTGAAACAGTGTCATAAGGGTTTGTTACTACAAAGTAAGGGGATAAGAAATCTAGTTTCACAACACTGATAGATGACCATTATCTTGAATGCGACGCAGTTTTTAATACCTTGTCTCACTTGTCTTTGGACGATCTTAAATCTACTGCATTTGAAGATTAGTTCAAGCTAGGTTGCTGTCTGTTTGATTACATATTTTTCCCCCAAATTTTAAATTATATCTGACATTCTGACCCAAATTCTGCTGACAATCATTCTTAAAATTCTAAATTGTCGCGTTAATTTACGCGATGACGTTCTCACTTTGTCTTGAGCACTTTGAATGAGTCTGCTGATTCGATTTGGGGGAAAAAGTTCGGGTCGCCCATCTTTTGGTAAATTAATACATACTACACCTTCTCCACATTCCCGCATACTTTGGTAAATAATCGTCTATCCAATATTTTGATCCCCAACACGTTAACAATTTCACGTTTCAGTTATTTGCCCAACTAACCTATAAATAGGTTTTCTATTTCAAGTTTGTATAACATATTTTAAAACTTTTTCTGGCAATTTGAACATGGCATATTATAAAACAACTATTATGTATTAATTATGGCCAGTGTCCACTAGATTAGACCTCATTAAGTAATAAAATTTGGAGAGTAAAATTTATTCGAAAACTTTTACAACATACGCTATTCAGTATGTCCAGAATAATACCTAACATTGAGATTCTGAGTACATACAATAAAACATACGAATCGGTGTAGTATAGTGGAACAGGTTCGATGAAAACCATTTCAGAACTAGAACAATCTCAACTGACTGTACTGACTTTTGCTCATACAACATAACAATGTCACATTTTTCATTATTTAGAGCTAATCAGTTAAACAAAGAAGATACATTAGAATCATCCGTAATATATTCTATACATTGCAAAGACTACGACAAAAGATACATCGGACAGACAAAAAGAGAAATAAGCAAAAGATTCAAAGAACATCTATACCACATCAAAAATAAAAATTTGGTATTCTTCTCTTGCACTACATAACTACAGGCCATAGTTTTAATATAAATTAAGTAGAATGTATCCAGAAATGTAAACAAAAGAAAAATCTGAACACTCTGAAAGTCATACACATGAAAAATTTGCAAATTGTCTATTAAATACAGATTTTTCTCCTCTATACAACTTATTAAAATTTGCCAAAACTACAAAACAAACATGCATATCATAACTGGGCCTCGATTTTGTAACTTTAAATTCTGTCTGATTTCAAATTTTGTCAGAATTGCGGTTTCCTCACTACGAATTCCACGGCCCCAGACCAGTAGAATTTGAAATCTATCCAGAGCAAACTGTCAAATTTGAAATTATACTAGTCCTCGCCAATGCTTTCCAGATACCTGCGATTTCCTAATTAAACAACATCCCAGGACTAGTATAAAAGCCCGTGTTTTAGTATTTATGTACCAGTAACTGATAATGACCTTGTAGCCGAAATATACATTTTGTTTTAATAAACATTCAGTGAAGGAAATACCTTTTTATTTGGTGGTTTCTATTAATGTTTAGAAAGAAATAGCGAAATGCTCTTACTTACAAGTTAATACACGTTGTTCTGTGTGTAAACATACCTGGAAAAATAATACATTTAATTAGAAAATTATCATTTATATTACATTTACAAGTATTTTTATGAATAACATACATATGTATATCATAAATAATACTATCGTTAATGTTATAACTTTCCTTATGAATATAGTAAAGTAAAATAGAATAATTATTTGGTCAATTTAAGTTTGATTACAATATTGGATTGAATATTACATTACTATGCTGCTGTTTTATTTAATACTATCTGATACACACGGGCTTCGTAACCGCGAGTCAATGTATATTTTAACCCCGTACAACACGATTTTAGTATTATTATGAAAATATTTCAAACAACTCAGGAGTTATAAGCGCCCAAAAATGCATATTTACATGTTTAGTTTCGGCCGAAAATGTGAGGTTAAAAATTGTTCAATATCATGAATTCGATTAAAGTAGTGTTTATTTTTGCAAAAATAAACTTTAGAGAGTTAATTTGTATAGGTACTTTCGGCATAAAAGTGGTTAAATTTCTAGTTAAAAACTTCTCAAACTCGGGTTCAAAAATTGTACATTTTTGGCTAAAAATATGAGGTTAAAAAAAGTCTTAAGGATGGCGGAAAAGAAAATCGAAATTTAAAAAAAAAGCGCCAAAAAATGCATTTTATTTTGTTCAGAACTCCTCAACGGTTTAAATCATCTTTAAATTAACACTAAATTCGTGTTCTACGGCGTTAAAATATAAATTGACGCCATTCCAAATCTTAAAACCGCCTGGACAAAGTTTTATTTAAATACTTCTAAGATGACACTGGTTCCAAATTTTTCGCTGTTCTTCCAATACATCAAAAATTTTATTTATTTGATTATGTGTTCGGCTGAAATTTACAGAAAACCCAAAATTAACTGAAAATCATTTATTTATACTTAAAATTTGTTGAAAATGTTGATTTATCAATGAAACTAGTTGATTATCAGCAACACCAGCCGAAAAGTGTGATTTTGACATTTTACTCTGTCGATAAGGCCGCTCTCTAAACTAATGCCAATGCTGTTCTTATGTAAACTTTAAGAATTAATTATAAAAAAAACTTTGCAATATTTTGAACTCTAACAACTTCAACGACACGACATGAAGCAGAAAGAACGTGTCTACAAACCTTGCCGTCAATATTTAATTTGTTGTAGATATGCCCAGCGGTTATTCTTTCACTTTTATATATAAGATTAATCTTTACACAAAATTTTATTTGAATTATTTAATTTTATATGACATAATATTTGAAAAAATTATTGACGTTTGAATAATACATCAAAGCTTCTAAAGAAGAAAATGTAAACATGTATTCAGATTGAAAAGTAGTCACACTTTTCTTTTGAGAAGTATATGAGATGAATGAATAACATTTTTCAAAATATAATTTTTTACATAGGTATTCTACGTTGAGTTGGAATATTTTTCATCGAAAATACGAAAAAATCAACTTGGAATGACATTCTTGGCACAGAATCTTTCAATAAGGAGGAGAAAAACTCAATTGAATTTCTAAAATTGAACGCATGTGTGGTATCATGCCTCCAATAATAAATTTCAATAAAACTCCAGCAAATCCTGCCCTTTGTTTTTCCGGAAAAGGCTCGAGAACTCACTTCGATCATATCAAGTTATTGGAATTTAAAACAATATTCTTATTTATAATAACGTTTTTTCCGTCATCTTCAAACCAATAAAATACAAAAAGTATATCGCTTTTTAAGGGGAATATACATATAAGTGTATTTTACTGGAATTTATACGATAACACATCCTTCAATCACAGATCAGATTTTTTGTACAATATTAAATTTCAATTTATATAACTACTAGCTATTAGCTTAATCGATACCTACTATTATTATAAAGAAGTGTAGTGCATTACGGAACTCTAATCTGTATTATCTAAATTTAAATTCCTTCCTATGATAATATAGATACACTTTCGCGATTGACCAGAACAAAATAACATCGCACTTATTCTACAGGGTGTTAATGAATACGAGTTACAAATTTATAGGACATATAGTACTGACCAAAATGAGTAAAAAGAAAAATCAACATAGGTCTAATCTTCAATTGTTTCCGAGAAAGAGGCCATTTTGTATTAGAAGAAAAACTGACAAAGATAGTGATCGAACAAAATCTTATCCGTGTCAGTAAATAGACTATGAAAAAAAAAACATTTTTTTCAAATTCTAATAGTTACGAAGTTATTTGAAAATTATTATATAAGCCAAGGTCACCACGAAATTTGTCGTAGTACAATTATTATTATTATTATTATTATTATTATGATTATGATTATTATTATTTATTATTATTATTATTATTATTAGTATTATTTTGAAAAACAAAAGCACATATAAGATGACCTCTCAAAGGTAAACAAAAAGTTTCATTTAATCGAAGTCGTAATTGTTATTGTTTTTCAGATAGTATAGGTAAACTTAATAAAAACTCATTTTTCACAGCCTTATATCTCGGAAACAGTTGAAGATCAGATCTATGTTGATTAAGTTTGTCCTATAAATTTCATGAAAACCCTTTATAATACAAAAAATATAAAAACAAACTATCAAAGTACCTATGAATAATACTACCTATAATGCGAGGTGCTGACTTTTTAACAAGAGAGTGAAGTTAACGACGCAATCAGTGGGCGAGTGATCAAACCACAAAAAGAAATAAGCCTCACGCGTTTGTTGCATAGGTACTACAATTTCTCTACATTAGTAGCTGTCAATCAACTGTTAAAATCAACTGTCAGAAAACAATTATTATCAAGACCAAAAAGTGTGAGCTCTTATGGAGGATTACGTAAAATAACCTTCAGAAGAAACAAATTGCAATTTACACATCCCTATTAAATTTCATGTTTTCAAGTTCTGCGACCAATCTACGAAGATAATTCTCGTATACTTCACGCATGGAAGTAGAAATAGTTATTTGTGTACCAACGCCAAAAAGTGATTTTTTTTGGCCATCTGATTTTAATTTATTTTTCAGAAAGCAGACGAGCACGAAATAACAGTTTTTGGCAGTGGTGCACACAATTTTTTAGTCGAATTTCTTTATAAAATTTGTTAAATTTTTATTTATTAATATTAGTAGGTATATTATTATATGAGGGATTAAGGTATTCATAATGCCCATAATCCCGAATATAATACTATTTTTTTTTGCTGCCGCAAATTTGGAAATAACGAATAAATATTTTAGAAACAACTTTACAAATTCACAATTTATTGGAATAATACAACAATATTTATCAAACAGAACATTGATTTTTTATTACTATTTATTAAGGAAACTACCTACTTATTGGCGATTGGAGTGCATTGTAAAATTTGTACAATTGGTAAGGTTCAGAGTCGGGATGGTAATATCCATTGTTAAATTCTCACTGAACTATTTCTGGCGGGGTACAGTTCTCCTCCTCGCTCTCACTATCCAATTTAACATATTTTAGTACTTTTTAAAACGTTAGAAATCAGTTGGAAAACGTAAACACAAATATATTATATAACGAGTGACAGCAGTGACATTGACAAAACTGTCAACTGTCCGACGGCCATAGGAAGGGTGATCGCGAGCAGCATTAAAATAAACGGGAAATTGATTTCTAGTTCTGTGATTGGCCGAGTAGAGTGAAATTTGAATCCATAATTCACTGGCGTGAATTATGGGTACTATAATTAATCGAAAAAACTGAAATAATGGGGATATATTGTTACAGGAGTAGCAAAAATTACTTATAACAACTGATCAATTTTACATATTTGTGACTCTTTCAGAAACGTTTACTTTCTCTGTATTAACATTCTAAATAATAGAGAGCGCTATCTTAAATCAGATAATAATGAAAGCGGCCAAAAATCGGTCAGCTTTTGGCTTCTGTTTCGTACGAAAAATTCAATTTTTTGTTTATAGTGACTAAAAAATTATTTTTTCTTCAACCGTATTATAATATTCATATTATGCTACTCTATACACACTATAGAAGATATTCATTGTCTTACTAGTACAAAAATGTTGTTATTGTTGTACTAGTAAAAAAATGTTAGTGCCATAGTTCATCGCTGGCGGCGGCAGTCGTCACAGCAACACATGTTATATTGAAAATTGTTATTTGACAGTTGTATCGTTTTTGTTTTATAATGTACACAGCCAGCTTTGGCTGAAATTGCAATCACTACAATTAAAAAATTCTAAAAAAAATGTCATAAATCTCTGAAACACTTAAAGAAAAAATAGTATATGTCATTTGGAGTAGAACGCCCTTTTTGTGTTTTACCCAGCTTGCCTAGCCTCGACTAGCGCCTCGGCCGCAATAGCTGGGTTCAACACAAAAAGACCGCTTTCTACTCCTAATAACATAATATATTATTATTCAACTATTTACTAGTAGGTATCTACAAGTTTCCTGAATACCGGAGGCTATTTAAGTGGTGTACTGGTTGTTTATCCAGAAAAAATGCCCCAAAAACATATTTCGAGCAATAATAACTGCGACAATTTTTTTATAAAAATTATGTTCCACGTTCTTAACATATTCGAATTTGACGTTTGATTTTAGCAATGGCAGTTTCACAGAACAAAATAGCTTACACATGAAATGGAAACCGTAAATATCACCAAATTTGAATCAAATGATCTTCAAAATTAGAACATAGTATTGTGCCATAAGAAAAAGTAAATTTATTAACCTGTAATCACTAAAATTTCTTGATCAAATACGAAGATAAATAAAAATGCATGTAAATTTACATATGATAATTTAAAACAAGCTAGAGTATTAGTATACTATACTATGCTAACTTCATTAAAATGTGGATGATGCTGTCTTTAATTCAGATAAAGACAATCAGAAATATATGAAAAAAAAACACAACTGCACTCGAAATAATCAGTTCTATACGTATATAATAGTAAATAGGTATATTATAGATATTAATACGTACAATAAACATGATAAATCAGTGCATTATATAATTCATAAGAATTATAGTTCCTGTCAGTTAAATTATCTGTTCACTATTTAATTTATGACTGAATTTTCTTAATTTAATTAAGTAAAGCAGCGTACTTATGTTGTTCCTTAGCGCGGTTTCACACACACCGATATTGTCGGTGTTGGTATCGGTATCGGGCAGACTTTTCACACAGGCCGATAATAGTGTATTATTCAATGAGCATGTAATGTACGGTATTACTCATGAGAATGAAGTTTGCATCAAGAGCGAATGCGAGTGATGTAAATCATTCGAATGAGAAATAGCCATTACATGCGAATAGAATATACTTTATTCACAATTGTCAAATAATAGCATATCAGTGACATATTTGTATTAAAAAATAAATAGAATTTTTTCACTGACAAATGCAAAAATGTTTTTGTTCACATAGACAAATCTAGATATCTTTGTAGTTGTAACAAAATTATTAAGTCATTTGACATTTAACAGAAAATCTTTAAACCGACTATTCAGCTACAATTCAAGCTTAAGAAGAAAATAAGAGTACGAAATGACAAAATTAGTGTAATTTTGGCTTTTTTATGTGGAAATAATAACCTCTTACAAGTAATTTAGTTTGTACTCTTTGAAAGGTAGGATTTGAATTTGCCATAACGACTGAATAATATTATTCCATTGAACTGTCAATATTATTCAATTAGCAACAGTAACGAAGGTCATTAATTGATAAAAATCGGTTGAATTATGAGTATATTATTTCACAATTGTGGATAAATATTATATCGCCATCGGAATGGTGGTTGCATCGCCCAGACAATTTGTTGCCCAGTATGAACAACATTGCATTTATTTTATATATATTTACGAAAAAAAAAAAAAAAAAACAGAGAAGGTATAAAAAGACGGTACTGGGTGCATCCACTATTATCTAAACTAAAAGATAAGTAGATGCAGCATTCTATACAATTTTTTAAAAATTGTGAGAGCATAACGAGTGTAGATACATTTTTTGATACTTAGATAAGTTATTAAATGACTCAGGGCCAGTTGTACAATACACAGTTAGTATCTACGGTTACGTAACATACAGTTAACCTAACCACTTGTTAAAAAACAAAATTAGTTGTACCATTTCTATTTTTCTAAAGGTTACCTAGCAGTCTGTCAGTTAACACTGGATCAGCTAATGCGATCACAACACAAGATAAAGTAAATAAATTATTATGTAAAGTGCATGAAAATTCTTGGTTATTGGATAAAAGAAGTAAGCAGGAATGCAGTCAATGTATAAAATTTTATTTAATCAAAAGGCGATGTTTCGCTTCCTGCTGAATATTTTAAAATATTTTTTTATTGAATATAACAAATTATTAAAAAAATATTAGTTTTTCTATACCAGCGAAGTCCCAAGCGCATATTAACATGTCGCCATATGCCAAAAATCTCAATGTCAATAGCAGTTTGTTCATGGGCGTAATACAAAAATTTCTATAAATTATATGAAAATGTATAATTTAATGGTAAATTATAAAAGAATTTTAATTGTGCTGTTTTATGAGACATTTTGATAAATTTGACCTAATGACAGCTGCACTGTTGGTTTCATTAAACGAAAACGTGTAAAAAAATCAGCGTCGTCAAGGTCGTTAAAATGGTCAGGCCTCTGTCTAATTCTCTTGGCTTTCCTACTTAAAAACATATTTTCTAATAATTCATCTTCAGAATCAGATTCAACTACCAAACGTCGCCGAAAAGCCAAATAGTTAAACATACGTCAAAAGTCATGCGTTAACACTTTGTTAAATCATTAACTCTTTATTTCATCAAAAGCTAAAAATATTCTGGTTAAGAGCCATGGTTACGCTTAACCTGTTATCGTACAACACATTTTTTGAATAACCAGCTGTTAAATACTAACCCGTACCTTAACTCCTGATTGTACAATTGGCCCTTATTACAAAAACAATATTCTCAAAATTTATAGCAGTCATTATTGATTCCATTGATTACATACACTGGCCCGACACTGATCTCACTCAAAATCAAAAACCAACACAACGATAACGACATGTTGTGAACGGTTGGTGTGAATCACCGTATTTAGTTTGCGTACTAGTACATAACGATAAATTAACGTCCGATATCAAGAGAACCACCCGACAAATGCACGGATGACGATGACAACTACCGATTTTTCTATCGGATCGATGACATGTGAAGCTGTTCTACTTAAAACAATATATTTCTGATGCAATCCGACACTGATACCAATACCGACAATATCGATATGTGTGAAACCGCGCTAATATGGATATCGTTATTGACTGCTACCCCATATAATCAGTACAATAACCAATAATAGTTAATCAATAATAAATATGCCAATAAATTTTTCACATAAACTTATCCGAACAAAGATTAAAAGATCAGACTTCGTTCCCTTCAGTTCACAACTCTCTTCCATTTCATCACTAACTACATTGTCACAGCCATCAAAACTTGAAGACAATCGATCCATCATCCCTTGAGTTCCCTTGACGTCGCAGTCACCCGCCGGCACGCACAAACAGACGAATCTTCAGCAAAAGAAACTCGGATCCAATTTCACTTACGAGTTACACCTGATCCAGGGCGGATCTGCAATCGAGGCATCGCCTTTATTTCATTCCCAGCAGAGATAGAACTGAGATGTAGTGTCAAATATCAAAAGATATTACACTCTAATGGAACGTAGGTTGTAACTAATTAGATCGACAAGATTTATGATTTATTAAAGTACGACCAAAGTTTACACAGATATTTTAGTTTTAAATTAGAATAATGAGTATACCTACTTACTTCCCTTGCTTACAATTTGCAAGTGAATAGTGAACTAAAATACGTGTATGTATAACAAATTATTGTAAAACTTACAATGATTTAAATCTCACTAGTATATGATGTACTTTTTTAGAATTTATATTCCATTATAGTTATTGAATTTTCGGATATTTTTGATACGGAGATATGGAATAAAAACGAGACGCGCAGATTCCTGCAAACATCTCCATCATTTTATTTATTCTGAATCAAATTCTTCTATATACATTTATTTAGGAACGGCTCTTTCTAGTGTGTTATAAAATTCAATGTACCTGCAAGATGTAACGCACAGAAATTCACTAGTTTCATAGGTATAGGTACTTATTCTTCTTGTTTTTAATTTTGCAAAATAAATGTTTTGTTTTTTTTAGAATTATTTGTTACAAGTATAGAAGTGTATAACAAAATCTTAAAAATGATTTTTAACAGTACACAATATTTTTGCTAAATAAAAAATCAGTCAACTATAATCTAAACAAATGTAAATAAACGTGCTTTTTATTGTTCCTACAAAAGAAGAAAAAAGATGTTTAAGAAAAGAACAGTTTTTTAAAATGTTTGGCAATTTTTATACGCGTATTAGTTAATCTTGTTCGTCCTTTACAAAGAAATTTTTTTTAAAAGTTAAAATTTAAAATAATAACAATATGTAGTATAAATTTTAACTCTAACCTAAGTTCTAAATAACTGTTTATTGAAACTTTAATATTTTTTTCTATTTTGGTTCTTTAATATGTACTTTATGAAACCCATTTGGATGTCATAAAGTACTTCTTTATGACATCCAAATGAGTTTCATAAAGTACATATTAAACAACCGAAATTGAAATTCCTGGACATGAAATAACATACGTTTTTTGATAAAATGACCAAAATAGAAAAAATAGTATAAAATACACGTTTCATAAGACATTTCAGCGCACTTGTCCTTTTAGGAAACTCGCGGCAAGCCGCTCGTTTCTAAGAACGACGCGTGCGCTAAAATCATGTCTTATGAAACTTGTATCTTAATGTACTATTAAAAAAACCCATTTTGAAATACAAGTAAATTATTGCGAAACAAGAAAAATAATATGAAAAATATGTACCTAAAACAATTAACAATGCCCATGCAAATGTACTTTTAGCATCTTTGTCATATTCACAAGACATAAATGAGACATTTATTAGCTATCTCATTATCACACGTGTTATACAGGGGTATGCGTTTATCTCCTTAAAACCAACGGCGAAAAATGAAATAGAAACAGTAGTGTAACCGCAGTAACGAATATTGTTTTCAAATATTTGAATTATATGTATATTCATGTAACTCCGCCATTCATGTAGTATAGTGAAAGGTAATTTTGGCGTTGATAATTTGTGTGTTGGAAATTCCGTTAGTTCTTGGTATTATATTCTGCATTTTGTTATTAAAAAGACGACGTTTCTAAGATTTCTGACAATTTGCAACATAATTGCTCTTAGACATAAAAAAGAAGTATATTTAATCCATTATACTTATATCGTTATTATTTATTGTACTTTAAACCAATTTGTTTGTCCACAAAGTCCAGTCATTTGGTAGTTTTAGCTGAAAAGTTTAGTGGAAATTTTAAAAATTCATAGTTTTATAGAATATGAGGTATTCTAACCGAATTTTATGAGTGCCCGTGAGGTGACGCCTGGTAAGCGCCCGCACGGTACAAATATTTCATCATTACCGATATCTGCGTACAAAGCAGATTGGCACACCCAGCAATGGGTAATAAGCCGTGATGATATATTTATTTATTTTATTTATCTAACCGAATTTCCACTTGCGACCTTGTACCGTCATGGGAAATGGCGCCATTTTGGGATAAATTGCACCAAAAACAGGTAAATAAAAAAATGGAAATATTAGTGCTGGTGAATATGCAGATATGTTATTTCAATACAACATTCCAAATTCCTTCATGGTATGTCGAAAAACCTAACATAAATTTTGACCTTCATCAATATGACTAACAAAACACCAATTCAAAAATCATTTCAACGATCTTAAGGAAAACAACAATGCTATATATATATATATATATATATATATATATATATATATATATATATATATATATATATATATATATATATATATATATATATATATATATATATATATATATAGGGTGTCTTAGGCCGACCGACACATGGGCGATTAACATGTAAAATTAGTTAATTGTGAATAGTATCTCCCCAGTGCAAGATATTAAGATGAAATTTTGCATGCTTATCCGGGGATACTATTTCTATGGATTTCAATTCAAATCAGTCAATTTACAAGTGTAATATTAGAATAAATTAAGAAAAATTGTAGAAGTACCATGAATGTTATTCATATCTTGAAAATAATAGTATCTAAACAACAGCTCTGATAGAGTAGGGGTAACGTGCGCGCTTCACAATTTAGAGAGTCGGGTTCGAAACCAACCGACAGCAATATTTATTTTTTAATTTTTTCTTTTCAAAATAATTTTTATTATTAGTATGTTTTTAATCTTTTATTAATATTTAATTTAATAAAGTGGATACATTGTACGTAACAAGATTTATTTATTTAAAAAATATTAAATCGTACCTACTAATTACAACATTAAAATTTAAAAATTATAATAAATATTCAAAATGGCCGCCGTTTTGCGCTAAGCAAAATCCGAGACGATCGTAACATTGCTGTCTCACGTTGCTTAGCTGTCGATTAGAAATAAGCCTACATTCATTCCTTATTGCCGCTTTCAGGTCTTCTAAAGTGGTCAATTCATAATGGCCGTAAATTTTTGATTTTAAATGACCCCAAAGAAAAAAATCTAAGGGGCTTAGATCCGGAGACCTTTCCGGCCAATTAATTGGTCCATTTAAACCAATCCAAGAATCTGGAAATGAATTGTCCAAATATTCTTTGACAATTTGCACGTTATGCGCTGGACACCCATCCTGTTGAAACCATATCCTCTCCATATTTAATTCTGTAAGTCTAGGCCCAACTACTGTTTCCAATAAATCTAAATATTTTGGACCGTTCAATGTCCCTTCAATAAAATATGGTCCAATAATGTGTGATACCAAAATTCCCGCCCAAACATTAACCTTCTGGGGATATTGTGTTCTTGATAAATTTTGAAGAGTTGGTTTATCTTTTGACCAGTGGCGAAAGTTTTGCACATTCGGTTCGTTATGAAGAGTAAATGTGCATTCATCGGTATAACAGAGGGAATACAAAAAGTTTCTGTTTTCATTGGCTTTATCCATAATTGTTTCACAATAAGTTGCTCTTCTTTCTTCGTCGCCGTCTCGCAATTCTTGATGGTTACCTACTTTGTAACTTCTAAATCCATTTTTCTTAAGTATTCTAGCAATTTTTGTTCTACTTATTCCACATTCCATTTGTAAACTTCTTAAACTAATAGTAGGCTCCACTTCAACCCGCGCAATTATTATTTCTTCAAATTCATTTTCAATTGGTTGTATTTCCTGCTTTGTGTGATTAGCAACACACCCAGTTTCTTCAAATCTGTTAATAATACGCCTTACACGGGATTTATTAACTACTTTTTCTGGATTTTCGGCAGAAAATACATCAGCAGTTTGCTGTAGGCTATTACCATTGTGAAATAATTTCACAATACGAATTTTATCTTTTGTAGTTAAATCCATATTATTTAAATAACACTAGCAACAAATAAAGATAGTACAATACAAATCTGCATTTGACGTTTGATTATTCAAATCAAATGTTCTCGTTTTTTTGTTTTCGTCAGGGCTAACTATAATTTGAAGAAATTTAATTTATAATAAACCAATAAAGCAAATAATAAAATATTTTTTAAATAAATAAATCTTGTTACGTACAATGTATCCACTTTATCAAATTAAATATTAATAAAAGATTAAAAACATACTAATAATAAAAATTATTTTGAAAAGAAAAAATTAAAAAATAAATATTGCTGTCGGTTTGTTTCGAACCCGACTCTCTAAATTGTGAAGCGCGCACGTTACCCCTACTCTATCAGAGCTGTTGCTTAGATACTATTATTTTCAAGATATGAATAACATTCATGGTACTTCTACAATTTTTCTTAATTTATTCTAATATTACACTTGCAAATTGACTGATTTGAATTGAAATCCATAGAAATAGTATCCCCGGATAAGCATGCAAAATTTCATGTTAATATCTTGCACTGGGAAGATACTATTCACAATTAACTAATTTTACATGTTAATCGCCCATGTGTCGGTCGGCCTAAGACACCCGGTATATATATATATATATATATATATATATATATATATATATATATATATATATATATATATATATATATAAATTAGCAAACAATTTTTTTTACTAGACTGTTTTAATGAGCATAATTTTTTTTTAACCGGTGGTTTTCAAACTGTGTAGACCAACTTTGTTATTTTAAATGGGATCATATATTTTTATTTATTTATTAGATAGAGGATTTTATTCTGAATTCAGTGATATTTTATTTTTATAATCTCACATGATGATTTTTTTTTGAGAAATATGCACATAAAATTTTCTATTAATATGATTGAAATATCACTATAATAAGAGAGCAACGAATAGAAAAAATGAATACATTTTATTTTTCTTACATATAATTAGAATGCCATGAAAGAAATACTTGAACATATTGACATCTATAATTATTTGACAGAAGAAAATATTCACTACTTTCTGTCCGCTACCCTTGGTAAGGGAGGTATAGGGATCGTGCTAAAAATCGCATATCGAGATTTCGGTAAATGACCACGTTTTAAGGTCCCTAGAATCCAATTTTAACATTTTCATGACGATGTCTGTGTGTATGTATTGTATTTGTGGATCCTCCACTCTAACTCAAATACTATCCAAAAAACGATGTTCGACTGTGTGATAACACAATTGACACGAAATGGTATCGAAAACCATGTGCTTCAACGAGGTTCTTAAACTTCAAAACTTATCATCCAATACATCAAAAAATCAACGAAGCTCTGAACATGAAAAACTGGGCCCTAAAATTAACAAGCAATAAACATCACAAAGAAATTAAAAACATTGTGACGAACCTACTCCTAATTAATAACTACCCAAAAAATTTAACCAACAAAATAATGAATACATCAAATAGTAATGTCAAAACAAAAAACAATATTAATGAAGTTATATACATGTCATAACCGTACATAAAAGTGCTAGCGCCAAAATTTAAAAAATTGATGAAAAAAAAAAACTGGACTTAAATATAGCTTTCAAACAACATAAAACTGTAAACAATTTATTTAGCGTTATCAGAGACACAACAAAGAAAGAACTAAAATCCAATCTTATATATAAAATCCTATGTAAAAATTGTATTAACACTTATACAGGACAAACCAAAAGATACCTTAAAATACGCCTAGATGAACATAAAAGAAATTCCAACAATAATAATAAAAATATAAAATGCGCTCTAGTAGAACACGCTAAAAGCAATAAACATGAATTTGATTTCGAAAACACAAAAATTTTAGCAATGGAATCAAATCTCCATGAACGTTTAACTTTATAGATGTTATTCATAAAACAAGATAAAAATAACATTAACTCTCAAACGGATATAGAACATCTTAGCCTTATATACAACAATTTAATTAACATTAAAAATAAACAAAATATAAAAATTAAAAAGTAAAATCAAAACAACATTAAATATTACACAGAAGCACAAGTCATCTACCATCTAGGAGTTCTCCTTCACACGTCAGGATTCGCACACCCACTCATCTATTGGTCCTGCTTTAATTAATCTCAAATCATCCGGATTAGTCCTTATCTTTGTGTTTAAAACATCATTACTGTTACCTTTATAAAAAAAAATTATTCAGCAAAGTTAATCATAGTCATCAAAGAGAAGTTTTTTACTATTTGACGATTTTCACTCTGTGATCTGTGGTTTTTAACTATTTATTTATATTTTTAAATGTCCGTCTTTTAATGTATCTACGCTTATCCACATGTTTATATTTTTGAACCGAACCATTCTTTAAGTTTCATGTTATAAGTTTTTTTGTAATCTAGATTCTTGTAATGTATTTGTGTTCTCATGTATTATTTCACTCTGTATATATATTGTAGAGCCCTGAAGAAGACTATGGTATAGTCGAAACGTCGGCGAGAATTAAATTGTATTATTGACTGCTAGTCCGAAACATTGTTACTTCCTGTTCCATCTTCAAATACTATCATTCAGAAAATTTCGAAACCTTGTATTTCGAACTTTTTCTGTAATGGAAAGAGTCCATTAGATTCTGGTGAAAATCGGATAACCGGAAATGGCACTTTACTAGACGCTCAAAATAGTTTTTCTTCGAAAATACCTTCAGATGTTATTATAAAAATTAAAGATTATTAAATTTTCTATAGATTTGCATTACTACTTTTTCTATATGTTTTATGGATAAATTTATAAAATTATCTATAATTTAAATCCCAGAGCCTACGCTTTATACAAACAAAACGCAGTTATCAAATATATGTAACTGACATAAATGTCACTATCAAAGAACTAATCATTTCAAAATAATATTAGTAACGTTTTTTTTTAAAAAAAAAAGTAAATAAAACAATAGAAAAGGAATTCAATACAGTTTTCAGCATAAGTAAATATGTAGGTATGTATTTAGATTAATAAAAATTAACGATTCACAGAAATGTTTAAGCTAATCATTTTTGGATTAGTAAATTCTATTCTATCCCGGTATTTAAAATTTAATCTTAATTTTATTATAGCTCAATGGTTAGAGCAACACCTCATGCCGTGAGTGCTCTCGGGGCTTTGGGTTCGAATCCCACTAAAGCATGGATGTGTGTCAATGTGAATCCACTCTGTAATTGGGATTTATTCGTGTTGAGGGGTTTAAAAAAAGGTAGTTATTTGGATTAGATGAGACTATATTTTAAGAAATAAACTAGCAAAATTAATACAAAATAAGGATTAACTTAATCTTTTTTGTGACTCGGGCTGTAAATAGCAGGAGGTATTGTGTTGGCCACAGCAGATCTTTTTCCATCCATTGCACTCTCATTATAGTCACATTTTGATCATATTATTATAAAACTTTCTATGATAGTTCTTTTAAAAATCGTTATGTGAGGGTATGAAAATATAATATCACTGAATTCAGGATAAAAATTCTTTGTAATAAGTAAATAAAAAATATATGATCCATTTAAAATTGTTCCCTACAGTTTGAAAACCACTAGCTGACAAAAAATAATTTTACGCTTTAAAATAGTCTAGTAAAATAGAAATTGTTTGCTAATTTAACAGACCTCGTAGCTCTTATAGTTCTCTAGTTAGCAATAGTGTATCACTTAAAATGAGTACCCTGTATATAAGGCAGAAATTCTTGGTATCTTCTACAGTCTACAACATACAGAAAACAAAAACAACCATTCCTGTACAATATGCTCTGATACTCTAGCAGTCTCCAGTCCATTTTAACAATATATCCCAAACATCCCCTGATCAAAAGTACCCATTATCGCCTATTCCGACATTCTTTAAACAATACCAAAGTCAATATTTTATGGATTCCCTCTCGTGTTGGAATACCTGGAAACGAAAAAGCAGACGTAGCCGGCAAAGAAGCCACTCACCGACATTCCCATCGAGAAAATAATAAATTTCAAAATATTCAAGAAAACATTTAACCCTACAACCAAACCAAAAACTCCACATGAAAAGAATAAGTAGTATTCCCAGAATGAGAATAGGTAATACAAAATTAACACGCAGATACAACTTTGATAAAAACAATCCCAAAAACTGCCCGGAATGCAACACACAGGAGTCGATAGAACATATACCACTACACTGCAAAAAATACGACGAAAATAGAAGAAAACACCAAATACCATCAACACTTAAGGAAGCCCTTAACATAATGAACTTTAGACCCACCATAAAGACATCAATATATTCAATGAATTACGTATATTGCTAATACCCAATGGACGAACCAAATTTGTTAAATAAATAAATAAAAAATCTGATGTGGCCAGCCATTACCTTCCATCAGTTACATGAGGCATTTACAAAAATTCTACCGGTGAACTTTTACCGGTAAACAGCTGTTTATCAGGTTATAGCTACCGGAATCGATATTTTAAGAACGCAAGTGGTAAACAGGGTAGATCCATAACCTATAAAAAATTTGAAAATTTGAAACAGGTTAGAAATTTCAACCCTATATCACTACTCCAGTCGCTTAGATTTCTCTTCATAGTTAACAAACTTTCAAGGCGCGCGCTTCGCTTTGCATCACTACCTTCTTTTTGAGATTAGATTCTCCATGAATCCGGTAGGTGGATTTGGTAGCTTTGTACAATTTTCAAACACGGTAACTTTTTACCATGCCTATGTATTTTCGATAAAATCCATTCAGAAAGTTCCTTGCAAAAGATTCTAAATTTTTTATATGTACATTACCTTTCGACAGTTGTATGCATTTTATACAAATTCCATACAGAAAGTTCTGAGCAAAAATATCTTATATTTCGTGTAAAATTATAACACATATATACTATGTCAATTGACACTGACATCTTTCAATCATAATTTTCTTAATTTAGTAGCTGTTTCTAGCATAGCTAGCTAAATTATGAAATTTAGTTACTTTATAATTTTACAACTATTTATCCATTTAATATGAAGTATAAAATGTAGTCAAATCGTATAGAGAATACAATATTCTTTAATATTTATAAACATTAAATGTGAAAAAATGATATTTAACATCGTTTTTTCAAGAAAAACTGTTAAAATCTTCAAATGAGAGTACTTCCGGTTGACCAATTATAACCAAAATCTAATCAGCTCTTCATACGGATGCAACGAAGAGGAATACGAAAGAATTATAATTTTTGGAATTGTAGTATTAGAGTTATCGTAGACGAAAATTTTGTTATACACCCCCCCCCCCACACACACACACACGCGCGCACGCACGCACGAACGCACGCACGCACCCACGCAAACACACACACACATCATCATCGTAAAAATAGTAAAATCGTATTCTAGGGACCTTAAAACGTGCTTATTCATTAAAAACTCACCACCGAATTTTTTGACCAAAGACATTGGCTCGTATTCCGGGCGCACTTTTATAATAAAAGCGCTTTTATGGAGCAAACTCCTTATAAGAATATAATGTAAAAGCGCGCTCCATAAAAGCGCTTTTATTATAAAAGTGCGCTCAGAATACGTGCCATTACCTTCCTTACCTAAAGGTGACGAAAGGTAAAAAAGGATATGGTGTTTATTTAATGATATAAGAATGAATTTATATGAGTTTGATTACTTACTAATTGTTATCTAATTTCTTTTGGATAGGTACTTGATTTATCTATAATTTAAAATATATTATAAATAACTACTGAGTTTATAAAGTTTTAGCAAGAGTGCCTTTTCGGTTATTTTTACATTGTATGTAATGTTTTATAAGTAAATATTACAAAAACTGTAATAGGTTAAAAAACTATAACATTTATGACTTCTCCATATGAGACATCTCTGGTTGAGATACAGCAATAAAAGAAAGTAGATACCTTCATATTACATTTTTTACTCAAAATGACCCCAATACGTGATTTTATTTTGGCACACTCTGTATGAATCAGCCTATATAACGCATAGTGGAATGTTTTCTACCAATACACGTGTTGCGGTTGAATTCGCGGGTCTTGTACGCCGAAACTATTCGTCTGATAAATAATTAATGACATTAAAATTATTAGAAAATTATTGTAGAAAAATTTACCGGTAAGAGGATATTTTCTAAAAACCTGTTTTTGGTGCAATTTAACCCAAAATGGCGCCATATTCCACGTCAGAACAAGGTTGCAAACTGGAAATTCGGTTAGAGCATCTCGAAATCTATAAGACTACCAATTTTCAAAACTTCCGCTGAATTTTCCAAGCAAATCCCTTTCTGAACACCAATTGGCTGGACTAACACAAATTTTTTATTTAATTGTATTTGCTTCATAAAGGGATTATTTCTGTTGAGCAATAAATTATTATTTAATTGGTTTATTATTGCTAAATAGCTATTTATACTTCGAATTTTGATGAATAACAAAATTGATACAATTGTTATAATATAAATACTGTCAGTTTTGACAGCACGTCAACAATGACCACCCATAGCGATTTGAACCACATGCTTACGATTGATGACGAGAGTGTCAACTCGTGAAACGGAATGGACTTTATGTTACCTACATTTTGCAAATTTGTTTCAGCACATTCTGTTATAAGAAAAATAATTAAAAATAATTTAAATAGCTTCTCGGCGATGTTAAAGGTTTTTTGTTAGTATGAAGTCGATTACAGCACTACTGAAATTAGTTTGATATAAGCAAATTACCACTTGAAATCCAATAATATTAGTGCATCAAACCTCTTTGAAATGAGCAACAAACTTGCTACAAATCAGAGGAATAATTTCCTTGCTGCAATCACTATCAGTTGATCTGTGCATCTACATCTGCGACCATCTAACACGATGTAGCGTCTCGGGTTATGTTGAGACTTTGACAGCGGATTAGAATAATCAATAAGCGTGATTAACGAGATCGCGATATCGTGCTACGACGCCAGACTCCGGAAGGAACAGCGACAGCCACGCTGGACGTACACGTACAGTGTCGCTTGTCGACCAGACAGAGTGATTGAAACTATACTACTGGAGGTAATTACAGAGCTGGTGGCTGTAAACGTAGTCAATAAGGTTACGACGTTTATTTCTAATTAGTTTTACCCAAAACAATGCCAATTGCATTATCGGTTACAACAGGCAAAGCAACTAGAATACAAAATTGGGTTAAACAGAACTCAAATGACGTTTATGTCAATTAACTTTAAGTTTTATTGTAATGAATATGTAAGTAGTAAAACTTCAATTATCTGAACTTGCATATCGGAAAAATCTAAGATAAAATTAGAAAATACTATTTCGCTGATACACGAGAGCGTTGACATGCCCAAGTAATTGGGAAACAAAATGGTGCTAACGCGACCCGTTACCATTTGACAGAAAATGTTTTGCTACAAGATGCACAACAGTAGTGACAGCACGCACTTTAGAATTCTATCATAGACTACGTTTACACGTACGAGAAAAATTTACTTTAACTTGACTTTGAAAAGGCGACTTATGAAAAGTAAATTAATGGTGCGTTTACATATAAGATCAAATCTACTTTACTTTAGATTTGTTACTTGTCCTTCACATAACTTCTTGTTGACAGCAAAGCAAATTTAGTTATGTCGAATACAAGTACTAACGATGTAAGTTAATTATTTAACTTTTATAATGTTAATTATTAATAACTTATTCACAAAAAAATTACCGTGGTTAGTAATTTGCACTTACTAAAATATGAGTGTGATATTTTTAAACAATATAACCATGCAATCACAATACTGGATGCGTAATAAAATGAAAAACCATCGCATGAAATATTTTAAAGTGTAAGAATATTTTGTATTTATAAATAAAACACAGAATTATATGGCTTGCTGCGCTTTTATAATTTATCAATAGATGTCACTGATGATAAGTTAAGTACATTTCGTTCACACGACTTTCTGAAAGTCACTTACACGAGTCAAGTCTGATTTATTTTGGGCTTGACTTTAGGAAGAAAAGTAATTAGGCGAGGGTGTTCACACAGCAGTAAAAGTCGCCTTTTAAAAGTAAAAGTCAAGGCAAAGTACGTTTTCCTAGACGTGTAAACGTGGTCATAGAAAACAGGCGAATGCGATTTTACTTTTACGAATCTTGGTAGCATGCACTTTAGAATTCTATATTCGCTTTTTATTTTGGGAATTTTCGGGTTTTATAATATTATGACAGTTGTATATGATAAATATATTTTGGCTTTGAATTGAATTTTAACAAAATAATGACGTTAGTTTAATACTTTCGCAGTCGTACGCTTGCAGGCCAATATTTTTAAATACGCATGCTACCAAATTTTCGCTTAGTGGCAAAAAGCAAAAACAAATGCCTCATTTGATAGAATTCTAAAGTGCGTGCTGTGACTACAGGATATGAATCAAATAAAGAGAAAAATAGTCTTTTTAAGGTGCCAATATGTGCAATTTAGCGGCAACCAGCTATACTATAATCACAGAAACAGGTACTAAGATAAATTTCTGATTGAAAGGTGTCAATGTCAAATGCATTTGACATATGTTGTTTTATAATTTTACTGGAAATATAGAAACGTTTCTATATGGAATTTGTACAAAATAAACACATAGAACTGACAAAAGGTAAAAGGTAATGATTGAAAATATAGAATATTATGCGTTATATATGAATAATTTAATATTTTAAATATTTTGTGTAAAAACCGGGTCGCAACAAAACCTGACGTCTAGCGGCACCCTGTATGAACTAGCCCAGTTAGTTGGCCATTATTCGTAATGCATTGGAATACGTCGTGCACTCACCTATAGATACTACTACACCGTGATTCTATGTAATACAGTGAATTCGGATTATCAGCCAATGTGTATGTTACAGTATAAGAACATAGTGGATATTGTGCACATTGATGGAAAATATAGAGACTTGCCCAGAACTACTTTCGCTTGCAGTTTAACAAAACAAAACAACCATAACCTTACCTAACGCACAAAAATCACTTAGGCGAGTTATTGTTGTTATATTTAGTTGAAATGCAAGCGAAAACAATTGTAAGCGAATCTCTACATTTGGCGGGAATATCATCCCACTATGTACATACATACTTTTACTAAATACTCGTATGTACCTATGCATTATTTCTAACAACCTTTACTTTAATTTTAAATAACCTACACATTCGGCTTTAGTTTCAAGAATTAGTAATTTAAATAAGACAATTTAATATAAATTTTGTTTTTTTTTTCATAATAAACGAAAAGTATAGATTTCTTGTAGATTTTTTTAAATTTATTTGGGAAATAATTTTAAAATACAATTTTTTACTTTTACTCAAAATACTCGAGTCGGAATTTTAATTATCCCTTCATTTACATTTGTGTATATGCAAAGCAAACTATTTTTATGTACCTACCACATATAAATAATAACAGTATTATATTTTCTTACCCATTTCAGTAATAAAACGTAAAATCCGTTCAGAATTAAAATTTCAGTAAAACGTTAATATCTACCGGGAGAGACAGTAAAAAATATAATATGCCAATGTCACGGATCCTCGTATTGGTCATGAATATATGTATGTATACAGGGTGAATACTTGAAAGCCGAACATAACCCGTGAACACGGGAAAATGGTTTTTCGCATACTGTTGCTCCCCGTTTCAACTGACAATAATCGGGGCTATTCTGTAATTCAATTATTATCATTTATCGATCATTATCAAGCTAATGATCGATTGCAATTCAAATTGGGATTCTCTTACAGTCACTTGATCATTAAAATTGGTTAATGATAGTCGATAACACACTGAAATTTATCGATCAGTAATATGCTGTCGTTATCATCGATAACAAATGTCAAAATCAGATCAAAGTTGCAATTAGAATATTATATCGCCTGTACTTGAAAGAATATACAAGTAAGCATTATATCATATAATATAATTCGTACTATTTACATTTTTATATTCTTTATAGATTTAGGTTATCGCTGGCTCAATATTACAAGGTTCTATGATGAGTGATCATAGTTTTGAGAAAACAGCATTTGAAAATTTTGACATCTAGAATTCTTATTATAAATACGCTCATAACTGAAATATGTACTGCATAAGTACATGTGAGCATTTTTAATGACTTAATAGAAAATTCGGTTAAAAAATATTTTCGTGGCAGTAATTATTTACAAAAATAAAAATAACATACAACTTTGTTACTGAAAAGCTGATATTATTATTAACTTTTAGGATTATACAACTATGTTACATTAATATTATTCAACAAAAAAGTTAAATTCATAACATTAGAAAGTGTGTAACATCATAGACTAATATCACTGTACAGTGATATTAGTCTATGGTAACATCTATTTAGATTTTATATAATTACATATTTATATTAATTTACAAATTTAATTAATAACTACACATTTTTTAGTAAAATTACTGTGAAGTAATCTCTGTCTACAGCGGGCATCCATGGCATTATTGATGTGAGGGATGCCACCTTACTATCTGGCCATTTATACGCTGAGGCATTTATTTTTGCGTCAAATATATTTCCGATATTTCCAGGCTTACGTAATGATTGTTTTAACTGCACGGTGTCAAAATTTTCATCCTGGTAAGAAATTTTATATTTTATTTTGTAGTAAGATGTGCTAAAACTGCACTATTTTGACTTTACTAAATGGAACTAAGTTGTAATTTAAATTTTGCTGGGATTGTTATTGATAATTAAGAAAACCTGACGAAATCATTTGCATAATTATGTAAGGTTTTTTACGATTCATTTTTAAAAACAAGCGCATTACGCTTACAGGTGGATAATATCTGTTCTATTTGACGCCCTTTCAGTACAACTATATATACTGCATCGAATTCTTGAACTGCAGAATGTCAGGGTGTTGAATATTTCATAGTTATTTTCTGTAAATTAGGATTTTGTTTCATAATTCTTACTATCGAAAATGACATCACACTATTACGATTTTGTGGTACGCAGCTGTCGCTAACGCAAGTTCTTTGTTATCATTTAAAACGCGTTGTATGATTTTATGTAGGGCACTGGCAATATCATTACCTTTTCTTCCCATTGTCGCTTCTGTCCATATAGCACAAAAATTTAGTTTTATAGTAAAATTGACTAATTTCTGCTTTAGGGCAAGTTAACACATTTTGTAAGTCGAAAGTTATTACTGCTTTATTTTTATTATCTCTGTCTTTCTGCCTTTTTTCACGCATAGCTACTTTCTCAGCAATGTGCTCTTCATATTGTTTATTTTCTTCTTTATCTAATCTATTTTCTTCTTTCAGTAGTTTGTACCGTTCACAAATATTGCATCTGTCTTTCTTTGGCTTATGAGATGATATATTAAATTCGTTACAGAATATATTTCTATAAGCTGACTCCTTCACTGGTTGTTTATCCATCAGATAAAGTCAGGAGAAAAATCTTTGTCTTTAACAAAATCATCACAGCTTTCATAGTCCGACATCTCTTCATTATTTAACATTTCAATTATGATACATTCAACGTCACTCTATTCTAAAATAAACTGTAATTGACAGATCATATACAAAATTTTACAGGGTTGTATGCATCTCTACTACCGCACACAGAATTCTTTTAAAGAATTACGAGGTTGTATGTGTAAACATACACCTATGAGACTGAAAATGTGTTATTTCAAAACATACACCCATGATATTTTATACCTTGCTTAGCAACAGCGCACCAGAGTCATCTGTCGACAAAGTTTAAAACTAAGTTAATGTATCATACAACCTTATTATGCCAAAATCATAAAAAATGTTACATAGAACCTTGTAATATTGAGCCAGCGTTATGTCGAGGGTTATGTATTCATAACAAGGCAATAAGAAATGCAGTGAACCTTTCTCCTTACGCGATGAAAATTTTAAACAAATCGTTGTAGTAGGTAATCCGAGAACCCATTTGCGAAATGGTATAAATGACATCCGTGGGCCGGGCCACTGCTAGAAACCGTAAGGCACAGAACATGACATGCTAGGCCCCCTTCAAACTATACATTTATAATTTCCACCACAATTTTATTGTATTCTTTTCTTCGCAAAATGCTATTATTAAAATATTGATGAAATTTCCTGTGTGGATTCATTCTTGTAATCAATAAAATATTCTTTGTTGTAATCAATAACTTTACAGTTATAGTTTTCAGTACTATAACAATACCAGAGAAATATGCATTTGGAAGGATATTTCTTTTATTTTTTCTAATAAATTTTAATAGTTCATCAGGGGAATGTCGGTGGAAAAGAAAAAAACATAAAATCACTCAGCTTTCAAAATTCTACCGTAGTTTTTAAATGAATAAAAAATATATGATAGTAAATCATAATTATTCTTCGCTAAATATTACATAATAATTTTTTTTGTTTGATTAATTTGTGCAATGAGTATTCTTTATTGAGCAATATATTATTTGTTGTAATTAATAAAAAATAATAGTAATACGGGGCTCAAGAACAATGTGTCTATATAATTATTTAAAACTAAAAAATATTTTATATTACTCTACCTTAAATTAGGTACTGTCTTTCTTTTTTGGAAAATTTTAGATAAGTACATTTTATATGGTTAAAACTATTTACTTATACATATACAATATTACAATACAACGCAATAATTAAAGAATTGAAATACTTATTGGTAAATGACTGTTAATTTCATCTGAGCGCGAAATGTGTAAAATTTTCAAATAAAGGATAAAGAAAATGATTGTAGTTATAGAAAATTGAGACAATCAATAACTTGATGATTAAAAATACACTATTGTCATTAATTTAACGATCGATAACAAATAAAGTTACAGAATAGCACCGAATGTTTGTGTTATCAATAAAAAGATTAAACTCTGCATCAACTGACACCGAATACATTTAAATTATTTCATGTTTTAATGCCATAAATTAAATTTTAAATTTATTCAATTTCAATTTCGTATTAATAGCAATAGCCATGGCATTTGAACAAACAGATGAACAAATGGTTAACATTCTATCTATCATATACGGTCCTATTCTATAACTAAGTGGTTTATTTTTAACCACTGGTTAAAGTTTTTATCCAAACGATATTGATTTGACAAGTAAAACCCGCTTTTTTGTTATATATCAACATACTGGATTGGTTATAAAATTTAACCAGTGGTTTAAAATTAACCACTGTGTAACTGAATAGACCCAATTTGTAACATATGATTTTTTATTTTCCTTTTAATGTTTTATAACAGATTAGAAAGTGTTTGACAAAAATTAAATTAACAAAATTAGAACAATATAATATCTACAAGTTATAGGATATTACGAATTTTGACAGATAAACTGTCAAACATTTGCTTATCTTTATGTTCAAATGCCACGGCTAGTGCTATTAATACGAAATTGAATAAATTGAATAATTATTTTATGGGATTGAAATATTACATAATTTACACGTATTTGCTGTCATTTGATGTAGGAATTTTTATCTTTATACTGATACCACAACCATTGTTGTCAGTTAAAACGGGGAGGCAATTGTTTGCGAAAAACGAGGTTCCCGTGTTACGGCTTTCACGTATTCACCTTTCACCCTACGTACACTTCAGTGCGATAAAATTAAGCACACAAAATATTTTATAGTTGGACATAATAAGATGCCTAGTAACGAAAATATGTAAAACTTGTCATTTTTCTTATTAATATCAAAATGCCGCGTCAATTAGGCAGTAATTTTAAGATTAAAATAGAAGATGATTTCTTCACAAGATAAATCGCTCGACTGATGAACATCAGTAAAGACACCGTTCATTTTTACGCCACGTGCTAAGTAAGTTTTTCTATTTATTTATGTATTCTATAACGATCAAGTATGATGTTTCTCATTCATTGAAACTGATGCTAAGCAATTAAAATAAACAATAAATATACAACTAAAATTTGCGAGAAAATAGTCGTAAAACTTGTGCTTAATATAAGCTGTATTCTTTTTGACCCAATGAAACTCAGCTCAGTACATATCTGAGTTCAGCTTAAGTGAGATGTGATGTCTGCAAAAAGAACAAGTTTAATTTTTTTATCATTTCCTTCTTTACCGATAGTATTTGCTGTAATAGCTGTCTAATTTATTGACTTATTCTCCGATCTATGATACTGATAAACGAAAAATGGATAATGTTGAAAATATATTACTTGTAAGTATGTGAATATAAAATTTGTCGTATTATAGAACTTTAAAATGCAAACTGAGTGTTTCAAATCACTTTGAGTTTGGCAAACTGGTAATGTAGCATCGGAAAGGGGGGAAGTGAGTTTACTCAGAACAACTCAGATCAGTTGTGTCAAAAGAACGATTTCCTGAGTTTATCTGAAGTGATTTGAGATGAGCTGAGATTTTGTCCAAAAAGAATACAGCTATTTTTGCAGAGAAGTGTACGAATATGAATAAAACGTTTTATTTAAAATATTTATGAGCAGATAAAAATGCTTAAAAGAATTAAATATAATTATTATATTCCAAAAATAAATGTATTTATCAGATTATATTGCAATGTAAATATCGTAATGAATGTATAACATAATCATGGTTTTATATTTATTCCTGCAAATTAAATTGTTCTACTAAAGCTTTCGCATCGTGTGTATTACCTCTATTGTAATTGTATTGTGAAATAAACTACATAATTCGTTGTATCTAATACGATAAAAGAACAAAATAACCTTTATTTTCCATAAAAATGCTTTTGTCAACAAAATACAAAATAACTGTATAAGAAAATATCACGTTTTTACTCATTCCACGAATCGTTTACATCCAAACACATAAGCGAACGTGATTTCTGTGAAATCAAACTACTGAACCATTTTCACAAATTCCTATTTACGTCTGAGCTATTATTTATGCATAACGAGGACATGAAAGAGATCCATAACAATTAAATCTCAATCGGTATCAGAGCCGAAGTTTAGATAGGCTAGGCAATGTTAGATGTCTAAGGGTTTATTGAAGCTAAGCAATCTATCTTGAACAGTGCTTGTTTTGCATAAGCCGATCCAACCATTACCTCAAGAACGCCCACTAAAATACTAACAGTTGATACGACACGACATCGTCACTTTCCAACTTACCTATTTACCTTCAAAACAAACCACAAAGATCTATTTTCAAATCATTATAGTATGTATATCTCACACAGTTTCAATTTGTTTTCATTATAAGCATAAGTTGACGAAATAAGAGATGATCAGGCTGGAATTTTACTGACCATGTATATATCGAGCTGTCTAAAACCTTTATATTTAGCCAAATATATCAGCTATATTATATTTCGTTTTCCACTTTATACAAATGTTCATAAACTACAGCAGTCACAGCTAAATTTTGCAAGGGAACTTAGGACATGATTTTAAATACATTGTTGGATGCTTAGATATTTATACCCATAGGCGGAAAGTAAATAATACATATTAACCTTTTTGAATCAAAGGTAACTAATTTTTTCTTATTTTATGGTTCGGAAAACATTTAAAACATAATTTATTTATTATATTACTTTGCATGTCTTTAAATACGCACGAAGGAAAAAAATGGTACGCCGTACGCCATTTTGTAGCTGCTATCACCTCCCATCTCTTTATTTCTGCACCGATCAACGTTTTTTCCGTTGCCTATACCAAATTTTCGTTTTCATCTATTAATGTCTCCTTTTAAGGTACTTTAATTTATACTAGAAATTAAACTGATATAAAACTTTGTTTTAAATTATTGCTAAAAAATTAACTTATTTAATAAAGTTTAAATGGATTTTTAACTCCAATTTTACAAACGTAAATTTCAATTTTTTCTTGCATCATATGAAAAATAGGTCAAACTTTATGTTGGGATCTTGAAAATTTTGTGTATGATAGCTAAAATAGAAAAGTAAAATTAATAATATATGATCACGGCCTATTATCCATTTCTGAATGTGCTTATCTGCTTTTATTCGGAAAATTAGGTAATTATTTTCGTACCGTCGGGCACGTGCCACGCATTATATTACGGAATCCCAAAACTGTGTACAGAGAGCACCACAGGATTAATTTTTTATGCTACTTGAAAGCTGGAAATAACCTGCAAATTTAATGTCGATTGAATTCGAATACCGACCTTTAGAAGCAGAACCGGTCACATACGACACCATATTAAAATTAATAATACGAGGAGGAGACATCGTGTATCTACGAGCTCCTCAGGTATGAAGATTAACTAGAGACTATTGTGACAATCTTGAGAATCACTATATTTATGACAATGCCTCAAACACAGTAGTAGCAACGAGGCAATTTCACCTACATCATCTTCAACTGCTCCTTCCACCACCTCAAACCTCAACCACTTAGTCTCTTCATGTATACCACCGATGACCACCCCGAACGAAATGTCAATTCCAACTGCGACCGCGTCAAAAAATAATTTTATTTTTACATCTGATTGCTATTTTTAAATTTTAAATAATGATAGTATAATATTGTCATTCGCTAAATAAATGTATAAATACGAGTAGTACAACGATGACTACATAGCAGGATATGGGCATTTACCCATCAATTGGATATTTTTAGCTACAGATTGAAGTAGATGAAGTGTAATGTTTATTATTTTTATGTGGTCAAATTAGATTGGTACGTATTAATAATTACCAACAATAAACAATATATCTATTACACTCTTTAGCTAACGGGTATGTGCTCAAATTTTTATCTTTACATAAAGGTATAAGAATATGATGATACTACACAAAAAATTAAATATACATATTTTTAAATCGATTAATTGTTTGTAGTTTATAAGGAAAAAAATAATAAACATTTGGACATCACTACGGCCCGAGCGTGTAGACAAAGAGAGACAATAGACATACTGTTATCACCATAACTATTATAATTACCCATTAACCTTAAAATTAATTAATTTTAAGGTTAAGGGGTAATTATAATAGTTTTTAACCTTAGACTCCATCTATATTAATTTTTCTCATATCACCATATCATTTCGCCAGAACATTAAATTGTAAATAAAAATAATTATATTATTGAGAAATAATGCTCAATTTTTAATATTATTAATTATGTAAAAGTTATAGTGGTTAATTTATTTATTTTATGCCCCATATATTAAAATTCCATTATGGTCACATGCCCCATTCCCATCAGCGCTGATGGTTGTACTAAATATCACTGGTACGGTATTTAGAAATATTGGCGCATTATTTTTTAAGGTTTATAAATTTTGAAGATGAAAGTTTTTAAACAAAACATACTTACATGCAGACGTATTCTTGTATTACATATTTCTGTGAAAAGTGCTATTTTAATGAATACGATAATGGATTTTTAAGACTAACCACTATTTACTACCGGAAATATATTTAGAAAAAGAATAAGTAATGAATTCACTATTAACAATAATACATTTGGAAACAAAAATACCAAAAACTTTTGTATTTAACCATATGACGGTGAAATTGGCAGACGATTCGCAGCAGACGATTCGGCATAGTAGCCCATGTAAACACAGTAAGATGCGCGCGCAGCATTGTAATACCAAGGTCAACTAAATATGTTAAATATTATTAAAATTCAATAATATACCATTGCATACTCATTTCAGTCATACTCTCAACACATATCATTACTCTGTTCAAAATTATTGTTAAATAATGAGAAAACAATGTTTAAAAGGGTATATCAAATTACAATTGATTGAGTCATTGAACATTGACCTTGACAAAAGGAGCGCCAAACATGAAATTGAGAAACATTATAATATATATTTCAATGAACAATTGTTTCCAACTTTGTCTGTTCTTTTACATTTTAAATACATTACCCATATACATGTGCCAATATTTATACAGTATAAATTTTAACATTATCCCCTCAGGATAATCAGGATAATATGAAATAGGTTTGCATTTTAATAGAAACAATTGTTTATAACTCGGTTAATAAAAGATGTCTGTTCTTCATTTTTTATAGCAAATATCCCCATGTATCTGACAACATCCAAGCAGTGTCAAATTTGCCAAAATCCCTTCACGACTATCAGGATTATAAAAAAACTAGAAAAATTTGCATTTTTATAGAGACAATTGTTTATAACTCCGTTAATAAAAGATGTCTGTTCTTCATTTTTTATAGCAAATATTCTTAAGTATCTGACAACATCCGAGTAGTGTCAAATTTGCCAAAATCCCTTCAGGACAATAAAAAAACTAGAAAAATATGCATTTCTATAGAAACAATTGCTTATAACTCGGTTAATAAAAGATGTCTGTTCTTCATTTTTTATAGTAATTATCCTTATGTATCTGACAACATCCGAGAAGTATCAAATTTGCCAAAATCCCTTCAGGACTATCAGGATAATAAAAAAACTTTAAAAAATTGAATTTTTATAGAAACAATTGTTTATAACTCGGTTAATAAAAGATGTCTGTACTTCATTTTTTACAGCAAATATCCCTATGTATCTGACAACATCCGAGCAGTGTCAAATTTGCCGATATCCCTTCAGGACAATCAGGATAATGAAAAAACTAGAAAAATTTGCATTTTTATAGAAACAATTGTTTATAACTCGGTTAATAAAAGATGTCTGTTCTTCGTTTTTTATAGCAAATATCCTTATGTAGCTGAGAACATCCGAGCAGTGTCAAATTTGCCGAAATCCCTTCAGGACTATCAGGATAATAAAAAAACTTAAAAAATTTGCATTTTTATAGAAACAATTGCTTACAACTCGGTTAATAAAAGATGTCTGTTATTAATTTTTCATAGTAATTATCCATATGTACCTGACAACATCCGATAAGTATCAAATTTGCCAAAATCCCTTCAGGACAATCAGGATAATAAAAAGACTAAATTTTTTTGCATTTTTATAGAAACAATTGTTTATAACTCGGTTAATAAAAGATGTCTGTTCTTCATTTTTTATAGAAAATATCCGTATGTATCTGACAACATCCGAGCATTGTTAAATTTGCCGAAATCCCTTCAGGACAATCAGGATAATAAAAAAACTAGAAAAATTTGCATTTTTATAGAAACAATTGCTTATAACTCGGTTAATAAAAGATGTCTGTTCTTCATTTTTGCTAGTAATTATCCTTATGTATCGGACAACATCCGAGAATTATCAAATTTGCCAAATTCCCTTCAGGACAATCAGGATATTAAAAAAATTAGAAAAATTTGCATTTTTATAGAAACAATTGTTTATAACTCGGTTAATAAAAGATGTCTGTTCTTCATTTTTTATAATAATTATCCCTATGTATCTGACAACATCCGAGAAGTATCAAATTTGCCAAAATCCCTTCAGGACTATCAGGATAATAAAAAAACTTAAAAAATTTGCATTTTTATAGAAACAATTGTTTATAACTCGGTTAATAAAAGATGTCTGTTCTTCATTTTTTATAGTAATTATCCTTGTGTATCTGACAACATCCGAGCAGTATCATATTTGCCAAAATTACTTCAGGACAATCAGGATAATAAAAAAACTATAAAAACATGCACTTCTATAGAAACAATTGTTTATAACTCGGTTAATAAAAGATGTCTGTTCTTCAGTTTTTATAGTAATTATCCTTATGTATCTGACAACATCCGAGAAGTATCAAATTTGCCAAAATCCCTTCGGGACAATTAGGATAATAAAAAAACTATAAAAATATGCATTTTTATAGAAACAATTGTTTATAACTCGGTTAATAAAAGATGTCTGTTCTTCATTTTATATAGTAATTATCCTTATGTATCTGACAGCATCCGAGCAGTATCATATTTGCCAAAATCCCTTCAGGACAATCAGGATAATAAAAAAACTAGAAAAACATGCATTTCTATAGAAACAATTGTTTATAACTCGGTTAATAAAAGATGTCTGTTCTTCAGTTTTTATAGTAATTATCCTTATGTATCTGACAACATCCGAGAAGTATCAAATTTGCCAAAATCCCTTCAGGACAATCAGGATAATGAAAAAACTAGAAAAATTTGCATTTTTATAGAAACAATTGTTTATAACTCGGTTAATAAAATATGTCTGTTCTTCATTTTTTCTAGTAATTATCCTTATGTATCTGACAACATCCGAGAAGTATCAAATTTGCCAAAATCCCTTCAGGACAATTAGGATAATAAAAAAACTATAAAAATATGCATTTTTATATAAACAATTGTTTATAACTCGGTTAATAAAAGATGTCTGTTCTTCATTTGTTATAGTAATTATCCTTATGTATTTGACAACATCCGAGCAGTATCATATTTGCCAAAATTCCTTCAGGACAATCAGGATAATAAGAAAACTAGAAAACATGCACTTCTATAGAAACAATTGTTTATAACTCGGTTAATAAAAGATGTCTGTTCTTCAGTTTTTATAGTAATTATCCTTATGTATCTGACAACATGCAAGAAGTATCAAATTTGCCAAAATCCCTTCAGGACAATCAGGATAATGAAAAAACTAGAAAAATTTGCATTTTTATAGAAACAATTGTTTATAACTCGGTTAATAAAAGATGTCTGTTCTTCATTTTTTATAGTAATTATCCTTATGTATCTGACAACATCCGAGTAGTATCATATTTGCCAAAATCCCTTCAGGACAATCAGGATAATAAAAAAACTAGAAAAATATGCATTTTTATAGAAACAATTGTTTATAACTCGGTTAATAAAAGATGTCTGTTCTTCAGTTTTTATAGTAATTATCCTTATGTATCTAACAACATACGAGCAGTATCATATTTGCCAAAATCCCTTCAGGACAATCAGGATAGTAAAAAAACTAGAAAAATTTGAATTTTTATAAAAACAATTGTTTATAACTCGGTTAATAAAAGATGTCTGTTCTTCATTTTTTATAGTAATTATCCTTATGTATCTGGCAACATCCGAGCAGTATCATATTTGCCAAAATCCCTTCAGGACAATCAGGATAATAAAAAAACTAGAAAAATATGCATTTGTATAGAAACAATTGTTTATAACTCGGTTAATAAAAGATGTCTGTTCTTCAGTTTTTATAGTAATTATCCTTATGTATCTGACAATATCCGAGCAGTATCATATTTGCCAAAATCCCTTCAGGACAATCAGGATAATAAAAAAACTAGAAAAATATGCATTTTTATAGAAACAATTGTTTATAACTCGGTTAATACAAGATGTCTGTTCTTCATTTTTTAATAGTAATTATCCTTATGTATCTAACAACATACGAGCAGTATCATATTTGCCAAAATCCCTTCAGGACAATCAGGATAATAAAAAAACTAGCAAAATATGCATTTTTATATAAACAATTGTTTATAACTCGGTTAATAAAAGATGTCTGTTCTTCATTTTTTATAGTAATTATCCTTATGTATCTGACAACATCCGAGCAGTATCATATTTGCCAAAATCCCTTCAGGACAATCAGGATAATAAAAAAACTTAAAAAATTTGCATTTTTATAGAAACAATTGTTTATAACTCGGTTAATAAAAGATGTCTGTTCTTCATTTTTTATAGTAATTATCCTTATGTATCTAACAACATACGAGCAGTATCATATTTGCCAAAATCGCTTCAGGACAATCAGGATAATAAAAAAACTAGAAAAATATGCATTTTTATATAAACAATTATTTATAACTCGGTTAATAAAAGATGTCTGTTCTTCATTTTTTATAGTAATTATCCTTATGTATCTGACAACGTCTGAGCAGTACCATATTTGCCAAAATCCCTTCAGGACAATCAGGATAATAAAAAAACTAGAAAAATATGCATTTTTATAGAAACAATTGTTTATAACTCGGTTAATAAAAGATGTCTGTTCTTCATTTTTTATAGTAATTACCCTTATGTATCTGGCAACATCCGAGAAGTATCAAATTTGCCAAAATCCCTTTAGGACAATCAGGATAATGAAAAAACTAGAAATATTTGCATTTTTATAAAAACAATTGTTTATAACTCGATTAATAAAAGATGTCTGTTCTTCATTTTTTATAGTGATCATCCCTATGTATCTGACAATATCTGAACAATATCGTTGTAGCCTATATCGCTTCAAGACAATCAGGAGACTGTGTGAATGAAGAGGCTGTTAGATGAGTTTGGGGTCAATCTGAAGAGTGTCATCCTAAATATCAACAATTTGGGATCATTGAAGTTAGCTCTGAATCTGGTATACCATGCAAGCACGAAACGCATATACATCAGACATCATTTTGTGCGCGATACATTCAATTAATTCGAATTTTTTTCTCTTGATTCAGAAAGTAACAACAAGATTTCCATATAGATTTAAAAGATACCAGTATCGCTTTGACGACAATGTTTTGAAAACAAGATTATAGTATGGTTTGTCTCGAGATACTTGCAAATCTATCTGCCTTCGTAATGACGCGGTGCACCGCAAAACAGCATGGGATTTATGGTCGTTTGCATCAGGGGAGGATTAGCAAAATTTGGGAAAACGATGAAGCGGTACTTTATCAAAATCCCGCTAATTAATATAACTGCATTTATTTACGATTTGTGAAAATTTTGTGTAATGTCATTCGAATGTAATTTGCGGACATGTTCAGTTGTGGTTGTAAGCAAATTCAGACGAAATTACAGAAAAAAATGTGGCGACCATGGGAAGAAGAAACTTTAGTTTTATCGGATAAAGAGTGTTCTCACGAGACAAGTAGAAAACATAAACTTGCACACTTATCAGACTACTGTAAAAAAAATTATTTTAAATGTATATAACTCTTTAAAAAGTAGTGAAAGTGATAATATGCTCATTAAAAAAACGGCAGAATTAACTAATGTGAATTATGCCACTGTACGACGAATTGTTTTATATGGAGTTACATCAAAAAGACGAAGACGTGATTCCGGTAAAGTGCGAGTACTGAGTGAGTTTGAAATTGATGTCATCCGCCGGAAAATTTACACCATATATGGACAAAAAATTCTTCTGTCCGTAAGAACTTTGCATCAAAGATTAATTGATGACAAATGTGATATTAGTTATTCAGTGGCAAGTTTACACAGAGTGCTCAATTTTCCTGCAAAACGATAGATAAAAGACAAGTTATAATGGAGTCCAGAAGAATTTTTGAGTGGAGGTATAATTATTTAAAAACGATTTTTAAATATCGTCAAGGTAATAGATTAATAGTTTATCTTGACGAGACATGGTACGATTCTCACGACATTGTAAAAAAAAGTTGGACAGATGGAAGTACCAGTTGTGCTGTGGATGTGCCAGTTTCACGGGAAAATAAAATTATAATTCTGCATGCGGGAAGTGAACAAGGATGGGTCAGTGAAACACTTTTGTTATCTGCCCGAAATGTGAAAGACTCTAGTTTGGATTATCATGACAACATGTCAGCAGATATTTTTGAAACTTGGTTTAAAGATAAACTCATTCCTGATTTACCCCCTAATAGTGTAATAGTAATGGATAATGCTAGTTACCATTCTCGTTTGGCTATAAAAGTGCCAACTGTGACCAGTAATAAGTCAGAAATAAAAGAATATTTAATTAAAAGTGATTTTGAAGACGTATACTCCAAGAAACATCTTATGGAAGTCGTGAAAAATAAACCAGTTGAAAAACAATATGTATGCGACTTAATAGCTAAAGAATTTGGACATAGTGTTTACGTTTACCACCATATTATTGGGTACTGAATCCTATAGAACTAGTTTGGGCACAAATAAAATATTAGGAGAAAGAATAGTTCACCTTCCAGTTGTGCTTCAGTCATAGAATTAATCAAATGCGAAATTAATAATATTCCTCAGAAAGATTGGCCAAACTGTATTAGACATGTAAAGGAAATTGAAAGCCAATACTTGAGTGTAAATACTATTGTAAATGACTTTATAATACATGTAAATGATAGTGATAGTACTGATAGTGATGTAAGTAACGGTAATAATAGTGACAATATTTATGTTTTTTCGTTAATATTAACAATTGTAGTACTGCATTACATGTAATTGAATTATAATTTGGTGGAAATTCTTTTAAATATGTGCGTTGATTACTTTTCATTTTATATTCTTTGTTCTGTATTTCTTAAAATTCAAGTGAAACATTAAATTCCACAAAAATACTTCGTGTGCTGGATTTTAAATATTTTGTTACACTGATGAAGGAAAAAGACAGAATGTTTTTATTAAATATGTATAATTTTATATGCCATAAAAAATAATATTCACATTTTATAGCTCGAAACCAAGTATCAGAATAGACTATAAAATTGTTTTTATATTATTCTGGCATTATTACTATAACAAAATCTAAATTTGAGCTTACGGCAATTTGATTCACTTGACTTCAAAACCAATCCTGGGATAACTAAGACAAAAACTGTACTTGTAAGATATTAAAAATAGGCACTCGTGGACCCACTAGATAATTTCGAAACAAAATTTTTGGTAGATGTGGCACCATGAGGTGGTCCCGTAACTATTTTTGGTAAAGTAGTAACGAAATTTGGTGTCGTGCAACTCTCATCATCAAACAGCAAACGATAATTGCGTTGTTCATTTGTTTGTATTTTTAATTTTCCATCCTCTTCAATTAAAGTTTTCATTATCCACATTCTAATATTAGTCATATTATCTTCATTAAAATTGTACGACTTTCCAGAGCATATCAAATAAGCCCAGACACATATATGAACGCCACAATTATAACCATTATTCCCTTCAACTATTTGACTGGGAATATCGTTGCATCGAAAAATAGTCCACTCATCTGTAATAATGTTTCGTTTGTACTTGAAGAAAAACTGATGATTTAAAAATGTGAAAATTTTCTCCATTATATCTTTAGGAACGGTACCATGAAGAGAATCAAAATATAATATATATTTATATTGGAGACATACGACAATTAATGTCCAATGAGCCGAATTTATATTGACGGGAATAATCCAGATATCATTATTTATTACATCTACTTTTTAATTTAATTTTGTAAGAAAGAAAGAAAGAGTCAAAATTGAGTATAGTTTTATTTTTGTTGATAGGTTTTCGGGAAATAATTGAAAAGAATGAATTGATTATCTGATCGTCTAACCAATTGGGCACTAGAAGGGTATTTAAAGATTCAATATTCAAAACAAACTTGTTTATTTTATATTGATCTTTTGTTAAATGAGGAAAAGTAGTAACGAATTCCCAAAGAGGTCTATCTTCTTCAGGAGTATTGGAAGACACTGGAACATGAATATCAAAATCCAACTGTCTCTTTATTTTTAATATTGGAGAAACATTAATTTTTAAATTTTTCTTCCCAATTCTTTCTATAGGCGTACTTTCATCAACTTCAATCGCTTTGCCTTGATCGGGAAATATCGATTTGGAATCAGGAGACAATATTACATACTTTTCAGTTTCTAAAGGACTTATCAAGAAATCGGAGAACGTATTTTTATTTTTTACCTCAACTTGTACAGGAGTTTCCACTTTTTTCCAAACCTCTTGTGACAAACTAATGTTTAGGGAATCATTCTTTAAGGAAATATTTCCAATTGGTTGTTTCTTTTTCTTGGTACATTTTAATGCAATTTTTTGGTCTAAAGTTCTACCTTTTAATAGACTTTCCATTTTTCGTACAAATCTTGGAATGGGTATTCTTAATTTACTGCAAAATGTTTCTTTCTTGACTACTCTAAACCAGTTTTCGACCACTGAATTATTGTCTTTTCGAATATTAAATTTTTTTAAAACAATTCCTGATAAAATCGGGTAAAATGGAAAAAAATCTTTAAGTAGATATTGGATGAAATCAGGTAGAAACATCTTATTTTCGTCATTTGTTACCGTCGTCTTTTTGACTACATCTTCATAAATTTGGTTAAAATATTTGTAGAAAGGAGAAGACTTCCTTAAAGACGCCACGTGGTGTGTATCTTCAACTTTAAAATTTATATTGCTGTTTTCAAATTTTCTTAAAATATTTGTACTGTCTGTAATATACGACAGAGCTTTCTTAAAATCGGAACAAACATAGGATAAACCGAAAACTTTTATTACATTTGTCCAAAATATTGTAACTGAAATTATATCGTTACTGTGAATAAGTGCAGCAAATGTTCTTTTTGCTAAAGTCCTAACTTCTCCTTTTTTAGTGAATGTATTTATTTTAATTGTACCTGCATGAAAGAGATGAGTGGAGCATTCATGCAAAATGACAATGTCATTAATATCTCTCAAACCTTTTATATGAAGCCACATTTCCTTCAAATATATTTTTAAATTCATTTTGTTAAAAGAAACAATGACAGACTGAATCAAAGCCATGCTGAAATCTGTTTCAATTTTACTTATTAATATTTTTTTGCCAAAATACACTTTGGTTAAATCATATAGAAATGACGACAAGAAATATTGTATACTTGGGATGTTATGGCTTGAAGATATAAATTCAGCAATCGGTAACGGGGATTTATTGTCACTACCTTTTAAAACTAAAGCGTAATAATAAATTTGTTTTTCAGTTCCTGGTGGACGTTTACAAATACTTCCGGTCGAGTCCAAATACAAAAATATGGGGTTCTTTTTTAATGTAATAAGATACCTGAGCTGCATTTCAGTTTGTAAACGGGTAAAAAATGGTGACAAACCTATTTCTTGGACAAAACCAGGAATAACTTTACTTTTCCATTTTTTCTGGCTAAGAAATTTCTGTTTTTGTAAATCTAAAATAACGTCTTTATCTAAGTCGCTAGAGAGATTATTTTCAGAAGAAATTCTTTTCAAAATATTCAAATCAGGTGCAAGATTTAAATTTCCTGCCATTAATACTGATTCATTGGCTGACCTTAATTGTTCATATTTAACTACACTTTCAGCATCTACAAGTAATCTTTTAGCTAATTCTTGTCTTTCTTGTCCTTTTATAAACCTTCTATGTTTTTCTCCTTTATGAATAATGTTACCTATAACATCCATTGATACATTTATGTCAGAGCCAGAAGAAATATTATCTTTTGTATAAATTTTAAATGTTGCACAATTAGTATGTTTACATACTGCTTTTGCAACAAAATAGTATTTAGTTTGTTTTCTCGAAGATAGATAGCATCTGTGCCATTGAAATTTTAACACACATATGGGAAACTCAGTTGAAAAGTATTTGTTAAACTCATCACTCCAGCCTTTTAAAAGAGTTTTTTTTTAACGAAATATTTGACCCAAAACTCACTTGGAATATTTAAAGTCACCGAATCCTTATTCAGAGTATCAGAAGATAAAGATGAAAAACTGTTAGGAACTTTATTTTTCAAATAATTATCGCAATTAGAAAAAGATGAATGCTGAAAAGAGTTTTCTTTGAGAGACACGGTATTTGCCAGTGCCGAAGAATTTGGAGTTTCATTTTTCAAAAGAAAATCAAATGAAGAAGAATTTTGAATGGAATTTTCTGTATCAGAATAGGCGAATGCCAAAATATTAGGAGATTCATTTGAAGTTACATTTTGGAAATGGAAATCGTATGAAGAAGAATTTTGAATAGAATTTTCCTTATCAGAATAAGCAAATACCAAAGTGTTATGAGATTCATTTTGAAAATTAGTGCGACTTCCATTATCCTTATGATAATCAAGAAGCGATATAATGTTGTTCCTATTACGTAACCAAAACTTTTGATATTTACAACGATTATTTTGATAATTCTGAGACCCTACAAACTTGCAAAAATCTCCATAGATTGATGTTGATGAATAATACGATTCCAAATCAAGACGATTGATATTATTTGTAGTTGTTTGCAACAAAAATGTCTTAAAGTTTACGCATTTAGATTGATTCTCTTTATTTAACATATTTTTTGTATTCATTATTGCAACAATGTAACTAAAAATTGCAAAAGAAATAACAGATATATATTGTGTAATCTCTAAACAAATAGTTATATCAAAACAGAATAAATCAAAAGTTGTACAATAATCAGGATGTAGCGAAAACAGTATATTATATTTGAGATGAGAGAAACACAACAAGTAATATATCAATGTTAAACAATATCACACAATTGTATAAAAATGAAAATAAGGGAAAGCTAACCTTGAAAGAATGTGAATAAGTAAATAATAGTTTGGTATATCAAATACACCAAAGTTAATTTAATAACGGCCAATACCTAAAAACTAATACAATATACGATAAATTAAATATAATGAAATGCTAAACTTCAGTTAGTAACGAAAATAAATTGTTCACTTCACAACAATTTATACAAGAAAATATATTCAATTACTATCAAATTATAAAAAAGCAACACCAAATAATAACCATTCAGAATAAGAATATAATTATATCCAAAAAACAAATGAAACTATCAACATACATCTAAAAAAAAAGAAACCACGCAAAAAAACTTATAATATTAACGAAAAGAAATTTTCTTCAAACTACACAACAATAGTAATACAAAATAAAAACGAAATGCAAACGCAATCAAAAAAATATAATATTTAAATAGTTACACAATATTTAGGTATATGTTAAAGTAAATCAATTACTCAATTCAGAACAAAACAAAAAATAATCTGTTACCCTTAAAGGATGACGAAAACGAATAATGACAGTATAAAATATCTGTTCCAATAAAAGGATGTCGAAGACAAATATTAAGAATATTAAAGAAAAAGATAATATATAAAGATGAAATAACACAAACAACAAAACAAAACGGATCAAAATTGTACTACCATATATTGTGGATAGAAAATACCAATGACAAAATAGAAATAAATTATTCTAGGAAGAACAATCAAAAAAACTAAGTAAAATAGATTACTCGTATAAGAGCCCTATCCTAAAATGAGGATAGACTATATATGACAAAATAGACACGAATTCTACAAAAATTATTCGTAAATGAATATGAAATTACAATATGTTGTAATAAACTCGCAAGAACAAGAACGCCAACCGATCAGAATGAAGACAACAAACCAAATGAATCTCGTAAACAAAGGGTACTGCGAACTGCGACACGACCGCAGGTACATGACCTGAATATATGTATTCGTTCCCTATTGGATACACATGCCCAAGAGAACGCCCAACAATTCTTTTTAAACATATTAACAAAGTTTTTAACAAATGAAGATCTCTTGGCAAAAACAACCATAGTCCAAATATCGTAAATATGAGATACATACAGCGACATCTATTTTCAAGGATGCCAAACAGTTTTGTAAAATTGTTTTTCCAAAAAATATTTTAATTACCAGATTTTAAATTTTAAAGTTTGAGCGTCCCTACAAAAACGTTGTCAGATACAGGAAAATTATTATAGAAAATTAAGAACAGATATATTTTATTAACAAAGTTATAGACAATTGTATCAATAAAAATGCAGAATTTTCAAGTTATTTTATTATTATCCTAATTGTCCTGAAGGGATATTGGCAAAATTGATACAGCTTAGATATTGTCAGATACATAGGGATGTTAACTATAAAAACTGAGGTACAGATATCTTTTATTATACAAGATATAAACAATAATTCCTATAAAAATGCAAATTTTTCTAGTTTTTTTAGTATCCTGACAAATTTGATACTGCTCGGATGTTGTTAGATACATAAGAATAATTGTTATAAAAATGAAGAAAAGACATCTGTAATAAACAAAGTTACAAACAATTGTTTCTATAAAAATTCAAATTTTTCTAGTTTTTTTCATTATCCTGGCAGTCCAGAAGGGATTTTGGCAAAATTGATACTGCTCGGTTATTGTCAGATACATAAGGATAATTGCTGTAAAAAATGAAGAACAGACATTTTTTACTAACCAAGTTATAAACAATTGTTTCTATAAAAATGCGAATTTTTCTAGTTTTCTTATTATCCTGATTGTCCTGAAGGGATTTTGACAAATTTGATACTGCTCGGATGTTGTCAGATACATAAAGATAATTACTATAAAAAATGAAGAACAGACATCTTTTATTAACCAAGTTATAAACAATTGTTTCTATAAAAGTGCGATTTTTTCTAGGTTTTTATTATCCTGACAGTCCTGAAGGGATTTTGGCAAATATGATACTGCTCGAATGTTGTCAGATACATAAGGATAATTACTATAAAAAATGAAGAACAGACATCTTTTATTAACTGAGTTATAAACAATTGTTTCTACAAAAATGCAAATTTTTCTAGTTTTTTTATTATCCTGATTGTCCTGAAAGGATTTTGGCAAATTTGATACTGCTCGAATGTTGTCAGATACATAAGGATAATTACTATAAAAAATGAAGAACAGACATCTTTTATTAACCAAGTTATAAACAATTGTTTCTATAAAAATGCAAATTTTTCTAGTTTTTTTATTATCCTGATTGTCCTGAAGGGATTTTGGCAAATATGATACTGCCCGGCTGTTTTCAGATATATAAGGATAATTACTGTAAAAAATGAAGAACAGACATCTTTTATTAATCGAGTTATAAACAATTGTTTCTATAGAAATGCAAATTTTTCTAGTTTTTTTATTATCCTGATTGTCCTGAAGGGATTTTGACAAATTTGATACTGCTCGAATGTTGTCAGATACATAAGGATAATTACTATAAAAAATGAAGAACACACATCTTTTATTAACTGAGTCATAAACAATTGTTTCTACAAAAATGCAATTTTTTCTAGTTTTTTTATTATCCTGATTGTCCTGAAGGGATTTTGGCAAAAATGGTACTGCCCGGCTGTTTTCAGATACATAAGGATAATTACTGTAAAAAATGAAGAACAGACATCTTTTATTAACCGAGTTATAAACAATTGTTTCTATAGAAATGCAAATATTTCTAGTTTTTTTATTATCCTGATTGTCCTGAAGGGATTTTGGCAAATTTGACACTGCTCGGATGTTTTCAGATACATAAGGAGAATTACTGTAAAAAATGAAGAACAGACATCTTTTATTAACCGAGTTATAAACAATTGTTTCTATAGAAATGCAAATTTTTCTAGTTTTTTTATTATCCTTATTGTCCTGAAGGGATTTTGGCAAATTTGACACTGCTCGTATGTTTTCAGATACATAAGGAGAATTACTGTAAAAAATGAAGAATAGACATCTTTTATTAACCGAGTTATAAACAATTGTTTCTATAAAAATGCAAATTTTTCTAGTTTTTTATTATCCTGATTGTCCTGAAGGGATTTTAGAAAATTTGATACTTCTCGGACGTTGTCAGATACATAAGGATAATTACTAGAAAAAATGAAGAACAGACATCTTTTATTAACCGAGTTATAAACAATTGTTTCTATAGAAATGGAAATTTTTCTAGTTTTTTTTATTATCCTGATTGTCCTGAAGGGATTTTGGCAAATTTGACACTGCTCGGATGTTTTCAGATACATAAGGAGAATTACTGTAAAAAATGAAGAACAGACATCTTTTATTAACCGAGTTATAAACAATAGTTTCTATAGAAATGCAAATTTTTCTGGTTTTTTTATTATCCTGATTGTCCTGAAGGGATTTTGGCAAATTTGACACAGCTCGGATGTTTTTAGATACATAAGGATAATTACTATAAAAAATGAAGAACAGACATCTTTTATTAACCGAGTTATAAACAATTTGTTCTATAGAAATGCAAATTTTTCTAGTTTTTTCATTATCCTGAATGTCCTGAAGGGATTTTGGCAAATTTGACACTACTCGGATGTTGTGAGATATATAAGGATAATTACTGTAAAAAATGAAGAACAGACATCTTTTATTAACCGAGTTATAAACAATTGTTTCTTTAGAAATGCAAATTTTCTAGTTTTTTTATTATCCTGAATGTCCTGAAGGGACTTTGGCAAATTTGACACTACTCGGATGTTTTCAGATACATAAGGATAATTACTATAAAAAATGAAGAGCAGACATCTTTTATTAACCGAGTTATAAACAATTGTTTCTATAAAAATGCAAATTTTTCAAGTTTTTTATTATCCTGATTGTCCTGAAGGGATTTTAGAAAATTTGATACTTCTCGGATGTTGTCAGATACATGAGGATAATTACTATAAAAAATGAAGAACAGACATCTTTTATTAACCGAGTTATAAACAATTGTTTCTATAAAAATGCAAATTTTTCTAGTTTTTTTATTATCCTGATTGTCCTGAAGGGATTTTGGCAAATATGATACTGCCCGGATGTTGTCAGATACATAAGGATAATTACTATAAAAAATGAAGAACAGACATTATTTATTAACCGAGTTATAAACAATTGTTTCTATAAAAATGCAAATTTTTCTAGTTTTTTCATTATCCTGATTGTCCTGAAGGGATTTTGGCAAATTTGACACTGCTTAGATGTTTTCAGATACATAAGGATAATTACTATAAGAAATGAAGAACATACATCTTTTATTAACCGAGTTATAAACAATTGTTTCTATAAAAACGCAATTTTTTATAGTTTTTTCATTATCCTGATTGTCCTGAAGGGATTTTGGCAAATTTGATACTTCTCGGATGTTGTCAGATACATAAGGATAATTACTATAAAAAATGAAGAACAGACATCTTTTATTAACCGAGTTATAAACAATTGTTTGTATAGAAATGCAAATTTTTCTAGTTCTTTTATTATCCTGATTGTCCTAAAGGGATTTTGGCAAATATGATACTGCCCGGATGTTGTCAGATACATAAGGATAATTACTGTAAAAAATGAAGAACAGACATTATTTATTAAGCGAGTTATAAACAATTGTTTCTATAAAAATGCAAATTTTTCTAAATTTTTCATTATCCTGATTGTCCTGAAGGGATTTTGGCAAATTTGATACTTCTCGGATGTTGTCAGATACATAAGGATAATTACTATAAAAAATAAAGAACAGACATCTTTTATTAACCGAGTTATAAACAATTGTTTCTATAGAAATGCAAATTTTTCTAGTTTTTTTATTATCCTGATTCTCCTGAAGCGATTTTGGCAAATATGACAATGCTCGGATGTTTTCAGGTACATAAGGATAATTCCTGTAAAAAATGAAGAACAGACATCTTTTATTAACCGAGTTATAAACAATTGTTTCTGTAAAAATGAAAATTTTTCTCGTTTTTTATTATCCAGATTGTCCTGAAGGGATTTTAGAAAATTTGATACTTCTCGGATGTTGTCAGATACATAAGGATAATTACTATAAAAAATGAAGGACAGACATCATTCATTAACCGAGTTATAAACAATTGTTTCTATAAAAATGCAAATTTTTCTAGTTTTTCATTATCCTGATTGTCCTGAAGGGATTTTGGCAAATTTGATACTTTGCGGATGTTGTGAGATACATAAGGATAATTACTGTAAAAAATGAAGAACAGACATCTTTTATTAACCGAGTTATAAACAATTGTTTCTATAAAAATGCATATTTTTCTAGTTTTTTTATTATCCTGATTGTCCTGAAGGGATTTTGGCAAATTTGATACTTCTCGAATGTTGTCAGATACATAAGGATAATTACTGTAAAAAATGAAGAACAGACATCTTTTATTAACCGAGTTTAAACAATTGTTTCTATAAAAATGCAAATTTTTCTAGTTTTTTTATTATCCTGATTGTCCTGAAAGCATTTTGGCAAATATGATACTGCTCTGATGTTGTCAGATACATAAGGATAATTACTGTAAAAAATGAAGAACAGACATCTTTTATTGACCGAGTTATAAAGAATTGTTTCTATACAAATGCAAATTTTTCTAGTTTTTTATTATCCTGATTGTCCTGAAGGGATTTTAGAAAATTTGATACTTCTCTGATGTTGTCAGATACATAAGGATAATTACTATACAAAATGAAGAACAGACATCTTTTATTAACCGAGTTATAAACAATTGTTTCTATAGAAATGCAAATTTTTCTAGTTTTTTTATTATCCTGATTGTCCTGAAGGGATTTTGGCAAATTTGACACTACTCGGATGTTGTGAGATATATAAGGATAATTACTATAAAAAATGAAGAACAGACATCTTTTATTAACCGAGTTATAAACAATTGTTTCTATTAAAATGCGAACCTATTTCATATTATCCCGATTATCCTGAGGGGATAATGTTAAAATTTATACTGTATAAATATTGGCACATATATACAATACATGGGTAATGTATTTAAAATACAAAAGAACAGACATCTTATATTAACAAAGTTGGAAACAATTGTTCTTTGAAATTTTTATTATAATGTTTCTCAATTTCATATTTGGCGCTTCTTTTGTCAAGGTCAATGTTCAATGACTCAATTGTAATTTGATATACCCTTTTAAACATTGTTTTCTCATTATTTAACAATAATTTTGAACAGAGTAATGATATGTGTTGAGAGTATGACTGAAATGAATATACAATGGTATATTATTGAATTTTATTAATATTTAACATATTTAGTTGACCTTGGTATTACAATGATGCGCGCGCATTTATTGTGTTTACAAGAGCTATTATCCCGAATCGTCTGCTGCGAATCGTCTGCCAATTTCACCGTCATTTTAACCATAGCTACGTATATTTTTTTAAGATATTTGACAGAAATAATGCGGAAACTATAACTGTCCGAAAGTACTAAAAAAATTCTTTCAGTGACAATTGGCCCGTATTTATAAAAATGAAGCATTTACTTTGAAGTGAAAGGTAGAAGTAAAAGGTAGCACTTTGAAGTATAAGATAGAAGAAAAAGGTTTTGCTTTAATTCGTATTCATAATCTTTACCTTTTCCTTGCGAGGAAATACTTCACACAAATAAAGTAAAGGGTACTAAAGATTCGCGATGTAACAAGTTCAAACAAAAGTGCGTGTGATCAGCAAGAGCTATACAGTTTATTTTTATAGAATAGATGTATTGTATGTATGACTGATATTTGTGCATTGTATGTTTTTGAATTAAGATTTAAAATGTCTGACACCGAAAGTGAACTGGAGGGTAGTGAAGATATTACTCATGAGATGACATTCATCGCTGAGAAAGTCCGCGCACATTCAAAAATTCTGGAAAAGTCCCAAATTCCATCAATAAAAAATAAAAAGACTGCGGCTTTAACTAAAATTGTTGAAGAATATATGACGAGTTTCTGGATTCTCTCCCAGACTGTGCTGCGCCAACCACACCAAATGGACCTCTTCAAATCGAAATAATGTTTTGAATTCTGATTCACGAGGTATATGCCTCGGTTTATAAAATTCCCTTGTACGTAAATGCACCACATCAGCCATAGCAAATGTACCACTGTAACCGCGCACACCCAAAATGAAAGTTTATCTCATAAAAACAGCACATACACATCGTATGCGGGCTAGAAAACTAATGAAAAAGTGAGATTTTTGTAAAAAAAAGTTGCATGGGGACTAGATACATTTTTTTGGAAGTAAATCCTTCAGTTTGTAAGCAAATGCTTCTTTTTATAAATACGAAAAAAGTAAAATCTTTTATTATGAAGCAACCTCTCGCCTCGAAGCAAAACCTTTCCTTCACTATTTTTATAAATATAACCAGTAGCAATTGCTTCACTTTTGGTAAGCAAAAGGTAATGCTTCTTTTTATAAATACGCCTTAATGTCTCCATTTTCATCGAAATACGGAACTGATATGATTATGCAGCTTATTATTTAATAAAAGTAAATTAGGGCATTTAATTTAATGGAAATGATATGCGCGCATTTCACACAATCTTTTATCACGCATCAATCAGATCATTCCGCATCAATTTTTCAAACTTATAAATATTTAGTAACACAACGGCAGAGTGATTCATTGAGCCATTCAGTTTTTGCGCGTGAATTTATTGTACCATATTTTTAAAAAGCAAATTATGCAAATGAATTCTAAATCGATTAGAGTGCCGCTATCCGGCTGTCTAGCAAATCTGCCCGTGCCCACCTCGCCTATCTGTAACATCGGATTTTTCCCGTAATTTGTGACTGCTAACGCAAATGCTATGCACGAAAAAAGTTATTGCACCACTATCGTAGCAAAGTATACAAATGGAATGACTCTCACGTATTCATTGCTTATACAGAGTGCTCCTATTTACACCACCAAATGTAAAATATGAAAGTAAGGCTAAATTTGTGCTAATTTTCCTTTGCAAACTTTTCAATTTAAAGATGGCAATGAATAATTTAAAAATGATCCATAGAGTAAGAATAACAGTTTTCAATTTTTTTTGAATGGTACAAGTCAAGTAAGGCCCGCTCCTACCACCTCTAGTTAAAGTGACAGTTAGTGATAACCAACAGTTATGTTGCAAAATTATTCTTACCACCTGTGGTTAGAGCTAACTGGAAGTTAAAACTGTTGTACGCATCGCTTCTAACATTCAGTTTAATTCTTTACTAATGGTTAATAAATTGTCACTTTCACTAGAGATAGTAGGATCGGGCTTTAGAGAACTTAAAACGTGCTTATATATTAAAATGCGATTTTTAACGCGATCCCTTTCCTCCCTTACCCCAAGGGTAGTGATGTATTTTTTTCGATTGTACCTACGGCTTTGAAGTGGTTACTACATTCTCTGGACAGTTCGTCTTGAATAAGAAGTTGGTATAGAACTTTAAACTTTTAAAGAATTTAATTAAAATTAGAAGTAATAAATTGTAAAACATTTAAAAAAATCAATAAAAGTGTAAATAGCATTATCATTAATCTTTATTAATTTATAAAATGTGAAATAAAATTGCAAAACTTAAGCATATAAAAGACTAAAAAATACTGTAAGAGTACAACAGAATATTTTGGACTAAATTCTGAATATAGCAATACAATATTAATAAATTATTATAGGTATACTTATACAAAATGATGACTTTTAATGTATTCAAAACCATTTCATCGATCCGCTACGATTATTGTATTGCGATAATATGATGAAAAAATATTCATTTTATTCAGTTATTATACTCAAATGTTTTTTGAACGTAACAGCAGCCTGTAGACAGCAAACGATAATTTTTTTAAAGAAACTCCAAGTTTTTCAGGATCATATTCTTACGATACCGCGCCTACGAATATCGAAACTACCAATCATATACCAGCTTATTATTTAAATACAATCACAGAGCACATATTAATTAGTATATTTGTGATCTGTGATACAATGCATATCTTACCTAAAGTTCAGGGGTGGTAAAAACATTGGTCTCGGCGTCCCGGCCGGTTTGGTTCTATGTCCCGATTAAAATTATTTTTAATTTATAATTTAATAGTCTTGCAGTAAAAGAAGTGTTTTGGAAAATAGACTATAACTGAGATATTAAAAAAGTACATTCAAGTAAAAAATACAACTGGCTTTAGAAAAATTATTAATTGGTGAAAATTTCGAATTCAGATAGTATTTTTTGTTAGTCTGCAAAATAATTATATTTAATAAAAAATATTTTCTTTTTTAATTAAAAAAATTGGAACTTTTCACAGTCGCGATCGACCAAAAACGACTTCGCGATCAACCAAAACATTAATTCGTGATCGACCTGTTGGCCATATTGCTGTAGATAGTGTAAATAATTATTGATAATTAAAACAATAAAATTCATGCCGTCCAATATTGCTACGGATTATTTTTTTTTTCAAAACGATTTGAAGGGCATTTCGTGAGAACTTCATTGAAAAGCACAGGTTGTTTTGGCCTACGGGTCTCGTATGATTTTGAAATGCGAATTTATCAAACAGTTGAACAGAACGTCATGTTTATGTGTTTCAATTGTTAGTAGTTTAGTACGATGATAAATGAAAAGTTTAGAATTTTCATTATTTTTCGAATGAAATAAAGCAGTTTTAAAACATTTTTGTCCATTTTATGAAGCAATGAAGCATGCTGTTTTAAAACATGTTAGTCCATTTTATAAAGCAATGAAGCATGCTAGTTTTAAACAGTGTAATATATTTTTAAAAAATTAAAAAAAATATTTTTGCTGAACTATTTATAGCTTTTAATAAAATTGCTGAAACAATTCAACAGAATTTTTTTAAAAACATTTGTGTGCAAACTATCGGTGTGAAATAAAGTTTGCAATATTAAATAATATTTTCATATCAGAGCAATATTAATTCATTTATAAACATAGAAATTGCCATACCTACTCATTTGATATTATTAAATTAAATTTCATTGTGTTGCCTCAATAACTGAAATAAAAAAGTATTTTTTAATGAATTTTGTTTACAACTATAATTTTTATTTATTCTGAAAATATAGTTTATATTAAATGAATAAAAAAGATATTACAAAACAAAAATATATGATATCGTAATGCAGTGTTATTTGTTTACTCCAATTCTTAGAGCAGACATACATATATGTAAAGCAAATAATATTATTCTTCTTGTATTTTTCAAATTAATGATCCGTATACCAGCTGTTGAAAAGAATTCGTAAAAATTAAAATTTCATTCCTACGAATATTAAAAAGATTTTATTTTAGAAATAAATTAATTGTTCGTGCCCCTCTATCGTACTTTAGATAGGGTACTCAAAGTAGAAGTTACATAGGTAATAATTTGACTAAGTAAAATACACGTTAAATAAGTATCATATTTATAGCAATAAAAAAATATTTAAGTGGTAATATAGGTATGTCTATCAATTGGGAAATTATTAAAGAATTGAAAAATACACTCACTATCATTAACATTGAATTTCTTAAATTGTACTCTTAGTTCAGATTTCAAATTGAAATGTATGATAACAAATCATGCGTACTTTCACAATTACCCATTACTACCATAAATCTTTTGTAGCTACTTCACAACTTATCCAAACATAAATTATGCCAAACTTTTCACATCGATATATAAAATCCTACAACATAACCCTCAACTACATATTATTTCGCGAAATCTTGGTTCTACAATGAGAAATATAATTCATACGTGTATTCTAGTTTCTACAATAGAAATTAATTCTTTGGTTTTTGCAATTCGTCTACAATATTTTATACTACAATATATGAAATAAGTCATTAAATTACATGGTATATATATATATATATATATATATATATATATATATATATATATATATATATATATATATATATATACATCTGCTCAGTTTTTCTGCTATAAACATATTGCATAAAAATTATTGTTATTTACATTATTTTTGCACATGTAATATACTTATTTTTGAGTGACATTGACTTTTTATATTTTATAACCAGCCACTCGGGGAGCAAGCCAGCTCAACTTAGTGTCGGTCCCAAGTCCGGGTAAATGGTGAGGGTTGGTGACAGAAAGGGCATCTGATTGTAAAATCTTCACCAAAACCAAAGATAGAAGTGATATAAGAGGCCTGTGTGTTCCTATCAAGTGACGTGCAGTTGCAGCCTCGCCTGACCCCTGTGCCAAGTAGGTCGGAGTTAAAGAATCTAGTTCTCAGGATTGGAACCCTCAATGTCGGGAGTATGAGGAAGGCCAAAAAGAAGGTGGAAGAACTGTGTCGCAGAAGACTCGAGACAGAAAGGATTGTGTGAAGAAGATGCGTTGGACTCCTGGAATGAGTGGAAGAGAAGAGTAAAGAACAGGGACCCCTAATAAAACAGGGAAAAGCTGAAGAAGAAGATTCTAGTTTCTACAAATAAAAATGAATAAACTTGAAGTGGGTTTAGGACCAGGGCGCGTTTTTTTATTCCGCAGATATGTATCCCTCCAATATTAACTTGCAGATCGTCGTTTTTTTATTACATAGATGCATCTGCTATGCAGCTGGACAGTGTTTTTTTATTTAACTGCAAAGCAGTTCTGCTCGTTGACTGCGCGCAGTTATGCATCCAGTTTTGAAAAGGTTGCATTGGATGTACGCATGCGAAGACAGTATTTGAAAGTTAACACGAAACGAAATCAACATAACCAAAGATATTATACTCCAATAATTACTTTAGTTCATTGTAAATATTACGAATTAGCATTTGACAGATATCATAACTTTATTTTAATTTAATTGCAGTTGCTGCCGTAGGATTATTTTTGTCTATTCGTCGCAGAACTGCAAGCAGTTAACAGCAGTTGTGACGTCATACAAAGCAGAACTGCGATAAATCGCAGTTTTTTGTTGACAATAAAAAAACATACCCTCGGTCATTCATAACGACTTTTGATTGCTAAATATGAATCTACGAGTAAGGTACCTTGATATAAGTAAACTACCCTGCAACAGAGATGTTTAACGATTATTATTATTTTTTGTTAAGTTGGTCACGCAAATATTTAGGTTATATACAGCTTATGAGTTATATGTAATTATGAGGTAATAGAAAGATAAAGACGAACAATAGCATTAGCATACATGCTTAAAAGGAATTCGCATCCTTTGCGAGAAATGCAGCTAAATTTCATCTTCAATTTATTTGTTAATGTTAATTCAGGCAAAATAGTGTCGCGAATTAAAAGTAGTAAAAACGAATGTTCATGAAGATGAAACAAGTTACTTCCATACTATTCGTATGGCATCGAACGGGCGGTTCGGATTTTTATGAGTAACTTTGTATACTAATTCGCTTGATGCAAACGCATCAATTGCATTCGTAGTGTAAGCCTATGATATACATCCAGTATTATTTTTATCTTCAATGCCAAATGAAACAGGTTGCGAACTGAAAGGATTTTCGACAGAGGTAAGCAACACGCATCACACTAATGGATTGTTTGGTCCGTCGACGATAGAATCCCCGCAGTTTCGTTGATGCAATCCGTCCCTTGTTGATGAAAATATACGCCGTATATTATACGATATTCTATTTGAAATACATAGGAGAAGCAAAAAAAATAATGTGATCTGCCCGTTCCGTGAGTCCATCATCCACTGTCACTTATGAATTCATTTAAAAGTTTAAAGTTATACATACTTACGATATGCACTTAACAGTCAACAAATTTTTCATTAATACGTATTTCATTAGAATAAATGTTCATTATGTTGTGAAACGATTTATATTAGTTAAAAGATGATGTGGCTAAGAAAACTTTCAATAATTATAAACGATTGCCATTGTAGCTTTCCATATATTTCAGGGAGAAAAATATCATTAATTTAGTAATAAAGCGTTATAATCTATAAAGCACTATAATTATATATCTCTATAAAGAACAACACAAAAGCTTTACAACGCTAAACATTTTAATATCCATAAAACCTTACATTAAAATTACTATCCACTTCACATACGTTCCCCTACCATACGACTTTTAAACCGGGTGGTTTCACCCTCACCCTCAGTGGCACTCGGCTTAGAGCTTGAAGCTCGCTCGCCATCATCGAAGGCTAGCACAGCCGGAGCTTTTACCATACAATAGCTGGCATTCGGCGTTTTAACGAGCCGCGAGCGAGCTTTCTTACAGCTTTCACGGCTTGAAACTTGCAGTGCAGAGAGAGTATAGAAGGAAATGCAGGTGCAATATGTGGTCAGTTATCAAAGGGAGAAATGAATAGTGCAATTAGAAGAGTTGAGAAATTCAAATATAGTACACTGAGTTAATAATATTAAAACATTAACTATTTTCTACGTTTTAATTAACTCTTCCCACACATTGGTGAAGAAGAGTACTCATACATGAACATGTAATACTCATAATTATACTAATTGCGGAGACGGATTGACCCTGCATAAGTTTTGCTTGTCTAACCTATAATTTAACGAGTAACAAGGTAACTTTTTCGTTTTATATGTGTCGAGTATCGTAGTAGGCAGTTTGTAGTCTATTTATAATACATCTAGGCTTTCTCCGAATGTCTAGGAAAATTGTAAATTGAATATTAGGACATTATCATTTATAATTTTTCTAATCATAATTTACAAAACCCACGCCTAAAACTCGGGCCGAGTTTTGTGCATTAGGTTAAGTTATGTAAATTTGGAGTAATAAACAAGGTAATGAAGTCCAAACAAACAAAGAAAAAAATCCACCAAACTGTATGCTTGCTAAGCGAGCAAATTTTTAAGTTTCTCTCGCCCAGTTATCCCTCTCCCACTTAACAGTCGCCTAGAATTTGTAAAACAAGATATGAATAGTGAGTGACTGGTTTAGAAGAAGTAGTAGATTCAATTCTGCGATAATCTGTGTATACTATACGGCAGGATGTGTACCGACATATCATAATATGTATTTGTGAAATAATAATTATGTACATATTTATAAAGACATTTTCTTACATCTACGAGAAAAATAATAGCTATAGATTTTTAAAGTTGCGATAGTACATTTCTCAATTAAATTAACAATAGAATAAAAAAAATATTAATTGTAAATATGTATCTTTTAATGATCTCATTTCAAAACATTCCCACATAAAATTTTATAACACGAGTAACAAAGCTACTCGTACTTGAATTCATTTTAATATGTAATTAGAATTAGTAGGTACATCGTAAATTCAATCGTAACTGTGTGAGTTATTATTAACAAGATAATACGCAGTAATTTTTAAATGTACGTAAATTTAATTATTACAATTAGGTATATACATACAAATAATAATCATAATTATGATAAAGTGTGGTAGTATCTATATACTATTTTGAAATGTTTTGTTTTATAAAATAGAAACAAATTAAATGAACTTTACGTTTATGAAAAATTTAATATAGCGTCGTACAAAAAATTAGGTATGCAAACTGTACAGAAAATGTATTTTTTCTTCAAGCGTATTGTAATATTCATATTATACTACTGTACACACACCACAGAAGATATTCATTGTCTTATTAGTATAAAAATGTTGTTATTATTGTACTAAGTGCTAGTAAAACAGTGTTATCGTCTTAGTACAGCGGCAGTCGGCACGGCAGGTCATACTGAAAATTTTTATTTGACAATTATATGGTTTTTGTTTTGTAGTGTACGTTTATACAGGCAGCTTTGGCTGAAACAAAAGAAAATCCAAAAAAAAATCAAAAATTTCTTTGAAACACTTTGAAGAAAACATAGTAGGTATATTATTATGACATTCGGTGCAGAACGCCTTTTTTGTGTTTTACCCAGCTTCCCTGGCCTCAGCTAGCGCCTCGTCCACAAAAGCTGGATTCAACACAAAAATACCTCTTTCTACTCCTAATAACATAATATTGTACTATTGGAATATATAATGCTCGCCCGATGCCTCATGCCAGTTTTTTTAACGATATATTTGTCATCATTGCTTATTACCCATATCTGGGTGTGTCAATTCGCCTTTGTTTGTAGATTTCAATAATGAGAATATATCAGTACCATAGAAGACGCTTACCAGGCGTCACCTTACGGTAATTAATTTCTTAAGACAAACTTAGTCAAATATTATTTTCACCACTTTCTTTTGTATTAAAACTAAATTCCATAATAAATTATTTGGAGTTATTTAATTTTATTAAAAGATGCTTCATACTTTTAAAATAAAAATATGAATAAATTACAAATGTAAATAATATATAAAAAAATATAACAAGGTAATAAAAATAGATAATATAATTGAAAATAGCGTAGCATGGACAGATGTTTTCGAAATGAAAATTACTTGCTATTTTTATATTGAATTTAGAATAATTTTATTCGGAAAACAAGTTCTGGTTTGGAAATTTTGTTCTACAAATGTCACTCACTGTCAAATTTGTATCCCTCCTTGCGGAGGTAACTTCAAAATAATATATTGCATATTTACATTGAAATATTTCATAGATTGAAAAATATTCGTTTCCCATATGCGTAAACGTGTTTTTAAAAATAGTTTTATTTCAAATATTTACATGTGTATGTATATTGTTATTGAGTACCTTATTTCTTACATACTTTAGTAATACTTTTATTATAACAAACATAAGTAATAACTACCTACTAATATACCTACCAATCAGGCTAAAAATTAAAGGCAGAAATACAGTCCGACTCTCTGATATATGTCGGCAATCAGTGGATCACTTGCCGGCATTTTCTTAGTGCTCGGGGTTTTCTCATACTAAAATTTTATCATGTCTATTTGTTTACACCAGGGGTCGCAAAGGTCTAGTAGGTTTGATGGATAAGTAACGCGGGCCAAATTGAAGTTTACTAAACTACAATAAAATCTATAAACGAAAGTAACAAGTACAAAAAATATAAAAAAATTATAAATAAAAATAAGGTTACAACATTAAACAATTAAAAATAAAATATCAATTTTTTTATTTCAATTTTGGTCCAGAGACTTGACACCTTTTCTTTTGCACTAACATATCAAAATTTGCTTCAGTACTCTTTGCATCAATGAGTAGTACTGTAGTTAATCTGGAATCCTCTATTCGAGAGCGGTATTTTAACTTATTCAGTTTCATAACAGAAAATAGCAGCTCATAAATGTAAGTACTTCCAAATATTGATAGCATGTTGACACAAACGATTCTTGGCAGTTGAGGCAAGGTGCGCAATGGTAAGATTGGTAAGGGACGTTGAGTTGTTGACTGAGCATTAACTGAAGCCATCTTACTACTAGCACAACTCACTATTTTGTCCGTTTCTACCTAGCCGACCATACGTATTTATACAATTATATTAAATTAAATCGTCTAATCTAGTTTGTAGTGTCTAGTCATAAAAGAAATTTTTGAAATATATATCGTTAAGGCTGCGGGCCATTTATAGATCTTTGGCGGGCCATATACGGTTTGCGGTCCCTGGTCTACACTATATATATATATATATATATATATATATATATATATATATATATATATATATATATATATATACGGTGATATCGAAAAAAAAATATTCAGAAGTTTTTAGTACTTCTAATAGGCCAACTAAATCTATATAAATCGGGTTGTAACAAAATGTAATTTTCGTAGATATTATTTTATTAGAATAGAAAAAATTACTTTAAAAAAGTAAAATGGTTTTTCCCTTTATACTTGAAATTTTTTTAGTTATATTAAAATGTTTCTCAAAATAAAATGTGCCTCGAAAACAAAATTACTAATTACTAAATTTGACAGGTGTATTGTTTCGCGTTGTTTTCGATTACATACCTACCTATAAATTTTGTGTTGATTAATTACTGTATTAATTTATGCCAATAATGACAGATTATTCAATTAACGAGGAGGTAGATATGTTAAAATGATACTTTTCGTCAAATAATAATTCAAGGCAAGCCCTTCGATTAAACCTGCAATGCGACATGTAAACAGAAGGAGAGATAAGCGTAATTACTCCCGTTTGGCGGATCCTTTGATCCTACTGTTCTGGAGCGTTTCTGGTAATAACCTGGAATATTCTAGAATAACATAGAGCTATATAAGCCGAGGCGTCTCGGTGTGAGAGGCAGTTACACAGTCAGTTCAATTGTGTATACAGAGGCTGTGTAAGTCAGTTGAGTATACAGAGACTGTGGAAGTCAGTTCTGTTAGTAGAGTTGAAAGCAGATGGTCAGTTGAGTTGAGTTGACAAGTGGAGTCCGGTGAGGAATATCGGACAGTTGAATGGTGATATAAATAAATAGTGACAAATAGAGTGATATAAATATCGCGCAGACACTTTAAAACAGTCTGCAATGGACCAGAAGTCTAAGATTCGAAATAAATAGCGTGTAAATATGCATGAAGCCTTTTGTTAATTGTTTAAAATAAATAAATAAATAATCTTAGTGTTTAAGTATTTAATTATATTCTTAGTCTTAAACTAGTATTTAATATTTGTTTAACCGTAGTAATAGTTATTTTCATTATCTTTTTAATATTTATTTATCGTTTAATAAACATATATTTTAATTAGTAATAATTCTCTGATTTTTACACTTACTCATATAAATAAACTTTACAATATCTATACAATATTTATACAGAACAAAAATTACATTTTGTTTCGACCAAGTCCGCTCCTACCACCTCTGGTTAAAGTGACAGTTAGTGCTAACCAACGGTTAAGTTATAAAATTGTTCTTACCACCTTTGGTTTCAGTTTAGTTCTTAACTTATGGTTAATAAACTGTCATTTTATCTAGAGGTGGTAGGATCGGACCTTAGTTAGTTAGCCTATTAAAAGTAGGTACTTAAAATTTTATCTGAACTATTTTTTTGTATATGTAATAAAATCCATGTTTTCAATTTCACCCTACATATGTACTGTATAATATATGTATGTATGTGCGATAAAATAATAATAATTTCTAATGTGTACAATATAAAATACTCCGTTGTACATATTGGTGTCAAATAAACAAAATAATATAACTTAGAAAGTTATGTATATCTAAGTTTTCTTTCGTTTAGGTTTACAGTACATTCTTTCATAATTACAAAAACAGAAATTTACAGCTGTGTATTTCATATATGTGTGTATTAGGGTGGACCTTGAAAGGGGTCAAGTCGAATTTAAACCAGGCCGTCCCTAAAGTGGTTCCAAATAAATAAATATTGTGCTGGCAATGACTCCGCCTAATATTAATATTTGACCGTGCTCAAATGCACTTGATTTTTCTCATTTAAATAACATTGGGTTTTGACACATTTTGGACCTTTATTTTTTCCGAGACAATAGAAGGTAAAAAAATTCGCTCAATATTGGAATATATACTAGAATCCCCAGAGAATATGTTGACAAAATTTACAGTCCCAATTATTTTTTGTTAAGATAATTGTAGACGGTTAAACTATCACACAAAGCTCAAAAAAGTTATCTATAATCATCTTAAGAATAGTGATTGGGACTACATATTCTCGGGTCATTCTAGTATATATTCCAATATTGAGTGACTTTTTTAAACCTCTTATTGCCTTTGAACAAAATACAGTTCCAAAATGTGTCAAAATACAATGTTATTTAAATGGCGGAAAATCAAGTGCATTTAGGCAATGTTAAATATTAATATTAAGCGGAATCATTGCCAGCATAATTTTATTTATTTATTTGGAACCACTTAAGGGACGGCCCGGGTAAAATTCGACTTGACCCCTTTTAAGGTCCACCCTAGCATGTATATGTATATTTAAAGTAGTTAGTAATATTATAATACTTAAATATTTAAAATACTACAAAATGATAAATATATAGCGATTTCAATAGTTGTTAGGTATATGTAACAGAAGCACCAAACACTCTTATTATACCTTTGATTCGTAATATATGTATGATTTTCAAAATGATCACAAAGAAGTTATATATATTCTGAATCGTTTTATATTTATAGAATTACGTATATTCTTCTTACTTTCAATATAAAATTTCAAAATAAATAAATCCCTAACCTTTGGTGAAAAATCCGCTGAACCCTTTCTATATTTGGCTATAGTCAATATCTCAAGGATCAACCCCTATCGAAATTCACAAAGGACAGCGCTGTACGCTGTACGTTCGCCTTCGAACCGGTAAAATACCGGTAAAAAACCGGGAAGTGCTTCCTTCACTCCTCGGCTTATAGACACGGCTGCAAAACACTGGCATATATATGCAAATGCGCTTCATATATTTTTATAGTTACGGTCCTGGCGGGTCACGTGGCCTCTCCAGAGACGGCGTTAAGGAATTATCATAGGAATTTCTAAAGGAAGTTGGAAGGAGGCCTGGCGGAGTGTTATTCTTCTCGGCATTTGCATAAGGGTTTATCCTGATGGGGGAGATAATTTTTGGGGTGTTTAGCAATTTTTGGGGTGTTTAGCAATTTTTGGGATGTAGGGGATGTGGATGGTGACATTGTCCGACCCTGGAGTTCACTTCACTGAAAGAATGAAGAGAAGTAGATGCTATGAATAAATTTGTAAAAAGTACTAAAATTTAAACGATCACGTATTCAAGGGTTGTTAATAATCGATTATACCATTTAGGCGTTTGATATCATTTCTTCTTATTTAAGGATTATTTTGTAGATAAAATATATAAAACCTCAAATTAGTACAACTTTAATTTTCAACAGACAAGTGTAACAGTTTTATTAAAACATGATATGCTTTTTTTAAAATTTGTCGAATAAATTAATAATTTAAAAATTATATACTTAAGTTAATAATTACATTAGAAATAAATGGGTAGATGGTCAAATAAACGATGTGCTCTACGTCTCAAAATTGAAGAAAAATTTATTTTCGGTGGGAGTATACACAACAAATGGGCTTGAGGTTAAATTTGCTGAAAATGGAGTGCATATATATATATATATATATATATATATATATATATATATATATATATATATACAGGGTGTGTCACAACTCGCACCCCAGACGAAACTGATACTTGCCGACGACAATAGGTTGCCAACAAATACAAGAAAATAATTTGCGGCTGCTTGCATAACGGAGTTACAAGACTTTTTAATCCACCAATCCCGGAAGGATATCTTGAGGTGTGATGATATTATTACAAAATAAAACTGGTTACTAGGTTTTAAAAATACTACTAGTGAGTTATAAAATTTGTTTGACTTACTGTAATTTTGACACATTAGAGTTGACTTTTCACTGTCAACAAATTTAGGTTAGCGAAGGTGTCATCCGAGATCATTTATATCGTACAGTGCAACGTGTTGTAGCAGCTGTGTAAAATGTGTTAAACGAAAATATTGTCATATGCGATGGCTCTCAATATCACTTTATGATCCACAAGATTTCTATTCGGAAAACGTTCCGAATAGACTCTTGCTGCCTCTCTGGCGTTACGTCCACATTCTCCGAAAATTATAACCATTTCTAAGTAATCAGCGGCTGAATAAATGGTAAGAATTTGCCTTTTTTTATTCACCTTGACAAATTCAATTTGTCACTGATATTTTTCGAAATCTACAGTCGCCCACACATTTTAAAGACGATTTGATTTGTATAAAACCCTAGTAACGTAAAATTACGGCAAACACACGTTAAAGGTGTAGGTCTCTTATTGGTCAATTTTAAGACGTCTTTTCTCGAATATCTTTTAAGCTAGATTTTTTCTTCGAAATTACACATCCGAGTGCAGTCTCGTGTTTCCTCATTCGCTGTGGGGTGCGAGTTGTGAGATAGCCTGTATATATTGCGACAAGTGCTATCAAACAGAACAACGAGTTGTAGAGAATAGTGTTTGTTCTGATAACACAATGTGAAGCAAATATTAGCCACTTCAAATAACCTCAAAATGTGGCATGACAGGTTGGGTCATGTTAATGTCAAAACCATCAAAAATTTTGCGAAGTCAGGATTGATAAGTGGATTAAATCCACAAGAAGATGAAGAATTTTTCTGTGAATTATGGAAAATCACATCGGAATATAATTCTGAACAGCATAAGTCCAACAGAACTTTAAGCAGGAAACATGGTCCATAGTGATGTGTGTGGACCCATGCAAAATGAATCTCTTGGAGGGGCGAGATATTTACTGCTGTTTAGAGATGATGCTACGTCGCATAGGCGTGCGCAAGGTGGGTGCCATGGGTGCCACGGCACCCCCTAATATATTAATACGAGGGCTGTTCTCTTTCTACTGGGCCTATGTAGCAAGCTATGATATTTTGAAACAAATTTAGTTTTACATAGTTGTAGTTGTTTACAAGGTTAATTATAGTGACGGTTGTTAAATATAATTTAATGTTGTTTAAATACATAATTTTTAAGTAATCCTTTCCCCCAAGAAATCATTAAGTTGAGTAAAGAGCATTATTGAGCTGTGATTTTTTACAATTTCAAGCGTGGATCAAGAATATTTTGAAGAAATCCATCGAGTGTTTGGTGACAAGCCGTGTTCCTTAGGACCTTAGGTACCGCAAAGCGGGGGTACAATGAATTTCAGCTTGGCCGACTTTCCTTAAATGACAGTTTTCAAGCTCTTAAGCCAAAAACGGCAATACCGAAAAGAATATTGGTCTTGTTCAGAACATGATTAAAGAGGACCGGCATGTTACTGTTAGAAATATTCAAGCAACTTTAAAGATTAGTGTGAAAACAATTGAAACAATCTTAGACCATTTGATGGTACGTAAGTTTTGTTCTCGTTGGATTCCCCACAATTTGACTCCAGTCAAAAAGACGACCGTTTGAGATGGTGCAGTTCGACACTAGATCGCTTTGACAATGGATCGTTTCATTTGGTGTACAACTTAATTAGAGGTGACGAAACATAGGTAATAATAGTAGGGGAGGATCGACTGCCCAAAACTTTGATATAATTGATCATTCGCCGTATAGTGCAGACCTGGCTACTAATGATTTCTTTTTATTTGCACGTGAAAAAGATAAGTTACAGGGTTTACGTTTTACATCGGCCGAAGAAGCTGCTGACGCATTTAAAAATGAAATAAAGAAACAAACGCGGGAAGATTGGAGAAAATGCTTTGGAGATTGGTTTTCACGGATGCAAAAATGTATTGATTGTGGAGGGGAATGCTTTGAAAAATTATAAATAAATGTGTTCTGCAAGTAAATTGTGTATTACTTTACTAGGCTCAGCGGAAAGAGAACAGCCCTCGTAATATTGAAAATATTAAGTTTTTATATTATTATTTTGTTCATGTTGCTATAATATATGTTTTATTTATTATTTTTTCCCGATATTTTGAAGTAATAATGGTAAAATATATGACGACATATTCATTTTGGCACCCTCAAAAGTAAAGTTCTGCGCACGCCTATGCTACGTCGTATAGGTATGTCTATTTTATGATACATAAACTTTTTATTTTTGATAATTTTAAGATATATGCTGCCATGGTAGAAACTAAATTTGGTCATCCAATTCGAACCCTATGAGTTGACCGTGGGACTGAATTTATAAATTCAAACATGGTCACATCTTTCGAAAAAAAGGCATACAACTAAAAATGACAGCACCGTATACTCCGCATCAAAATGGCAAAGCTAAGCATGACAATAGAACAATTATGGAAAGAGCAAGAACAATGTTGGCAGCTAGGAACCTTCCAAAGATGTTATGGGCCGCAATATATACTATCAACCGGATGACGCAAAATAAGAATGGGTTGATACCATATGAAGCTTAGACCGGAAAGAAACCAAGATTGCAGCATATGAGGACCTTTGGATCAAAGGCGTTTGTCCATATTCCTGTTCAGTTTGGGCATAAATTAGATAATAAAGTAAAGAAAATGATAATGGTTGGCTACCATGGGGTGTTGTCTAACTACAGGCTTTTTGATCCTGAAAGAAGGAGAATAATAGAATCTCGGGATGTAAACTTCAATGAGAAAACTATAGAAATCCAAATCTTGACAAAATTAGATGTTAAGATAAAGCTGCCATTACAAGAAAGAAAAGGAGCAGATGAATCAGAAAAAACAAACTACGAAAACGCCGAAAAATCAGAAGAGCGGAAACCTGAAGAAGAAAAGTATAGTAATGTCAAATCAAAACACACATTAAGAGACAGGTTACTACTGCGGCAACCGAGAAAATTTGAAGCGAATCTTGTTCGAGGAACCAAGAACAATTCAAGAAGATCTAACCAGTTCAGACGGAGATAAGTGGCTATTCGTCAAGAACTGGAAGCTCACGATTACAAGAAAACTTGGATCATTGTACCTAACCAAGGTCAGAAGCTAGTAGACTCTAAATGAGTATTTAAAATCCAACAAAAAGTCAGTGGTAATAGGTACAAGGCAAAACTCTGCGCAAGAGGATTTACACAACGCCCAGGTTTAGACTACCATGAAACTTTCTCTCCGGTCGTCAGGTATGATTCGCTGAGGATATTGTTGGTGATGGTCAAAGGAATACGAGATGCTGCAATTTAACGTCAACACAGCATTTCTAAACGGTATTGGCAAAGTTGCTCTGGTTGTTTAGATCCTTATTTACCTCTAAATTCAGAACCTTAAAGAATCAAAGATGCGCAAAAATACGATGTACGGAATGTAGCAATATTAGAATTGAAATTTCATTTCTGGAGATATATTCCTAAGGATGAAAAAGAATTGTCACTCAAGAGAAAATGTATCGAGAAAGGATTGCCAAATCCAAAAAAGCTATTAGATCAAATGGTGTACTTAAAAGCATATGATAATGGTGAGATATGTATGAAGTATGTTGCAAGTGAGGTCGAATATGCAGATATTTTTGCGAAAGCATTAACAAAAGACAGATGCATAATGCTAAGAAATAGTATAAATGTAAACAATATGAAAATAATCAAATAGAAGAAGTGTTGGACAATATACTTGAATACTTTCATATTGCCATAGAAACAGTGTAAATTATATTTACATAAATAAGTAGGCGATATGTATCACTAGTTGTTTCTGTGCATGTCAATCATAAGTGTCATTTTTAAGTGTTACTCATTAAGCAGGCTTTATAGATTGCATAGAATAGAATGGAATGGAACAGAATAGAATAGCACAGGGAATAAAAATATAAACCTGTGCATATATACGGAACCATTTATACTTACATAGAATGGAATAGAATAGCACAGAATAGAATACGAAATAACCAAATTTTATTTCTTGTTCCTTTATTTCTCGTTCCTTGTTCAAATTTCATTCCTGTTCCTATTCCATTTGAGTTGTTTCGATGCCGTTTGTGATTCCGATGCAATTTTTTGTAGTAATTTCGTAAATAAAGATGAACTCTCACGGGTGTAATTAAAATACTGATCGCTTATCCGTACTTTTCATTTCATCTCGTAGATATAAGAATAGTATTGGGGATATTTGGCCTTCATCTTCATATCTGTTATACTGTTTCGTCGACTTTGGACGATTATAAGCTGGTACATAATTTTACAATATTTCATATTTACGATTTTATCTTTTGCATTGCATTATTATAAATTTACCTAAACTTGCATACAGCATATTAGCACATTCTAATAAAATAAAATTTGTATATTGTATGTATATACATATCACCTTTAATATTTTCGTTAAATTTTTTATAGACAATATTTGTAGAAATACTAACTTGTTGATCAATATGTATTGTTTCTTTAGATATCCGTTCGCAGAGATATGTTTTCAATATAACACATAGTAGTGTAATAAGTAATAGTATAGGCGTACTCCATCTATATCACAAATATGTGCGCTTGTCGTCTTCAATGAATGTATGTTTGCCTCCCCGATTGTGTATGTAGTAACGTATGAGTAGAACGCTATGCCATACAGATAATATGTGGCGATATATAGGTTGTCATTTGCATACAGCCGGTTCGAACCGGTAATGCTAGAGATACGTTTCAACCAGTGCGAGATATACGGAGTGTTAGTTCAATAATTGTTTATCACAACTACATAACTCATTGTGTGATTGGATTTTTAATTAAAATGAACATAAATCACGGATTTTAACACGAGAAAATGGAATATTATTTAATCTTTGTAATTAATGAATTGTGATAAAGGTATTGATTCACAATTGAATTTTGCTGTGAGGAATTAGTTCTTACACATACAGTTCTTTTTAATTTACAGAACAATAAGAACATCATTTATTATCAGAAAAACCAGAACAGTATTTAGGAACCCAGCAAGAGTTAGATATTGAAAGTTATCAATTTTAAGTTGTTGACACAAAATTAGATAACAAAAACTGCGTAAATGTATATGTATACACATTAGGATGGACCTTAAAAGGTGTCAAGTTGAATTTTAACCGGAACGCCCGCTTAAGTGGTTCCAAATAAATAAAAAAAATTGTGCTAACAATGATTCCGCTTAATATAAATATTTGACCGTGCCTAAATGCACTTTATTTTTTCCCATTTAAATAACATTGGGTTTTGGCACATTTTGGAACATTATAGGCAATAAGAGGTTTAAAAAAATCCACTCAACATTGGAATATGGAGTAGAATGATTCGAGAATATGTGGACACAATTTGAGGTCTTAATCATTGTTCTTAAGATAATTGTAGATGGTTAAAATATTGTACAAAAGCCCAAAAAGCTAGACTTCATTCGAATTCAAATTTTGTACACACATTCTCAGATCATTCTAGTATATATTCCAATATTGAGTGGATTTTTTAAAACCTCTTATTGCCTCGGGAAAAAAGTTCTAACATGTGTCAAAATCTAATGTTATTTAAATGGGAAAAATCAAGTTCATTTAGGCATGGTCAAATATTAATATTAAGCAGAATTATTGCCAGCACAATTCTTTTATTTATTTGGAACCACTTTAGGCGGCGGCCCGGTTAAAATTCGACTTAACCCCTTTTAAGATCCACCCTAATACACATATATACAGTCGGATATAAATAGAGCAACGTCATATATAATGTAAATTCATAAAACCTTATGCACGCTAAATGATTAATTCAAAAGTATCGTACTTAATTTCACAAGTATTTACGTATTTGAACATTTTCATATCGGCACATTTTTATAAAGTCGCTCTATTTTTGTCGCACTCACATCATATAAGTACTTCTGAATTAATCTTTTAAGGTCCATAAGATTTTAAGAATATGTCAACTTTCCATTATATAAGCAGTTTGAAAATATTTATGTGTGATACTGTATGTCGTAGGTAGATTGTAAAATTCATCTTTTTACAAAACGAGGAACAGGTTATGGCCACATTGTAATATAAATATTTGAACATTTTCGCTTCAAATTTTCTAAAAACAATTAGCAAGATTGTAAACATAGTAAATCCGTGAATGTTTGACAGTCTGGCCGCATTTTTAAAAAGACGTATCTGCTTACGACATAATAAATCTATTATCTGTACTCAAAAAATTATTACATTACACCACAAAACAGACAGTAAAATATTGCGAACTATTCATAAATATAACAATAAAATTGAACGCTTCGTTTTATAACAATGGCTTATAAATTTTTTTAGTAACCATTTTATATTTAATGGTGATACACGGTTATAATAAACGAAGGTTCATTGCAAAATTGAATGCTACTAACAACATGACTTTTCATATGTAATTTATGGTACAAGGGAGTAAATATATATTTCTATCCTATGGAAGGCCGTTTTACTATTTATTCTACATTTAAGGACATCTTAAATTATTTAAAGACGTCAAAAATTTAATTTCTGATAACCTTAATTATTAAAAGACATCAAAAAATGAATTATGAACATCTTCAAATAATTAATGACGTCCAAAATTAATTTCATATATACAGTCAAGTCCGACTATAACGAACCCTTACTTGTCATTAGGAACAGTTCGCTGTAGCCGAGGTTCGCAATAAAAGAAAAGAAGTAACTTCGTGTTTCGTTATAGTCGGACTTGACTGTATATATATACAGTCAAGTCCGACTATAACGAAACACGAAGTTACTTCTTTTCTTTTATTGCGAACCTCGGCTACAGCGAACTGTTCCTAATGACAAGTAAGGGTTCGTTATAGTCGGACTTGACTGTATATATGAAATTAATTTTGGACGTCATTAATTATTTGAAGATGTTAATAATTCATTTTTTGATGTCTTTTAATAATTAAGGTTATCAGAAATTAAATTTTTGACGTCTTTAAATAATTTAAGATGTCTTTCAATATATATATATATATATATATATATATATATATATATATATATATATATATATATATATATATATATATATATATATATATATATATATATATATATCTTCTAAACCAATAGCCACCAAATAAAAAGACTTTGTTGTATCAATGACAAATATTTTTAGATTTATATAGGGAGCCCACAAATGTAACCTAAACAAAAGGCATTGTTAAAGACTGACAGGCGCTACCTCAAAAAAATGGTACTGGATTTTTGACATCATAAAGTAAATTTAACACGTCCAGAATTCAACTTTGGATACTCGAATTTTTTTATTTTATATCTTTAATTCAATTCTTGATATTAATATTGGATATTAAGAATTGAATTATGGATATCACATCTCCTTAAAAAAACATGTCCGTAATTCGAATTTTTGACATCTTAAATTAATTTTGGATATCAAAAATTGAATTATGGATATCACATCTCCTTAAGTAAGTCAGATATCCTTAGCGAATTCGTGACTAAATGTATAAGCAAGGCCTATGTTTTAATACTAAAAACATTTTATTTGATAATCGACAACAGACAGGCGATTATTTTTGTTTTTGTGAAATAGGTTTGCATTCTGACCAATCAAAGGGCAAAATTTATATTCCCATCTAAACCAATGCTATTTTCTTCCGTGAAATGAAGTATAAACTCTGTTCTACTTAAGCCATTCAGTAGATGGCGCTGACATCAACGCCGGTTTCAAATAGCCGAAATTACATTGGGTAAACGTATCTCTTGTCTCCAATTTCAGCCAATCAAAGGGTTCAAGACTATGCCCTATTCTCTAATATATTAAGTCTGACTTACCGACACAAAGTAATTGTTACTTTGAACTTTACTGTATTTCAGATAAGAATAGAGTTGGTGGAACTGCTATGCCAGCCTGTTTTACATGCATAAAACTTATAAATTAATTTAGTTTCGTGTATGACATACGTGACAGCTCGAAACGTCAAAATATAAATAAACAGTTATTTAAAGTTATATATATATATATATATATATATATATATATATATATATATATATATATATATATATATATATATATATATATACAGGCTGTTATATTTTGATGGACCCAGCAAATATCTCGCTTATTTATTAAGTTGGCAATTTTTTTCATATAACATGATTTATACAGGAACATGTAAGCTACTTGATGACGGATGTACATTCCTGATACCACTTCCGGTTTATGAGTAATTATTATCTACTTTGAAATTTCAAATGGAACATACTATATTTTTTTACAAATTTGAAAAGTGCATCAAATTTGCTTTACAATCATGTAAAATAATCCATATGTTACATTATTAAAAATTAAAATGGCGGGCACTTTTTTATACACCTACTTGGAAAGAGAATAGTGAGCCATGACTGTGGCTTGTGTTCCTTATTCTTATTTTCTGTATTATTATGATAAAAAAATATTATTTCGTTTAATAATAATAGTTACAATTGTTTTATTTCAAGCTACAGTCATGGCTCACTATTCTCTTTCCAATTAGGTGTATAAAAAAGTGCCCGCCATTCTAATTTTTAATAATGTAACATATGGATTATTTTACATGATTGTAAAGCAAATTTAATGCACTTTTCAAATTTGTAAAAAAATATAGTATGTTCCATTTGAAATTTCAAAGTAGATATTAATTAAACCGAAAGTGGTATCAGGAATTTACATCCGTCTTCAAGTAGCTTACATGTTCCTGTATAAATCATGTTATATGAAAAAAATTGCCAACTTAATAAATAAGCGAGATATTTGCTGGGTCCATTAAAATATAACACCCTGTATATATATATATATATATATATATATATATATATATATATATATATATATATATAGGGTGAGTCTGGGAAGACGCCCCCCCCTTAAACTTTTTTATTATGAGTAATAGAAAAAAATGGCTCATATAAAAGTTTTATTATTTTACATATACTATTTGATGGCAGATGTAGATATTTTTTATGAAGTCAGGTTTACAAGATACGACTATCAACTTTTATTTTTCGAATGGCAATCTATAATTATTTTAATAAAATAGAAACCGCCATTTTTTTTCTTTTCAACGATGTATTTTTTTTATTAATGTATTTGAAAAATTTCGAGAAAAATGAGATAATTTAGAAATATTAGAAATAATTTTTAAACAAATATTATAGGTGGCTATGTGAAAATAAACAAAACGTAACAAGGTAAAACAATTAAATTAATGTCAAAAAAGTATAAATTTGTTTGTTAGTTAATTTAACTTATTTTGTTTAAAAAAAATTTTTTTTAAATGTTTACGAAGAACGTATTAATTGATATGATTCTAATAATTGGTGAATCGACTGGAATCATAAGAAGAGCAAAAAGAATTTACCGGTAGCGGTTTCCTAGTCGTCGGCAACCGAGTTTTGGAACACTGAGAAGGATTTTAACCCGATTACGAGAAAAAGGTTCAGTTGAAAAACCATAGCCACCTGTAATATTTGTTTAAAAATTATTTCTAATATTTCTAAATTATCTCATTTTTCTCGAAATTTTTCAATACATTAATAAAAAAAATACATCGTTGAAAAGAGAAAATAATTATAGATTGCCATTTGAAAAATAAAAGTTGATAGTCGTATCTTGTAAACCTGACTTTATAAAAATTATCTACATCTGCCATCAAATAGTATATGTAAAATAATAAAACTTTTATATGAGCCATATTTTTCTAAAAAGAAATTGTTCATATTCAAAAACATTGAGCCACGTTGTTGTTCAGACAGAGATTATAAACCGTGGTTATTTGTATTTGTCATCAAATTCACAATTTAATTTTGATGTATTTATTGTCTAGCAAAATGGTGAAATACTAGTACTCGTACACCCACCTACACGTTCAGATACCAGAATCCAGATAAAAGCACAGTAAATAGAATTATTGCTGAAAATAAGTTACAGAATTAATAATTCACAATCCAAGATGCGATAAACACTACAAAACAACAATGCGAACAAATAAAATAATTAAACTAAAATCTATACCAGACCCAAGAAAAACTGCGTAAAGTAACGCAGGTTTTTTAATAATATTCTTTAATATTATTATTAATATTCTACAAAAATTCTATTATATACCAAAATACCGGGATATCGGCTAAATAAATATAAGTGAAACTACGATGACAACTGAGTTATTTCATTTGGTCTGGTCGCAGTAATTATTAATTATATCTGAAAGTAGAGTGAAATAAATAAGGAAGCATGAAATAGATAAATAAGGTTAAAATACAGTAAATATTCCTGAAATTATTGAATTACTGAAATAAATAACCAATTTTCTAATTTTTGCTATGGTAGAGTGATCTCGTTTATTTCTTCTACGTACAAAACAAAAAAAAAACTATTTTGAGAATTAATAGTGCGCAACTTTTATTAATTCTACGTTACCATTATCAACGTTACTAAGCTAACGGCAAAAATAAAATATTTTATATACGTTAATTGAATAATATTCGACCGTAGAAAAATATTTTATGTATCGATAGCAATATATTTTAAATTTAATTCTGAAGCAAAATGTATAACTTACTCTATCTTTTGTCAATGACATTTTTAATTTGCAGAATAAGCGGATATTGAAAAAGTGCATTAAAATTGATCATAGCATATAAGCTTTACTATTAAAATATACCTACTTCAAATCGCCCATAAAGTCCTATCCATTGTTTGATACAGGAGAAAAGGAACAAATTATTTATAATAGTATGTATTGTTTAGTAGATGGTGAACAATATGTACGTACGTATATGTTAGATAATTTTACGAGTGACTTTTGAGCACAATGTCTGGGACACAGTGTACGTGCCACATTTGTTAAGCATAAGGGCTGTGTGTTCACGTTGATACAAGGGTGTAGGTGTGTGTACTCAAGACCCTCTGCATACATGAAGGGTTAACAAAGGGCCCTTGAGGTCACTAGATACTTTAATTTGTTTGGGAAACGTATACTGTAGAGACACATTAAATACCTCCCGCTTATGTTCATTTATGTTTATAAACTTTGCACATGCACGAGTATATTCCTATATTTCTATAAACACAATACATAAATACGTTTACATCATTACGCAATTAAACCTTTTGTACAAATTGTACGATTCAATAGACAAAACGTGTATATTTATACATTATTTGTTTTAACCGTATATCATTTGCCCACATACAAATATAAATTAGGTAAATACTTTTAGTACATACAAATGAATAAATGTACACTCTACGCCTTCCAGCTGATCCCCACATCATCAATTTCTGATGCAAGAATTTCTAAACTTTTATCTAGCATCTTTGTCGTACACACATGGCATATATGAGACTTTTATTCGCTATCTCATTATCGCCGGTGTTTCAGAGAAGTATGCGCTATCTCCGTCCAACCAACGAGAAATAATGAAATAGAAACGGTATTGTAACCGCGGTAACGAATGTCACTTCAAATATTTGAATTATTTGCATATTCATGTCATTCTGTCAATCATGTGATTAAGGTGATTTTGACGTTGATAATTTGTGTTTTGTTGTGTGTTGGTAGTTTTATTAATTCTCGGTATTATATTGTGCAGTTTGCTATTGCAAAGACGGTGTTTCTAGGATTACCGACAATAATTATTGCGGCATATTGCTTTTGGACAATAAAGACAGGTATATTTCATCTATTGTACTTATATCGTATTTATTGAATTTGTTTATTATTGGATTATAACTAAAATTTATACTTCAAATTTTGATGAATAATGATATTCACACGGTATAAGTTTTATTATATATTGCCAGTTTTGATTTGTATAAATACTTTGGAAATTACACAATTTTACCCGAAAACATGACGTCATCAATTCCCCCATCCCCCTTGACGGTATGAACCAAATGCTTCCGATTGATGACGTGGGAATCAAGTCGTGGAAACGGACTTTTTATTTATACAGTAGACATGGCAGTAGTTATTTATTTTGTATGAAAAGTTATGATATATTATTTTAGTTTTGGCTGAAACGTTTAATATGAGTGACGTACGTACGTAGTGAAAAATGTTAAATATGAAATATTTAATTACATACGCGAGCACTTTGATTAGTATAGTAGCTTAACTTAATTTATTATATTTCTCAATAAATGTAAGAGATTCAATAAATAAGCAAAACAAATCTCACGATCAGTGTAAATATACAAACAATATAGGCTGTAAGATATAATATGAAATTTTAGGTGAGGTATATATGAGTATATGTAACCATACACCATTACCATAATTATTATATACTAGTGTCACAGTAATTATTTTGCGTAAAATTATTTTTATTAAATTTATTATGTTTTGTCTCTAATTAGCTATTTAGGTACGTAACCGTTGCTGTTGGATAAGAGCTACATTTAATGATACTGGTATTCACGTATTTTATTTCAGTTTATTTCTAGATTTCAGTGTGAGAACATCGATATCGTAGTGATTGATTTGTGTAGTGATTCAGGTGAGAGAGTTAATCTAGCATGTGTATGTGAGTGAGTTGAGTCTTACACACACTTTTAGTCCACGATAGCAAGAGTAGTGCAGATACGGATTTGTATGATTATTTTCTTACTTTACTGCGTTGTCCTTTATCCTAATCCTTGTTGAACGGTCGCGCCCGGTAGAGCCTCCAGGTGTGATGAGAGAGCCGATAAGGGTAACCAGGAATGCGATCTATGTGTCCATGATTGCTAGCCTCGTGGGTTTTCGCTGATTGACCGCGTGGGAACGGCAGGGATAGTTTTATCCTGGTTTTGTAACTATGCCCCTAAGGCCGAAGTAAAGCCACTAGGGTTGATCAGCACCTGAGCGGAATTCGGGTTAGGGTAGCTCCCTATTCCCATGGGTGGTAATGGCAAGGTTGGTTGTGTAACCCTATTTGAGTGCCGGGATAAACCACACCGCTCAGGCTGGTAATGGCAGGTACAATTGGGTATACGTACGCGTAAGTCCGGGGCCACAGTAGTGGTAATGGCAGGTACAGTTGAGTATACGTACGCGTAAGACCGGTGCCAGGGTGGCAATGGCAGGTACAGTTGAGTATGTACGCGTAAGACCGGGGCCACACTGCTATGGAGTAGCAGGTATGCGTTTCGCATAAGGTGACATTCCCTTTTCCCTGTTCTATTGGACTTTGTTGCATACGTGTGTTATTTGTGGTGTGATTTTTGCAATACATTCCTTTGTGGTGGATGCGCGTGTATTTTGTGAATGATTGACTCCCCACTGAGTATTTCTCATGTGTTAATTCTTTTGCAGAAATAATCACGGCGTGGAGGAGGATTCCGCGTGACCGGGTTCGGCCAGGCGACGGCCATCTATATTTGTTATGTTTTTGTATTAATACTGTATATACTGGTTTGGTGATAGATGCGTTTTAATATAATTATTTTCAGCGCTAACATTTAATCGTCATCATTTACTTATACTAGATAACTACATAAATATTCGCACTACAATGTATTCTATATTAACATTATCTACTCTAACCAAACTTAACCTAATCTAAAAATATAAACAATAATATACCGCACACAGGAATTCATCCAAGTCCAAAAATGCCAACAAAAGTATGATTATAGAATATTAATGAAATCAATGTAACACTGTTGATTAAAAATTTAAGTAAATTCGCTTACTTGTCCATATGAATCAAAAACTTTATATCAAACAATGTGAAAATTCCTAAATTTTTACGTTACCCAGTAGGTACGACGTCCTGAGAGTTACCTCAGAAAAATGTTGGCTAAACCGTTTTCATGTCATCTGATTAGTTAAAACGACACGATATTAACTTGTATAAAAACTAGTGTGCTTTCTACCCAAAAATATTCTAAAACTTAATAAGGATTGAATTTATCCGGAAAAACAATGTGTAAAGTAAAACATGCTGAATATATCCAAAATATAAAAAGCAATACCAGAAACTGTGACATATTTGTTTACATATAGAATTATTTTATTAAAATTTAAAACTATTTTGTAAGTTAGTTTTCATATTGGAACATAAAAAATGTTTGTTTTGTGATAACAAGAATAAAGATTTATGTATGTAATTCAAAAAAAGCGATTTTGTGCTACACAAACGAAGGGAGAATGAAAAACCCGACAATTATTAGGAATTTAGTTCCGGCTGCGATTTGAGGAAACGATTATTTTTATTTTTAGCCCGGTAGGTAATAATAGACGGTTGGCGTGATATTTCCAAGTAACTGTCTCCCTCTCAGCCATTGTTTGCGTATTGATCAAGCACTGAAATACGTACAATACTCTCAATAACTTCCACTAATCGATTTTAAACTTTGTAAGACCTTATACTTTGCTTTCTCTTATACTACTCTTCTAAACTTGTCAGAAATCGTATTTCATCTTCACACAAACTTTATAAACTAACTGACTACTAAGATTTATAGCAAATTTGTAATTATGCACTTATAATAATAGAAAATTTGTTAATAAATACATTTATCCTTTCGAATTATCATGTGAAAATGCTTTTTAACAATATATATAAGCTAATCTTTATATTAAAGCAGCAACTTATGTACATAAAAACTATAGAAATATAAGTAGGTTATAATAGTAACTAGTTAACGAATATGTTCGGCGTAGTTCGCCTTACTGTCGGTACATAAAAAAATCTATTCGGTCGCACTTGTTTTTGTTTGGACGTGTACCCACTAATATTATCAACGAACGATACTGGAACCCGCTTGAACACGAACAGCACTCTAGAAATTATCCGCTCGTGTTGATCGTGAACGTTCGCAAACGTTTTGCGCAGTCTGGACCGGCCTCAAAGTTTTAGTGTTATAAAATAAATATAAACATATCATTACGGTTGAAGACCGTCAGTCGTATAATCATAAAATAATTATAGAAAAATAATATCGAAAAGTGAAATTTATTGTCCCAAAAAGAAAAAACAACTTTAATAATTAACAGACAAATAACCAATATAAATTAGGCACAGGTATTTTTAGAAGCGGCGAGAGAAGCGGTGACACATAAGATGAGTCAGTTTTTTTATAATCTTTGTTTTTCATCATTTTAGTTGATGATAACAAAATGATAAAGACCCATAAACATCCATATTTTAGCCGGGATTCGAATCCGGGAGCTTTCTCTATCGATGTTACAATACGTAAAAAAATATTTCTATCTAGTATATGAATGTAAAATAATAAATATAACAATGATAAATTCTTCTTAAAAACATAGTTAATAGTATTTTTATTTATTAATATAACTTTTGAATATTTATGCATAGATAGGATAGTTAATGCCTAGTTGCTACACACGTTTTGTATTTTATTTTGATTTTACGTACAAGGCTGCAATGCAGTGCAATGGCGATGATATATATGACCGTGTAGTACGATTACCATCTAAATATCTCGTGGGCATTCTAATGTTTCCGGCTATGTTTCAAGGGGGAATATTCCATGATATTGCGATTTTATCAACACATCCAAATGATAGTTTCTGACTTACTCAATAATAAATACAACAACACTGACAATAATCATACCACTAGGGAATAATTCATACATATTGAATACTGTTAAAAGGTTTATTTTTATTTATAATATAAATATTTAAAACGTGTTATGAAATGTAATTACTCTATGCATTATTATATTTATTTATGAGAGTAAACATTAATACGAGTACTTTCATTATATTTGTACTTTATAATTTTATAATATTTACATAGTTTATTAAAAATGGCGCAGTTTTTGTGAAAAGTATAGAGAACCAAATTATAATATGTAAATATTGTAAATTTATTCATATTTGTTTCCAGTTATTATCTTCCAAACTAATAATACATAGGTTAAACAGGCAATGAATTTAAATTTCATCCATACATCACTGCTATTGAAACGTATGATTTAAGACTTGTACATATATTTAATCCAAATATAATACATTATCATTATTATTAGTATTATTATTATTATATATATATATATATATATATATATATATATATATATATATATATATATATATATATATATATATATGTCGCGGGGTAGTATCACTGGCAACACCATTTCAGAACCACAGCGATAATATATAAACGTGATGATCTCAGCGAGGCGGACATGCACTCACCCTGAGCACCGCTACACACTGATTCCATCCAAGCATTGTAGCCAAGAATGCTTGACGTTTCGATTACGACAATACAATTAAAAGATTATAAGTGATTCATGTAATACTTGATTCATTAAATGATCGTTACGACATGCTTTGATATTACAATCTCCGACACGGCCATTCTGACGTTTCACACGTCCTCGTGTGAACTATCTGAAAACAAAGAATTTATCCACAGTATTTTCGCTCGGCTATCTCTGACCAATAAGTGCTCAAATAGTTACAACTTTGTTCACATTTATATTAAGCTCAAAATTTAGCTATAGTACACTAAATTATTTAATGGACGCCTTTTTTACAAGACGTCAAACAAAACATAATTCTGTGACAATACATTTCACCAGTAAATACATGACTACCAATATCAGTATTCAAGCATTGTTATGGCTTGTCCAACAGCGACAGACCATCATTGCTTAACCAGCAATCGATCGCTATTCCATCTTCGCTTAACCAGCGCAAGAAAACCATACCATCATTGCTTACCCAGCAATGGAACACCCTTCCGTCATCGCTTAACCAGCTCGGAAAACCACACCGTCATTGCTTACCCAGCAATGGAACACTATTCCGTCATCGCTTAACCAGCTCGGAAAACCACAGCGTCATTGCTTACCCAGCAATGGAACACTATTCCGTCATCGCTTAACCAGCTCGGAAAACCACAGCGTCATTGCTTACCCAGCAATGGAACACTATTCCGTCATCGCTTAACCAGCTCGGAAAACCACATGACAGAGGCACCTAGTTAGCATGTTACCTTCGGCAGAGGTATCACAGTAGCATACCGAACACCATGACAGAGGAATCCAGTAGCATGTCATCTTCCATCACGATTAATAATTCTAAAGAATTTAACGAAAATGTCCAATGTCCAGACCAACGCCTCATTTGCTCCTTAGCCACTTTTGTTATAAAAGTTTGTCGGCTCTTCAAAGTTTTAGTCACCCCTGTGGATTTTCATCGATCCACTCGATTAGCCTAACTAAATTGTGGTCTCAACCTCCAGAGGGTTCATTATTGTACGCATGAACCGCTGTACTTAAAAATTAGAACATGGATTCATGTGTTATGTAAATAATACGTAATACCAAATCGAAATTATCCGGCATGCTTAAGCTTAAAGCTATCAAAATGTTCTAAATTTGTTAAATAATTCAAACAGATAGTTCTTCTTTTCGTTTTCCTAACTGTATTTTGGCTTAGTGTCTTTTAGTTCAATTTTTTTTGACAAGTTGGTTTTTGCTCTTATTGGAGCTTAGTAAGTTTTAGTCAGTTGATCTTACACTGTCACAGGTGATGCCGTCTTTTATAATGTTTCTCGTTTGGCCTACAAATCCTCACAGGTATTTTATAAAAAAAATTGTTGTTTAAACTTGTTGTTTATTATTGCTTGATTATACTCTGGAAAATGATTGTTGTTGATTTGTGTCATATATTTTTATTGTAGCACTTGATGAAGGTAAAATAATATACTGAAACGTTTGCAAGAGGAGATGTAGAAACAAATTTTTTTTTATCTTCCTTTATATCCATCATCCGATGAACTTTCTTCAATTAAATTTATCCTTGGATACGATCAAAATATTTTAAAGCAATTTGTTCCAGCGTCCATCACGCTGCAGTTAGGCGTCCCAAACATTAAGACAAACAATTGAAAAGCAAGTCCCGTCTTGTCAGACTTCTCTGCTTCCAATGGCTGACAGATTTCTGTTGCTCAATTGTTTTTCAGGTAAAACAGTCGGCTTCGCAACCGTGGCAGGCTCCAGTCCGGGCACCAGCTGTCCTGTGCAACTCCTCTGCGGATGGTCTAGCTTGCCACAATTTAAACATTCAACAAATTAACAATTTGACAAAACTGGCATGGTCACCCCGAAAACAGTCACGAGGAGTCTGATCGACCACAGCCTTATCAAAACCAAAACGCAAAGTTTTATAGCTACGACCATGCTCACCGGAAATTTAATAAAGCCATATAGTATGTTCTGGGAATAGACTCAGGGACTATTTCAAACCACTACCATATTGGTACCTAAATTTCAATATTCATGAAAGTTCCATCCGTAACGACTCAGGGTTTTGGAACATGGACGTGCAGGAACTTGAATAACTTCATACAAATTATACCATGAACAATTGATAAAAGTTCACTCAGATTTGAACTGTCTGCACAGCGCTATATTATTCACGCTAACACGGTACATCCAATACGTTCTCTCACTATCAGTGCTACACATCGCCTCATTCGTAGATCTTGGACAGGATGCTCGCCCATTCTGGCTTATTATTTCGAGACAGACTGGTACAGACTTCGTCCATAATTACAGCTCTCCCGCCACTGTCAACAATATTTTTCCCAAATAGCATCATCGTACGGTAACTGATCGAATGCATCGATCTCTCACTTCAATCACATTACCCTTAATGTCAACGCAGATACCTGAAACCTGAATATTCAAAAGTCCACATGCATTTTATACATTAACAAAATCATCAAAACAAATCCCGTAGCAGCCTCGGACACAAGCCGCTGTACTTCTAGCAAAACTAGAGATTGCAGGCAGAAACGAACCACTGGCCATACATCACCGTATTTGGACCAATGATCACTAATGCATCGTTAGTATGGCGGCCAAAATGTAACAAAACACAGCACAAGCGTCTTTGTGGAAGCGCAACGATAGTTTTTCTTTGTATCACATACCACAAGCGCTATGAATACCTGTCCAAGTGCAGTAATGGAATTGATTCTGGGGCCAACGTCTTTGCACTCTGCAAGACAAAACACTTCAAGTTTGGAGATCTCGTAGGCCACTCATAATTTCTAAAACAAAAAGCTACACAAGAGAGTTTTTGGTAATCGCCTTCGGTGGACAGTAGTAAGGCCACTCTTCCAATTAGACTACCTGTCCTGGTTTACGGATATTTCTAAACTAGAGTCAGCAGAAACTGGATCGGTTTTATTTGGTCTGTGCTGCCAAATAAAGGAATCCATACACAACGGTTTCATTATATCTAAAGCAATAAATCTGTGTGCTCAATAAACTTAAACAAGCTCTCAAAGGAGAAGCAATCTACTTAACGTCAGATAACCAGGCTGCTTTCACTTGTGAATCAAAGCTAAAATGGGTACCGTAGTATAAGTGAGTCTTATGCACTTCCTGTGGATACTTGAAAAGCCATAATTCATAGCCTGGAGATATTCATTTCACCCTCGACGATAAACGTTAAACTGCTATTAGCTCTCCACAAAAGGGACTTTGAATTATGACAAGTATCTTTACTAGTCATTGTTCTATAAAATACCAAATTTCAGTTCATCAAAACTTTGGAGTGGCTTCCAGACATTCAGTCAAAACACGCTACAGCAGATCTTACTGGTCGCGGTGACAAAAGTCACCAGCGCTTAAAGCCCTCAACCTAATAATGATAATAACAATATCAACTATCTACAATTTGTAGCTCAATAAACTTTATCTGCAGTTAATAAAATATTAATCTTTAGCAAAGTTTTCTAACATATTTCCACCTTTAACTATCTTCCCTGAAGATCTCCAGTGAAATTTTCATGTTATAGTTTCTATTTCGGTGCACCATGGTTCTGCACCCGCATCGGTCATATCTAGATAAAAAGTAAGTAACGATATATCAGGTGCCTCAAGGTTGCAGTGTACCTACTCAACGTGTCTGTTAGTTTGCGAAACTTGTACAATGAAAACATTTTACAATCTTTCTTGACATACCGAAACGCTTTAAGGAATTTGTATTAGTTCGTTTGTTATTTCACAAATAACTAACTAAATCGCAAACTGGTTGATACTCGCGATCTGTGATTACTCGACCTACATTCAGTTTAATAATATTGTCACGTCGCAGACGATGTAAAGGAGTAGAATCAAGCTATCAAAAATGAAATACTTATTACGTCATACAAGCTCAATGACAAAACATCAATCAAAATATAACAACTGCCAGGAACACCTACTGTAATGAATAATATCTTAAATAACATATATGGAGATCGGTAATCCGGATCATCGGCCATCACAATATCATAAACAACAAACTCAACTTCGTCTCTCGTTTCTCAGCAAGCAACTGACCGAATTGCTTTTATTACAACAGCAACCCAATTGCCACCAACATAGCTCAAAACGATATTTTGAGCTTTGTAATAAAATCTCTTACCAGTATTGGAAGACCGCTTAACATAAATTCAGTACTCATTACTCACGGTTCTACTTAACGAGTCTTGTAATTGCGTCACCACTCTCTGGGTGGGACACAGACGGAATCCTTGTTACTGGTCAATGCCCTATGATGATAACCTGCAAAAATTGCTAGACGGCCTTTCCATCTTAATCTGCTTGGCCCTACACTTCACTTTATAATTCACCAACAGAACACAAACCCACATACAATATTGTGGATCGCAGGCGAATCCCACTTCTGATGTCGCGGGGTAGTATCACTGGCAACACCATTTCAGAACCACAGCGATAATATATAAACGTGATGATCTCAGCGAGGCGGACATGCACTCACCCTGAGCACCGCTACACACTGATTCCATCCAAGCATTGTAGCCAAGAATGCTTGACGTTTCGATTACGACAATACAATTAAAAGATTATAAGTGATTCATGTAATACTTGATTCATTAAATGATCGTTACGACATGCTTTGATATTACAATCTCCGACATATATATATATATATATATATATATATATATATATATATATATATATATATATATTATTTTGATATTCCAAAAAGAATTTTCTCAATTTCTTACTTCTTGGAATAATGTTAAATATCGTACTGGCGAAAAAATTCAAAGTGGGTGACGTCTCGCGGCAGATATGTGAACTAGAGGAATAAGGAAACTTTAATAGCATACCTACATTGAAACGTATGTAATTTTAAACAGTTTAATTTATATTTATTGTAAAAGAAAATGAGATATATAGTGTATATTACAATTTTAGGTTTAAATAATGATCAGTACCTAAATGCCATAGGTACTGCTCAATGCCACAATGCAGTAATTACAAGTCAAAAAGTGTAAGTTTACACTATATCCTAAGTGACAAAATATGATCTTGAAATTTTCTTCCCATATAGTTATAACATTTCCAATTGGTTCTATTTTTTCTTTTTTGAAATAGGATGACAAAATTCAAATTTTATAGCCAAACTATAAAATTTATCATCCTTTTTAACAAGTTTTCCCCTTACTTGCTCCAAATCGGTACAACATTTTTCTGTTTCTTATGCTCTGTAATAAATGAACCCATAAAGAAATAAATTAATAACCATAATAATCATAACTTTTGTTTTAAAACAATATATATATATATATATATATATATATATATATATATATATATATATATATATATACTTTTTATTTTTATTAACCTGTTTATATATAATAAACTGTAACAATATGTTTACATTTGCCTCCCAATCCTCCTCTACAACTAAATTTTGCTCTCGAATAATTTATATTCTCATTTAATAAAATTTCAATCATAAGGATCTCCACTCAAATGATTGGTTTTTAAACAAGATCCCAGTATTGTACCTAATCCATCACCTTTTATTCCACAAAGCAATACATATACTGCCTTACAAACTGCTTCGCCTTCCTTTATAGGACGTGCAGAAACAATGTATTCAAAAATATCATCTAACTTTATATTAATTTTCTCCATATTAAATACTTTGCATTTTGAAATGCATATTGCCAGCAATAAGGAATGAGAGAGCTCTCCTTATTCCTCCGCCATCTTGCTGCCTTCCGGCCTGCCACCTATAGTTCAGGTTTTTCGCCAATACTCGTCATATTGTGACAAGTGACGGTCGAACACAGACAACTGAGTGAGGGTGACTGGGCGATGGCCACCTGGATGATAGCAATGTGCGTGTCGGATAACTGGACGTTAAAATAATAGATGTGTAAAAAAATTGAGCGGGCATACTATGACTTTATAAGATGTACAAATCACATAAACTCAATGTACTCGTATTTTCGGACGGAATTAGGATGCCTGCTAAATGTACAACAAATTTAAGTTTGTATCGCCTACTTCACTATCGCCTAGTTGACCATCGTCCAATGTAAGTCGCCCAATTGCCGCGTACCATGTGTTGGTAACTTTTGAACTTACAGACAATCAGTTCATAATTACAATGTTCTAAAAAAAAATTACTGAGTATTTTTTAAAATAATACTAATTATTAATTTATTAAATTAATCGCACCAAACTTTAAGTACAATAATTTCAAAACTATTTTTTATTTTCTATAATATGCATAATTAAAATTCTGTAAAACTTCGGTAATCAGAACACCCTTAATCCGAATTCATCTAAAATCGTCGTTTCTGCGAATTCTACGTTCGTTTTGTTCGTTTAGGTGTATTCTACTATTGCAGCTGAAATCTATCATGAAATGTTCTACCAGCATAAAAAGTACCTACATAGTTGCTATAAACTCCTTGTGGTAGATCCTGCCTACACAACAGTTTTGAGAGCCCGTGAGGTGAAGCCTGATAAACGCCCTCAACGGTACAGAAGCAAATTGGAATGAATATCCAGAAATAAATAATAACAATAATTATTTATTTATAATCTGGTCTCCACGCTAATTAAAATACGCTTGGGTTTTTTTATGTTCAGATTATCGAAGTTTTACTGTATATGAAATAAGAAAAATTACAATAAAGAAACAAAACATTTACTAACTTAATTGAAATTAGTCCATTTTTCTGAAATTTAAATAAATATGAGGAAATTTAACTTGCTATTCTTATAAATTATGTGGATCTTCTCAATTTTCCAGTACTTTAGTAATAAAATAAAGCTGATGTGACGTAAACAAGATTCGAACGAGCCTCCAACCCGTTTTCTTCCGGTCAAGCAATCAGATTACCATTCGAGTAAACAGATCGCAATCAAATCGTTCAGAAACATCGATGCCACCCTATTCATCCGACCCATTCTTACCGTTCTTTTCCTATCAAATCACCGCAATACAAATCAAATTACAATAACGTAAAAGGTAGGAAATAAAATACTTCTTATCGTCGCGTGGCTGTGTGCGTTAGGTGACCGGTTGTAGTTCGGGCGGCCCGTGTTCAATAGGATGTGAATAAATTTTGATATATATATATATATATATATATATATATATATATATATATATATATATATATATATATATATATATATATATATACAGGGTGATTCATCGGTCTGTCCTCTCTTTATAACTATATTACTTTAAGTCAGATAGAAAAACTCTTCAAATATAATTTATATGATATAGTATTATCTATCTACGCACCATATCTATTTGTAGACAGGGTGATCCATTTAAGCGCAACAATATGTAACTTTATATTTCTTAATGGAATAGCCTGTATTTATTTATTTATTTATTTTGATAGTAAATTAGATTCCCTTTAAAAAAGTATTAAGTAATAAGGGGTCTAAAATTATAAATTAAGAAGTTATTTACCTTTATTCGTTGAATGATATGTTTCTATCATGTTATTATTAACAAAGTAAGCTATGGATAATTTGATCAATTGTTCCGAATTTAAACAAACAAGTTGTCCAAATACTCTTAGTTTATCATTGTTGATGTTGATGTGGAAATGAATAATACATATTTTAGTAAAGATGAGATGGTTAATATAATATTTATAATAAAAAAAAAATTGAAGGACAAGTTTTTGAGCATTTTTTATAAGTTTGCATTATTTAGTCTGTCACGAAATTTTAATAGCTTCTTTGGAATTAGTGTAATGTTTAAAATAAGTATTAATAAAAAAGGATCAAAATTTTGTATTATATTATGGTTTTTTCCACTCTGAACTACTATTTTTTATGTACGTAAATAACTTCTTAATTTAAAATTTAAGACCCCTTATTACTTACTACTTTTTTAAAGGGAATCTAATTTACTATCAAAATAAATAATTAAATATAGAATGTGCCATTAAGAAATATAAAGTTACATATTGTTGCGCTTAAACGGAGCACCCTGTATACAAATGCATATGGTACGTAGATAGACAATAATATATCATATGAATTATATTTGAATAGTTTTTCTATCTGACTTAAAATAAAAGAGTTATAAAGAGAGGACAGACCGATGAATCAGCCTGTATATATATACATATATATATATATATATATATATATATATATATATATATATATATATATATATATATATATATATATATATATATATATATATATATATATATATGAATAAATAAACAAAAATAAAATCACCGTTTAAAAAAAATCGATATTTAATCTTCATTTACAAAAAATAAATTACGTAGGTATTGAAAATTTGGATTGGGGAATAGTGGCGTCACTGTAGTTGATAACGTTAGAGAATAATCTCAAGCCATAGTGACGTCACCATATCCAAAATTTAATTTCAAATAACTATTTTATTACGAAATAATATTTAGTTTTTATTATTACAATGAGAAGCTATAATAGTTAATATTTATATTTATAAGCCATATATTGTAATTCTATTATAGTCACATACCCCACTCAGATCAAAATTAAACTAAAATCACATATCCCACACTCCGATCAATATCAAACTTGAAACTTTTCTCCAATTTTCAAATAGCTTTGAGGGACCGTGAAGTGACGCCTTATTCGCCTGGTACATATATACGAGTATTGTCACTACCAAAATCTCTGAATAATAGCAAATGTGCACACTAAGAAATAATTAAGAGAAAACATTAAATGATCTTTTAAAAAAATATATTTGATCATTATACACGTTACCATTAAAAATATAGGTTTGACATTTAAAAAACATTAATTATCTTTTAAATGATGGAATGATTTTTAACTCAATTTCAAATGCCAATAAAATGAATGTAATCACCCGAGTTTCGTCAAAATGAGTTTTGTGTGTTAGGTTATTAATATTGTCATATTTTTAAAAAAACGAATAATTACATTCTTTAAATATCACAATTATAAATGTCATATTTTAAATAACAAAACTAATTTTCAAACGATCGCAAATAATTATTATAATATCAAATAATTTTTTTTAAAAGATCATTTCTTTTTTTTAAAGATCGGTTAAATGTACGCCAATAACTAATAAATGGAGATAATATATTTTTCTTATCGTTTCATAATATTCATTTTTCTAAACTGAAAATCAAAGTAAAATTTATATCAACGACATATGGCGATTACCGGTCAGCAATAAACAGACGTTTTGCATGTATGTATATGTGCATTTCATATGTTTAAATAAAATATGTAATCATGTTTTCTATTAAATGAGAAATGCTATAAAACTGATCACATTTAGGTTGTCGCAGACATTAAGAATGTAAATTGATTACTCAGTATTTTCGACGCATCTGTTCTACTCGTATTAATTAAGAAACAAAATTAAACCTATCAATATTGTTATTTTACTGTATCAGTGACAGCATAACAAAATATCTAACCTATGTAATTTTTATTTTATACAATACATTACATATGTCGTGAATCTGGGGAACCGGGTTCGATCCCGACCCACGCCAAATATTTCGAATTTTAAATGGCACAAAATTGACCCCTGTGGTGCACTCTCCTCGCCAGCAATGAGTGCCCGTGAGGTGACGCCTGGTAAACGCCTGCACGCTACAAATATGTCATCATTATTACCGATATCTGCGAACAAAGCATATTGGCACACCCAGCAATGGGTAATATGCCGTGATGATATATTTATTTTATTTTATATTTTGTTCAACATATTTCTTTTCGCGACCCCATTTCGTAGATGGATTTAAGACGCGACCTAAAACTTTTTCACTAATTAAGAAATATAATACATATGCATAAATTTCTTGAGAATTCCGCGACCCCCAAAAATTCTTCCACAATCACAATCCCTGATGGGGTCGCAGCCCACGGGCCGTAAAACTCAATAAAATGCAGTTGGTATATTTTCAACTAACCGCCGTAGATGAAAACAAGTATAAGAGAAGTATTAACATCATAACAAAATTTTATATTTCCAAATTTTTGCAGATAAGTGAAGTTTCTGGAAAACTAATAGGTATATGTGCTTAAAAATAAAATCACAAAATTTTGTATATTTCTATATCCAAGTGTATATTTATTTGATCAATTTTTGATAAACATTAAACAACAAAATATAGATCAAATTTAAACAGAATTTTATTTTATAATTAAAAAAATTTCAATCTTGATTTTATACTGAGTGGATATAAAGTAGTACTCCAAAAAACAATAAATAATGATAATCGTACTTAACAATATTTGTGAAGAAAGAGTATGTTGGAGTCCTGATTTGATCGAATTCTCTGAAAACATCAACTAGTGTCGCGACAAAGTCATTGGTAAAATGTACATCGTTTTACAATAAGAAAAAATCGCTTCAAGGTATCGAAGAAAACACATTTATGTTTTAAAATTTTCCATTTTCCAGAGAAAAACTAGCAGAAAGCAAAATCCACTTTTCAATCCATTCGAGCATGGATTATTTTCTTAGGATGGGGCGCACGCAAATCGGATTATGTTTTATCAATTTCTTCTCTGGAAGTTTGTCCAGCACAGGGTCGTACAAGGGGGAACAGCCCCGTTGGTCGCCCGGAAAAATCCGCCAAATTCAATGAAATCGAAAAGTTTCAGTTTCCTCTGGCTTTGAGCATCCGCACAACTTTAATACGTATCGCAAAGTATCGAATTATGTCTTTCATTTCATTTTCATTCTTTGGTGCAAGTAGATTACTTCTTTTTCCCATTGTAATATGCCATATATCGTCATTACTGTCAAGGTACTGGTAGTAGTTTAATTGTTAATGCAATTACATAAATACAAGAGGTTTCACGAAAACAGTTTTCCCCTGATATTATACAAAAAATAATTTAAATAAAATTTGTGTAATATAATTCTGCTTGTCCTGTTTTGTAGCTCTAGAAATTAAATATGAAAATGTCGAAATTTTAATAATGGCAGCCTTTGGATTAAAACAAACAAACGTATAATGTTTTATATGACAAATACTGTAACTTTTGCAAAAAAAAGTATTTCGACTGTATAAATATAAATAGTATATTTAAGGAGAAGTATTACAAATGGACATTGAAATACGTGTTTTTAATACTATTTTTCTTATTTCGTATTAATTTACTTTTAACGGAGAAAGATAGTTTTTTCCATATTTGTCCAAAAAAGAGTCAACGAAAATAATATCACCCTGTTTGACATAAGACCACGACTCCGACTGTTTTGACTTTTGACATTTCAAAATAGACATGGTAAAAAGAGATAGAAATAGTGAACAGAGAGCTGACCCGACTCGCAAACCCGTTCAGCTGTGAGCACTGAGTCAAGCATACCGGGTATGTTGTTCCTAACGCCCGAATGTGTGAACGTACCTGAACGCAACATACCGCAAGTGAACGGTTGTCGCCCGAAATCGCCTTAGGTTACCAGCTTCACAATTTAAAAAAAAAATCCTAAAAATATTTTAACAAAATTCACTGTGTTCGAGAAATAGGAAAAATATTTTTAAATTTATTTTTGTATATAGTAAAATAATAAAGATTTTATATTTATATATAATTATTAAATACTTTTTTAAAAATTAAAAATAAATTAAATTATTACAGATAAAACATAACACTATTCTTTATTTTTCCATGACTAGCACTACTGTAGTTTTAGAAATTTTCATATCTAATTTCTGTAATCACAGAACAAACGAAAATAATTTTGTTTATTTATGTCGAACTCAGGGTCCAACAGGTCTAATTTTTCTCTAACATTAAATTCCAGCCACTCCTTCATCTCAATTAAAACCACGGTTAATGCAGTTCTTTTCGTCCCTGTAAAGTTGGGGTGTTATATTACGCATCGATAGGAGCCAACACGGAGCGGGATTGACGGATTTCAGTGTTTGCCGCCGACTTATGCAGAGTTTTATGCCCTACAATATTTATTTCTAAAATAATTTAGGACCCAACACTCAAAAAAATATACATGTAAATAAGTAAATACATCATCACACTGGGTGTGCAAATCTGCTTTGTAAGGCAGATATCGGTAATAGTGCTGACATATCTATATCGAACGGGTGTTTAGCAGACGTCATCTCACGGGCGAATTAAAATTCAAAGTAATTTTTTGCTTCGGCCGGCATCGAACCCGAGTCCCCAGATTCGTGACCAAACAGTCAGTTATACGGCTATGAAACCTCATAATATAATTTCGAATTAGCATACTTACTTTTTAATTCGTGTGACAATCAGCATTATTCTAATAAAAACACCTATGCAACCAATACTACTACATACATATATTTAAAGTGAACAACACTTACCATATAAATTAAGGTGATTTATTATGTTGACATACCCCGTCATTATTAACTTAAAAAAAAACTATGTACCTATCTGAAATGTTCAGAATCTACTTTAAGCTACAAAATTTTTACAGAAGATGTAGTTCACTAAGCTTTAAATGATGACGGTATTACAGCGCAAAATATTATATCGGTTCATTTATCTAAAAAAAAATGTATGCAAAATGTCATCATAACAATTTAATCTATAAAGTTGTTTACCAATGTAAAAATTTCAATAAAATACCCCACAGAAAAGAAATTGTTATTATTAATATTATTATTATTATTAATATTATTATTACTATTAATATTATTATTATCAATATTATTATTATTACTATTATTATTATTGTTATTATTATTATTAATATTAATATTAATATTAATATTATTATTATTATTATTATTATTATTAATATTATTATTATTATTATTATTATTATTATTATTATTATTATTATTATTAATATTAATATAAACATTTAATTCGCTTTTATAAAACCGGGCATTAATGGGCTAAATACATGCCATTTTTTATTTAATATTTTTGAAGAGACGATAAAAATTTGATACCCTTATTTTTTCTTTTAACAAAATTTTCATTCATTGGCCAGAAAATGGCCGTAAAGCCATAGCATCGATACGCCCCAAAGCAACGGCATGTGCGGGTAATTTAAACATGACAAATCACCTGTTTGACGTTTGAACAATGGTTTGGAGATAATATTTTAGTTTGTCATTTTAATCTACGAGTATAAGCTAAGTTAAAATCCTTCAAAATACTGCTTAACAAATCGAAATACGTTATAAAAGCAACAGAAAATACCCAAATTGCAAATAATAAACAAAACAGACAGTGAGGGAAAAATGAACTGGTGTCTAATTCAAATTAGACCTCACATTCGGTCACCATCCACAGGTAATAATAATGTCACAGAAAATGTTCTTTCTTAATTTATTAAAAAACATATATTTGTTAAATAATATTTATATGTTTATATACGTTTTCAACATAACTTTAGATATATAGTGATAGATATCGCATTTTCAGTACCACGCAAGTAACTTATTAGAAAAAACAAGGTTTAAGGTAAATTATCATTCGATGATGCATACCTAAATAAATAGAAATAATAAAAATTATGAACAACTCGATTAAAAGCCATAAACATACATTATGTATAAGATAGTATTAGGTAGTCAATCTGCAGTTGAACTCAGAAATAATTAGGAAATATATCAGAGCTTTATATTTTTGTAGGCATGATGAGAAATAATTGGAGATGCAGTCATGGAAACTGTTTATTAAATAGTAATTTAATTAACTTTCCTACGTTTCGATTCCAAATGAATCATCATCAGGGATAGCTAAAGTACAGCTGGAAAATAAGATCATCCAACTTTACTTTAACTATCCCTGATGACGATTAATTTGGAATCGAAACGTAGGAAAGTTAATTAAATTACTATTTCATAAACACTATTTACCACGACTGCATCTCCAATTATTTCTCATCATCTCTACAATCATACTAACAGTCAAGTAATACCAATAACTTTATATTTTTGTTTTTATTATTATTATTATTATTATTATTATTATTATTATTATTATTAATAATATTATTATTATTCATTCTACATAAGAAACTGATATCTATACAAATATATTCATCAAACTTGGTTTTCTTTGTTGCATAAATTAGCATTGTTTGTCGAATTCTGATCATTTACATAGTATTTCAGATTTCTACCAACAAAATGTAATTCAAATAATAAAATGCAAGCAAAATTTTTCTCCAGTCGCTTGGGTATAGAGTGAAAGGCAACTAGGATGAACCGTGCATGGATATATTTCGCCTGTCTAGGTCTAAAATAAGTGCCCTATCCTAATTCTTATTACAAAAATAAATCCTTATATACGTTTCCTATTCACCTTACACTACAAAATGCACTGTCTAGGAAATATGGAAACAATCTGTTTGGTACTGATAGTCTTTTATTTATCATTGTATTGTAACTAATACGATATTGGATATACAGCTTAAACTATTAGAATCACATTTTTTAAAATATATTTCAATTTAAAACAAAAAGTTGTACGATATTAGTAACAAGAGAATTATATAATTCTGTGATATAAAAATAGATGGCAGCAGTACATAGGCAATGTTTGATGACATTCAAAAAAGTAAAATGAATTTTTAAAAAATAGTTTAAGTTTAATAACACGTTATAGTCATAATCATTAGGTAGATTATATATTTTTATTTCTGGTTTAAAATTACACATATGTACCTAGGTACAATGTGTCGTCCTGTGATATGTAGTTGGTACCTATAATTTTTATAATTAGTGATTAAATATAAGAAAAATAATATATATTATTTAATAGTTTGTATTTATTTTATTATCGATCTTTTTGTTCACATTTTCGAAAATACAATTTCTTGTTTTAAAAATCTTACATACGTATACGTATATAGGAAAGTTTTCATACATACTTCATTTTAATTTTAGAATCGTAATTTATTGTATACGCTTCCTGAAAACCCACTTTATTATATAACATACCATCGGTTTTTGAATTTTTATCCCTCGTCAAATATAGGAACTGTATTTAGTCGATATAGGCATAAATTTGTTTTAATTTTAAGAAGAATAAAATCTAAAATTAAGATTTATGCAATATTCAACCTTAACAAAAAGATACCATACTTTTCACCAAATACTGTTTTTATGTCAAAATGGAAAATTTATTTGTATTTCGGTGTAAACATGGTTGAGCGCTAACCAACCAAAAGCATGTACCTAGATCGTTAGGTAGTGAAATTATGTACTTACTCTTACTAGCTTTAAAATAAACTACAAGCCTACTATTGTGTTTATGAAGATGAAAATGAATAATCAACAAATAAATAAATATATCATGACGGCTCATTACACATTTTTGGATGTGTCAATCTGCTTCCACTCACATGTAATAGATAGGTAATACAATAATCCCAAATCATTTGCTTTCAATTTTTTTTAGTACCTATACAAAAATTAAAAAACATCATACGACACACCGTCGGTAGTCGTATACATGTTGTATAAATAGCTATTGCGATTTTTTCAAGTTATACAAGAATTACCGGCATGTATATACAAAATATGGAACTCTGGCTCATAACAAGCTGTCTGAAGATGATATTTAAACATAAAATTATTACTGGTTTTATTGTTGGTATTTGGTTATTTTTTACTTAATATTTCAGAATTAAAAATATGAATTTTCCTGTTTATTTTAAACAAAAGTATAGAGAATAAATAAAACATTTCTATTTTTACTCATTCAGTATAAATAAACAAATGCAGGATAATAAATATCATCCAATTCTCTACATTATCTGGCTGCAGCGTGTGTTTACTTCAAACTAAATTTATGAATTTCCGGTATATCAAAAAGCAAATCAAATACAAATTGGCAGCGCACAAACAGCAACTTCAATATATCGCTTCAATACCAGTTGCATTGTGACTGCGTCTAGTTCAGTAATGAACTATGATATTTAATTTATTGTTCTCCAACAATACATTCTATATTGAACAAAAATAGACAAAATAAATCTTTTACTTCATTTTCCATTAGTTAGAAAATTAAAAGTCACGACTCTACCACTTATAAAAAATTATTATTTCATATTTGAAAATACATTGCTACCTTTATACAAAAAAGATCATGTAATAAATAAAAAAATTTAGTATTATAAATGTATATTGCATTAGTGTACTCGCATAATGTAGTAACGATATAAGACACACACATGTTCTTTTTTGAATAAAACTTTTTAAAAGGTATTACATTCTATAACTTCCTAATACTAAACGATCAGATTCACTATCTATAGTTCTATATATATATATATATATATATATATTTGAATTCATCACGACGATCGCCCAACTTTAGACAAGGCTACAGCTTAAACGGTGCGACCGATTTTCGTGAAATTTGTACCAAGATGTAGGAAATGATTGCCTTCAGGGCCCTTCTAATGAGACGAATTTCTGTAGGATGCATAGTTTTCGAGTAAAAAATTATTAAAGATTGAAAATTGGGACAGAAACAATATTTTTCACAGTAACGATCACAGTTTTCCTTGAAAATTTAAGACGAAGAACGCCATGTTTGACATATCATGTCAAACCTTTAAATGGAAATATTTATGAAATGGAGACAATTTGAAGGAAGTTTAATTCATAATCATAAATTTTGAGAATAGGCAACTATATCCGCACAGGTAAAAAAGGCCTAAACCATTTTATTTAAAAATTATAAAATTTGACGGTTCATATGTACTTGGACAGTGTTACCAAATATGTCATAAGTAACTAGGCAAAAAACAAATATTTCTAACTAGACTAACGTGAAGTTCGTATGCAAGTGTATATTTTCGACTCCGCAGAATGTGAAAAAAATGACCGAAGACGACACGCCGGTAGCCGACAAAAAAAATTCAAATTTGCGGTGAAAGTAATGTTTAAATATGTTAATAAAAATTAGTATAAGAGATAAATACTGTATCTGGAACATATTTTTGAAATCAGAAATGAAATATTTTAACCGTGTCCGAGATAATTTACTATTAATCACACATTTTATGACTATTTCTTTATTATTATATTATCTGCTGTAAATAATAAATGTTATTAAAATATAGTAAACAATGTATGCAGATTTTAGTTTTTAAGTTAATACAGCTGTAAATTTAACCATGACTAAGTTCAATAAAATATTTTAAATCAACCAGGTGCCAGGTAACATAAGCCTAGACACGAAAAACGCGGGAAAATGTATTAGACTTACGTGCAAAGATTACCTATATAACAAAGGTAAGTGATTACTGATTATCTTACTGAATCGCAAAATAATATTTAAATAATTCATGGGGGTAACAACAATTAAAATGTTTCCTTTAAAAAGTTGTAGTTTAAAAATAATGTATTTTACATATTTATCATGTTAAATGTATTGATTACAACAATGTTTTCTAACAATATAATAATAACCCAGCATTTATACAAAACATGTGTTAACTACAGCAATAATTAAGGAGTTCATTCATATTTCAACTCATACATCACCATTTCTGTGTTAATTTGAAGATATTTGAAACAGTTAAGAGCCCCCAAAAATGCATATACTCTTGATTAGTGTCGGCTAAAAATGTAAGATTAAAAATGATTCAATCTCAAGATTTCTGTTGCAAATACTGTTTATTCTTGCAAAAATGTATTTTAGAGGGTTGTTTTGTACATTTCCGGTATAAAAGTGGTTAAATATCTGATTAAAAACACCTCACGCCTCGGTTTAAAAATATGGGTTGAATTATGTATATATTCAAAATTTGGTAGCTTAAACTTTATTTTTACCCCTCGCTAAGAGAGGTATTGGATTCATGCTAAAAATCGCATATCCAGATTTTAGTGAATAAGCACGTTTCAAGGTCCCTAGAATCCGATTATAACATTTTTACGATGATGTCCGTATGTGTGTGTGGATGTTGGATCCACGATTTCGCAAACACTATAAGACTTAAGACATTTTTAACTACGGATTCCTCAATCTAACAATAATGGGAAGAGTCGATTAAGTTTTGGTAACAATTGGACAACCGGAAGTAGTAGTTACAAGAAAAAAATCATTTAAATATTATTTATCGAAAATTTATGTAAATACTTTTATTAAAGAACGTTAAATTCTTTATTCGATAAATATAAATTCATCATTATATCTTCTATAGATTTAGAGATAAAGAAATGCATATAAAATAATTTGATGTAAAAAAATCTCAGATCAAACTACTTCAAGACAAGAAATTCAAATGTTTGTAATTGACACAAAAATATCACTCTCAAAAAGATTTGTATGCCATTGTCAAAAATATTTGTACATCATTATGAAGATTATGAAAAGAATATACGTAAAAAAGAACACAAAAGGAACTTTCGAAAAAATGACGAATATAAAGAAAAAGAAAAGGAAAGTAGAAAAAGAAAATTTCAGGATATTGAATATAAAGAAAATGTATGAATTGTACATAATTTATATTAAAATATCCCACAGATTTTGTAAATATATGTGAGAATTATTTTGTAGTGCGTCATGAATATATGTATTTGTATTTAAAAATATTTTTCGTTTTATGCGTACAACCAGGTAAAATATCTGGCGAGAGGTTATGTGCTGGCCACATCAGATTTTTAAATTTTCTTTTCCCCATTTTGACATTATGAATTTTTAAAAAGAGAGTTATCATTGGAAATCAAAGATCTGTATTGACTAAGAAAAATATCAACTGTTACTTTGACAGGGATGGTTAAAAAAATTCATAATTCAAAAACGAGGAAAGATATCCCAAATCTTGTTTAGACGAATACACAGGGGAATGATTGAGGTATATTTGAGACAAATTTTTAATGGATTAGATAAAGGGTGCAAATTTGGAAACGGAATAAATATTAATGAAATAAAAATTATATACAATTTTTTTACCGCTTAGCCAAATTTACACCGTTTGTTTAAAAAGTACTATCTTTTGGTATAAAAATCATCTGGGGTCTGATTTTGTACCTTTGAAATCTACTGTAGATTGAAATTTATTAGATTTCTATTAATAAACAAACAAGAAAATACAGTGTACTTTGCGAGCGACATTCGAAATCTGACGGAGGATCTGACATATATTGCCAAAATAGCAAGCCAACGGAATCACTTGTTTCAACCATATCTTTGATTCTCTGTACTCAACAATATCTATACAAAACCATTCAGTTTACCAAAACCATATCCTTCAATTTCTCAACTCTATTAACCACAGCATAACTAATATTTACAAAAATATTCTTTCCAAAATACCGCCCATAGTCCTTTGGAATACCCAACATAAATATAGATCTTAGTCAATACAAGAAAAGAAACATCACTTTAGAACAATCCAAAAAGACCATAAGGACAACCAATTTATATATCCAGACTCATCAAAAATAAATAACAAAGTGGGTACAGCATTCGTAACTCAGGACCTAATTCCATCAAAGTGACATTAGTCAATTAATTTTTATACTGTCAATAAAAAATTGTAAATTTTAAATAAAACTACAGGAGATATTGTTGCCAAATTTGCCATAAGTAACTATGTAAAAAACAAGTATTCCTTACTGCATTAGTGTGAAGTTAGCCCATTAATTCCGTACTGCCTTTAAAAATACAGTAAATTTTAAATATAACTAATTCAAAAACAAATATTCGTTATCTGAAATGATGAGAGTAGGAAATTATTTCTCACAAGTAAAAAAGGCCTATAACATAATTAAAAACTATAAATTTTGACGGTTCATATGAACTTGGAAAGTGTTTCCAAATATGCCATAAGTAACTAGGTAAAAAACAAATATTCCAAACTAGACTAATGTGAAGTCCGTTCACAAGTGTTGCCAAAGATACCATGAGTAACCAATTAAAAAACAAATATTCCTAACTACATCAATGTGATGTTAGTTCATTAATTTTCATACTGCCAATAAAAAAGTAATAAATTTTAAATAAAACTAGAGGAGAAATTGTTGCCAAATTTGCCATAAGTAACTAAGTAAAAAACAAATATTTCTAATTGCATCAATGTGACATTAGTCAATTAATTTTTATACTGTCCATAAAAAATTGTAAATTTTAAATAATATCGTGTAATTATTAGGTACCTACATATTTTAGAGATATTGAATAATAATTTAGAAAATTTTCCATCCCACGTAATGTGAAAAAAAATTACCGAAGATAAAAAGCCGGTGGTCGACAAAGAAATTTGAAATTTGCGGTGAAAGTAATGTTTAAATATTTTCTGCACCACACTATCGTCGTTAATAAAAATTAGTGTAGGAGATAAATATTGTATCTGAAATACATTTTTGAAGTTGAAAATGAGATATTTTAACCGTGTCCGAGGTAAATTACAATACAATGTACTTTACATATTTATCATGTAAAATGTCTTGATTACAACAATGCTTTATAACAATATAATCACATCACAGCATTTATACAAAACATGTGTTGGTTGCAACAATAATATAGGAGCTCATTCATATTTCAACCTCATACATCACCATGTCTGTATTAATTTGAAGATATTTCAAACAGTTCAGGAGTTATGAGCCCTCAAACATGCATGTACTCTTAATTAGTTTCGGCTAAAAATGTGAGATTTTTGTTGCAAATAGTGTTTATTCTTGCAAAAATGTATCTTAGAGAGTTGGTTTGTACATTTCCGGTATAAAAGTGGTTAAATATCGGATTAAAAACACCTCACGCCTCGGTTTAAAAATATGGCTTAATTTATGTATATATTCAAAATTTGGTAGCTGCAACTTTTATTAATTTTACTTTGAATTATGAATTTTTAAAAACAGAGTTATCATTGGAAATCAAAGATCTGTATTGACTAAGAAAAATATCAACTGTTACTTTGACAGGGGTGGTTGAAAAAATTCATAATTCAAAACGAGGAAAGATATCCCAAATCTTGTTTAGACGAATACACAGGAGAATGATTGAGGTATATTTGAGACAAATTTTTTATCGATTTGATAAAGGGTGCAAATTTGGAAACGGAATAAATATTAATGAAATAAAAGCTATATACATTTTTTTACCGCTTAGCTAAGTTTACACCGTTTGTTCAAAATGTACTATCTTTTGGTATAAAAGTCATCTGGGCTCTGATTTTGTACCTTTAAAATCTACTGTAGATTGAAATTTATTAGATTTCTATTAATAAACAAACAAGAAAATACAGTGAACTTTGCGAGCGACGTTCGATATCTGACATATATTGCCAAAATAGCAAACCAACTGAATCACCTATGTTTCACCCATATCTTTGATCTTCGGTACTCAACAAAATCTATACAAAACCATTCAGTTTACCAAAATCATATCCTTCAAATTCTCAACTTTATTAACCTCAGCATACCTAATATTCACAAAAATATTCTTTCCAAAATACCGCCCATAGTCCTTTGGAATACTCAATATAAATTTCAATCTCAGTCAATACAAGAAAAGAAGAGAAATCATTTAAAAATAAAAAATCATTTTAGAACAATCCAAAAAGACTGGCTTAAAATTTAAGGGTCAGCGGTGCAACTGGGCAGAAGTGTTGAAACATTGTATATTTTATAAAGTATAAAATGAATTTAAAAAAATTTGATGTGGCCAGCACATTACCTTCCGTCAGTTCTGAATATTTTGTACAAATTGCATACAGAAAGTTTCTTGCAAATGACTTTATTTAGTTATATTTAAAATTTACTGTATTTTTAAAGGCAGTACGGATTTAATGGGCTAACTTCACACTAATGCAGTAAGGAATACTTGCTTTTTACATAGTTACTTATGGCAAATTTGGCAACAATATCTCCTGTAGTTTTATTTAAAATTTACAATTTTTTGTTGACAGTATAAAAATTAATTGACTAATGTCACTTTGATGGAATTAGGTCCTGAGTTACGAATGCTGTACCCACCTTGTTATTTATTTTTGATTAGTCTGGATATATAAATTGGTTGTCCTTATGGTCTTTTTGGATTGTTCTAAAGTGATTTTTCTTTTCTTGTTCTGTTAGTTCTATGTATTTTGTATAAATTCCATAGTCATTAATACGGACATCTGTGAATCAGAATTTTCTTAATATAGTACCTAGCTGTTGCCATGGTTATATCATATTTGGCTGCTTTATGAATTTAATTCCTTTATAATATTTAACTCTATACCCAATGAATATCTTGCATAAAATGCAATCAAATCGTATAGAGAATAAAATATTCTCTAATGCTTACAATAATATTAAATGTGAAAAATGATATTTAACCGCATTTTTTCAAAAAGTTTGGTTAAGCATGTTGCGTGGGCAGGTTGTGTGGACAGTTTGAGTGAACAAGTTGCGTGGGCAAGGTATGTTGCGTCGGTAGTTAGGGTGACCATGTTGAGGGGGCAGTTTCGGTGGGTATGTTGTGTGGGCAGTTTGGATGGGCATGTTGTGTGGACAGTTTGGGTGGAAATGTTACATGGGCAGTTTGGGTGAACATGTTGCGTGGGCAATTGGTTGGGTATGTTGCGTGGGCAGTTTGAGTGGGCATGTTGCGTGGGAAATTTGGGTGGGTATGTTGCGTAGGCAGTTTGGGTGGCCATGTTGCGTGGACAGTTCCGGTGGGCATGTTGCGTAAACAGTTCCGGTGGGCATATTGCGTGGACAGTTTGGATAGGCATGTTACGTGGGCAGTTTGGGTGGGCATGTTGCGTGGGCAGTTTGGGTGGGCATGTTGCGTGGGCAGTTTTGGTGAGCATATTGCGTGGACAGTTCCGGTGGGCATGTTGCGTGGCCGGTTTGGATAGGCATGTTGCGTGGACACTGTGAAAGTCTGTTGGCATTAGCACTTTGGGTTTAAAATGTGCCTAGAAGGGTTAGATCTACGTATAGACTATTATAAAACACCATCGGCGGAGCCCTAGGGGAAGCTCGGCGTAGCCGAGTTTTCGCTAGTACCTATACTAAATACTTACTATAATAAATTAGAGAAGAACAATGACAGACATACCTGTAACAGAAAAAGAACAAAATTAAAAAATAATCAAATATCTATGTATTTTCAAAATAGTAAGTAAAAATTACGTCCGTGTTTTTTTTCATATATTTTTTTACGTATTGAAAATGATAATTTCATAACTATTAACATACCTACGAATGTTATGTATATCATAACTGACGTAGATGTCCGTTTGAAGATATCTAAGGCTTGTTATGATTCATAACTAACATCCGTGGTTTGTTCAATAGTTTATCGGTTTCAGAGAATGAAGACAATATTAATAAATATTATTTTTTGAAATTCTCTCGTTATTATGTTCTTTACTCCTCAAGTTTATTATTTTAAAATTAAGTAAACCGTATTTTGGACGATATACTAACGTTATCTGTATGTATTAAAGAATAGCATTATTTTCATTTTATTTTATATTCATTTTACAGACTGTTGTTGACAAGTTAGTATGGTAATAATATTACCGTACAGATTCAGTTATTACTTAGTTACCAGTCTACTTTTGTACATAATGTTATCGAACAAACAAGTATAATGTATTATGTAATTTAAAAATTACATTTAAATTCTTTGTAAAAATGAATACAATGCGACAACAGCACTTGCTAATTGCAGTTTTGAACGATTATACAACCCTATTTCAGGTGATTAAGACATTATATCGGCAGTTGATTGCTGGCGTTAGTAGTGAAACCATCGCAGTGACTATGCTTTGTACTTACTGTGACAAAATGTGTTCTTGTGCGGAATTATTCGTACTCTATCATTGAACTTTTAGGTTTATTTATACATTACTCGTTAGTGTGAGACCTCGGGGATCATGATCATGCGGATTCCCACAAAGTCATACGAAACTTACGTTGCAATACACTACTCGTTAGTGTGAGGCCTCGAGGGTCTTGGGGATCATGTAGATCCCTACAAGGTCATGCGGACCTTACATTGCGATACACTACTCGTTAGTGTGAGGCCTCGCGAATCTCGGGGATCCTGCTGGAGCACTAAACTAGTGTTTCATCAAGTCTAATTTTTTTTGTGGATGAACGAATATATACCTAGGTATTTAATATCTTATGTGGGATCAACCATTGTATATTTTATTATTTTATATTTGACTACGAACATAAATTGTAAAACTAACAATTATCGGAAAAAGGTATGTGCTTAATTAAATTTTAATTGCCAGCTATACTATTATCGTTCTCCACCTACCTATGCAAATATTATAACAGTGTCTCTAACGTTATCATTTTGGTCGGCATCAAATCATGATTGTAACTGAAACGACAGTTCTAATGAAGCAAAAGTTTGCAAGTATCGCATGTAATTGTTTTATTATCTATTAGTATATATTCTTCTCGTACTATGCTCTATTACGTATAAAACCAGCATTATATTTAAGACAATTGCTTGATATTATATCGTTTTATGGATTATATTACTTCCAAAACGAGTTCCAAAATAATTAACGACACGATGTTAATACAATTAGTCAATTACAATATGTACCACTCAGTGCTAATAAAAAAAAATTCTTCCGTAATGGTAAGTTGTTATGTTACGTCCAACAAATTTCTCGTATTAAAATATTACTGAAAGAAGTAATCAAAATATGCAGGACAGAGAAACAATCATGAAGTTTGTTTTACATTAACTTTTCCCTGACCGTGCTAGAAAATTTGTCGTATTTGTCCGTGCGGGATAAGTAACTTACCCCATAGCTATTTTAATACATTTGATGTCTAAATTGTTCGTTATACGAGTATAATAAGTCAGATTTTTATAAGAAGCATAATATTTAATTACTGTTAAATGGTTTTTAATGATTATTTTTTATTAAAAGTACGTAAATACATGGTACAAAGATATTTTTTAATCTCTGTTCTGCGAACGTTGCAAACTACATTTACAATATTATGAATTCGGCGTCTTTTGCTCAGAGCAGAGGTGGCGTAGATTTCCATACCATGATCTCTATATTTCACTTTCATATTGTACATGTTCATATTCATCGGCTTCGACTGTTTCTTCTGCTTTTTCTGCCTCTTGAACTTCTTCTAGAACATCACTCACAACATTCTCATCCGACACATAATTTGCCTTTTCATCGACCTTACTCAACTCAAACAGTTCATCACTACTATCATATTGCTCCAAAATTTCTCGTAATTCTTGATCAGTTAAATATTTATGTGTTATTGTATACCAATAAAGGCTAACATAACTTGCGAAATGGAAATATAAGCCCGCTAACACAATGATGACTGTATACAGGAATCGACACATCAGTGTAATAAACATAAGAGCATCATAACATATCATGGGGGGTAACGAGGTAACCCGATCATAAAAAAAGTAAGATAAAGCTAGGTTCGTTCATTGTGAATAATTTGTGGCAACGTAATAGTACATGTAAATACATTTTTTAAGATTACATGAACGGTCGCTGACATATATATTTTTTTGTTAACAAGTTATTTTCTAGTTCTATACCAGCTCTTCTCAATCTGCAAGTCGCAAAGTAAACTCCAGAAATAATTTGAAGCGTTTCGCAAATGGCTGTATCAATGAAATTAGATATTTTAGATTTAGTTATAATTTATGCTAGTGCCTGATTTATTTAAAATCGTTACGGCCGGTTTCATAATAAATATAAAGTTACTTTCATTTCAAAGTTTGATCTAAAAGTATAAAAAGCGTTTCATTATTCACCATTAAGTTAAAGTTGTTCGTTAAAAGTCCTAAAATAAAGTCATGCGAGAGTTCATTTACGGGCTTAAAGTGGATATTTAATTTCAGTTTCGATTCCACATTTTTGATAAAAAAAATTTCTTCAATTTCTTCATCAAGGTCCGGCGATGTTAATATTAAACAACGAAAAGTAGGTATATTAGCCACGAATTAATAATTTAAATATGTGGAACGAAAAGGAATTTTATGTCAGATTTAGGTTAAGAAAACTACAATTTTATTTATATGGGAACATATGGAAGAACTAATAAAATTCGCAACAAGTAAATAAATCAAAAGTTATATTTATTAACATTTTTAGAAGTGGTTTCACATCACATGTATTTAATAATTCCAATATATCTTTTATTATTGACGGGCCAACACTAGTTTTCTTGACCCTGTTCTGTTTTCCAAACCATATTTTTTTGCTATTTTTAAGTTATTGTACTTTCAATTTATCCATAACAGCCTGTTCAATTTTTTGCCAAGCTGTAATCGTGTAATCCTACAAAATTTTGAAAGTAAATATTAAAATATTCAGTAGCCTAACTTGTAAAATTGTTTACATTTTCTTTTTATTGAATTATGTTCCTTACATTCCAACACATGTTTGTGTTTATATATTAAATAAATCAAGGTGTATTATTCTTCAAATGTGAAATTTCCACCTCTATTTCTCCTAGACATAATTAAAGTGTATTATTCTGACAGGCAATCTTACTATAGCACACAATTTTTAACTAAACAGTTTGTTCTAAAATCATTTTTAAAACTTTTGAACTTCTTTACTTAAAGTAAAAAACGTACATACATATTTTAATATGCATATAAAGTCACTTTAAAATAAAGTTTATTTTTATGAATTATTATGAAACCGGCCGTTAGTCTTACATTTTTTCAAAAGTAAAGTTAAATAATAACGTATGAAATAGAAGTATTTGTTATAAATTAAAATTCGCCGTCTTAACTCCTGGGAGTAGAAATGTACATATATAATTTTACTTTTACAAGATAGTTTTAAATACGTATAAATTTAGGTTAGTAAAACAGGCTTTACTTTATTATGATTCTCTGTCTTAGTAAGGGACGTACGTACCACAGATAATTATTATAAACAAAGATATCGTACAGTTATCGTATCATTCATATTATTCAGAGATATGGCGTTAAAATTGCAAAGTATGTAGTATGTAGGTTATGTATACCATATACTGTGAGTTTCAGCTAAGATGAAACATTTACTATACTGTTATTAATGTATTAATATGGATACTAGTTATTATATGGTTCTGCATCGTTTATGTATTAATATGGATACTAGTCGTTATTTGGTTTTGCATCGTTCCAGATAAAATGCAACATACTCGTAGGTTGTCAAACTTATCAATGTCAAATTAAATTGTTTTGTTATCACTAAAGAGGGCTGAAGAAAAGAAAAGTAACTTACTAAGAGCAATAGAAGAAAATAAAACTTCTGTATTTAGATCATTTTCGAAAATACCAACAGTTAGGAAACAATGACCATGAGAAAAGAATTGCCTTTTGTTAGCTACTTTTTGAGAAAATTAATATCCATCCGGATTTCAAGCACAAATGCAGGAAAAATTGAAGATTTAGAAGAACTTAAATTTGAAATTAGAAAGGCTTCGTCAACAATAACTCCTGAAATATTACATTCTGTGTATGAAAATTTTTATTATGGTCTAAATTATTGTTTAATTGTTAATGGTGCAGTTTTAATTTTTTTTGTAATTTGCGTTTCAAATATATTGATTTTTTTTTTTTTTTATTTAGATTTAGATACATCAACAGCACGGTTATTAGTATCTCTATACATACAAATTTAGGGTATTTTATTATATTTTATGGTACATATTTATAGATTTTAGGAATTGTAGCATGTTGTTTATGTGTGTCTTGTTGTCAGAGAGGGCGACTTCTAGTTCATTGGGGATGTTGTACTGTCTTCTTTCATTGTGGAATTTGTCGCAGTCTATTATAATATGTTCTACTGTTAATGGAACGTTGCATGTATGGCATAATTCTGCTTCTGTTCTATTGAAGATGTGTTCATGAGTGGTTCGTGTGTGGCCTATTCTGAGTCTTGTTATGATGACTTGTTCTCTTCTTGTTCCAATTGTTTTGTATGGGTTTATATTGTTCTTTATTTTCCTTAGTTTGTTTCTGGTTTCTGATGTCCATTCCTCTTGCCATTTTTCTTTTAGTTTTCTTTTTATTTCTGTCTTTATGTCATATGTTTGTGCTGGGTGTTCGAGTTCTTCTGCGTTCTCTGTGTCTTTTGCAGCACTGTCTGCGAGCTCATTTCCCGGTATTCCGATATGGGATGGGGTCCATATAAAACTTACTGTTGTGTTATCTTCTTTAACTCGTATGATTTCGCGCTGGATATTTTTTATTATGGCAGTTTTTGGGTATAGTGTATTTATACTTTGTAGTACACTAAGTGAATCTGTACATATTGCTATTTTGTTATTAGCTTTTATGTTTTGTAGGCAGGTTAAGATGGCGAGTGCTTCGGCGGTGTATATACTGTCTTGGTTGTGTAGTTTAAATTTTGTTATTGTGTTTTTTTGAACAATGGCTGCTCCTGTTAGCGTTTCTGATTTTGAGCCGTCGGTATATATAAAGTCGTAATCTTTGTATTGACTGTTGCAAATGTGATGAAACGTGTTTTTGTATGTTTGTGGATGTGTATTTTCTTTTGTATATTGTGTCAGTTGCAGGTTGTTTTCTATGATTGGGATTAACCACGGTGCGTGATCATAAAGGAAGTTATTTTCAGGTTTAGGTAGGGATAGGTTGAGTTCTGTTAATGTTTGGTTTATGTATTCATGGAATGGGGTAGACTGCTTTACGGACATATTTTGGTTATTGCAGTGGAATAGTATTGTGTGGTTTGGATGGGTTGGGTTACTAGCGACATTTGTTATGTAAGACAGTGTTAGTTGTTTTCTTCGGTAGTCCATTGGTATTTCTCCTGCTTCAATTAATAAGCTCTTTATTGGGCTAGTTCTGTATCCTCCTGTAATCAGGCGTAGTGCAGTATTTTGTATTACTTGTATAGAGTTTAGGATAGTTTTTTTAGCTTGAGAGTATATCACGCTTCCGTAATCTAGTTTGGATCTGATTAGTGCCTTGTAGGTATTCATTAATATTTCTTTTTCTGCACCCCAATCGTGGCTTGCCAAATTTTTTATTATGTTTAATCTTTGTATTGAATCTTTTTTTAATTGTTGTATGTGTTCTTTCCAATTAAGTTTGGCGTCGAGTATCATTCCTAGAAATTTAACCGATTTTTTATATGTAATGTTGTGTCCGTTAATTTTTAATTCAGGTGGTGGTGGTATGGAGCGTAGTTTGGAGAAGTGGAGTGCTTGTGTTTTGCAGGTAGAGAATTTGAAACCAGTTTCCTTTTCCCATGTTTCTAAATTATTAATTGTTGTTTGTAGATGTCTTTTTATTGTGTCTATATTCTTGCCCTTGCAATATATTGCAAGGTCATCTGCAAAGAGTAAAGCACGGGTCGGGGGTGTGATATGCGTTGTGATTTTATTTATAGCTACCAGGAATAGAGTTACACTAATTACCAATCCTTGAGGTACCCCGTTTTCTAGTTTTCTAGATTCTGATAGCTCATTTTGGAATTTGACTTTGAATGTGCGGTCAGTTAAAAAGTTTTTTATGAAGTGTAGCATATTTCCTTCTATTTTGTATTCTTTCAATGTTTTTATGATGTTATGTTTCCATGTTGTGTCATATGCTTTTTCAAGGTCAAAAAAAATGGCTACCATATGTTGCTTGTTTTTAAATGTATTTTGTGCTTCTAGGCATATTTTTGTTATGTGGTCTAGTGTTGATCGGCCGGTTCTAAAGCCGCTTTGGGTATTTGTTATTAGGTTTTTTGCTTCTAGATACCAGAGGAGTCTTCGGTTTATAATTTTTTCCAAGATTTTGCATAACACGTTTGTTAGAGCTATTGGTCGGTAGGATTTTGGGTCGGTTTTATTTTTATTTGGTTTCAGTATAGGTATTATTATACTATCTCTCCACTGGTTAGGGAAGCATCGTTTTTTCCAGATGTAGTTATAGATTTCTAATAAGTGTTGCAGACATTCTTTAGATAGATGTTTGATTATTTCATTTGGGATATTATCTGGGCCTGGTGAGCTATTGTGTTTGGTTTCTGATATTGCTTGGGTTAGTTCTTTCATAGAGATATCTTTATTTATTGGGTTGCTGGAGTTTTCTTCTATTTGGATTTCTTCTTTGTCGATTTGGTTTTTAAGAGTTAAAAATTGCGGGTCGAGATGTTTGTCGCTTGATGTTTCTTGAAATGTTTTTGCTATTTCATTTGTTATTTCTTTGGGGCATGTTATTATTTTGTTATTGATTTTTAATGTTTTTGTATTGTGTACATAAGTATTATTTTTTATTTTCCGGATTTTATTCCATATCTCTGTTGGTGGGGTGTCAGATGTTAGACTGGCGACATAGTTTTTCCAGGATCTTCTTTTGCTATCTTTTATGGTTCTTCTTGCCTTAGCTCTAGTTCTCTTTAGTTCTATTAGATTGTCTAGGTTCTTATTTTTCTTGTATTTGGAGAGAGCTTTTTTATTCTCATGAATGGCTTCCTCGCAACTTTTGTTCCACCAGGTCACGGTTTTTTTGTTTCTGTGGTTTGGTTTTCTTCCTATATGGTTCTCAGCTATATCATTTATTTGTTTTATGAAGTTATCTACGGCTTCATTTATATTTGTTATATTATGTATTTCTTTCATATTTTCCGTTTCTTTTGTAAATTCCGCCCAGTTTGCTTTTTTTAAGTTCCATTTAGTATATGCTTGTGGTAGGTTTGTAGGGATTGATAGGATATTTGTTATTTTTATGGGGGAGTGATGGGGTCCTTCTTCTAGTATTTCAATATTGTAGTTTGGAGCTATTGTGGGGTGGGCGAAGACTAAGTCTAATGTGGAAAGGGTACCAGATGATGGGCATAGGTACGTTGGACTACCGTCGTTTAAAAGGACTAGGTGGTTGAAGGTATTTTCTATTATTTTCCCGTGTGGGTTTGTGTGTTTTGATCCCCATATTGGGTTGTGGGCATTGAAGTCGCCAACTATAATGTGTGGATTTGATAATTGGTTTATTAAGGATTGTAGGTCGTGTTGTTGTAAGGTGTAGTTGGGTGGGATATATATATATATTGCATATTGTGTGAGTCTGGGGGTAGCTGATACGCATGGCTATTGCTTCAATATTAGTGTGTAAGTTGATTTCTTCCGATTCGATGGAGTTTTTTATTAGTATGGCCACACCTCCACTAGCATGGTCATTGTTGTCCCTATCTTTCCTGTGGACTTCGTATCCTTTGAGTGAAAAGTTTTTATTTGGTTTCAGTTTTGTTTTTTGTATGCAGACAATATCTGGTTCGTGTTCTCTTATTAGTATTTGTACGTTTTCTTTATTGTTTATTATACTGTTACAATTCCACGATATAGTACTCATTATATTTCCATAGGTTGTGTTGCTCCTGTTTGAGAGTTATTTTGTGTTTCTTTGTCGTTTAGGTGGTCGTCTATTTTCTTTTGTAATCTTGTAAATCTGTTTTTTATGCCTCTATTTTTTAATAATGGGTAGCATTCATGGAGCATTTGTTTTAGTCCATCTAGCTCTTCTGTATACTCCTTGATAACATTAATCTGTTCTGAACTTCCATGTATGTTATCCATTAGTTCGTGAAGTGTGTCGTAGTCTAAGGGGTATTTATTTATGTTTTGGTTTATATGTTCCTTTATTGGTGTGAGTAATATGTCTGTAGGCAAGCCTTGGCTAGGGCTTTCAGATCTAGATTGGCTTAGATTTCTTTTCTTTGGTGGGTTAGGATTTTCTTGTGTATCTGAATCGCTATTTGATTGGGCTAGTTGTTTTCCTGTATCTATTCTTGGCAGTCTTTTCGTTATAGGTTTTGGTTGGGGGGTTACGAACTGGTGTTTGTTTTGTGTATTGTTTGTGGATGTAGTGGCATTATTTGGATTTGGTTCGAGAAGTGGGTATGATTCGGTTGGTTTTCTTATTGGTTCACTTGTTGTAGTGGGGCAATTTCTGGCTAGATGTCCTTCTTGTCTACACAAATGACATGGCGGTGGATTAGTTGTTAAAAATATTCTATATGTGGTTTCTTCGTGTTCGATTAAGAGAGTTTCCGGGATGCTATCTGACGGTGTTATAAATATCTGTCTTCTAAAGCTTAGGACATGAGAGAACTCATTGTCTTGTATGCTTGCTTTTAGAAAATTAAGGGATGATACGGGTTTTAAGTTTTCTTTTTTAAGAGCGTCTATTATAATGTGGTGAGGGACTGACGGACAGACGTTTGAGATGACTAATCTTTGAGCTGGTGTTATGAGTCTCCTTATTTCTATTTCATTGTTTTGAATTGTTGTTGTGGGATTTTGCATAACAGTATCTACCATTGTTTTTGAGCTTAAGTATATACAGACTCTATTGTTTGAAATTCTGGAAATAAATTTAATATTTTTGGCGCCAACGATATTTCCTATGCATTTCAGGTATTCAATATTTTGTATTTCGTTGATTGCAGGTAATATTATAGCTTGGTTTTTATTTGGGAACATGTCGTTTTGTTTTAGTTTGTTTGAGTAGGATTCCGTGGAGTTTGGTTGAGCCATGTTTGTTTACTTCTGTAGTCAAAAGTAAACTTCTTTATCGTTCCGGTTAGTGTTGCTTCTTGTTCTTAGGTGTTTTGATTCATATTTTGGGAATGTCGGTAATTATTTATTATCTATTGTTTACTAGATGTCGCTAGCGGATTAGCAGTTTTAGTGAGAAGTTTTTTGGTTATGGTTGATAGCTGAATGTAGATGTAAGGATGGTGTAATGTAGATTATGTTTTTTGGAGCAGTGATATGTTATGGTAAGGATGTAATGGGAATATTTAAAAGGGTTTATTTAGATAGGAAAAAAAAGTAATATTAACCTGATGACACTTACGTGGTATCACTAATCTGAAGTTCGCCACATCAATCGATTTTTTTTTTTTTTTTTTTTTTTTTTTTTTATTTATTGCTACTGCTCTTAATACGTTATTTATAAATCAGTAAATTATGATGACTAGTTAATTTGACATTGACAACTTTGACAACCTATGTTGCATTTTCGGCCTGATTTCAAAACAATATTGTATACGAAACAATTATTGTTTTGAATACAATAAATTATAATATTGCATTTCACGTGAACATTAATTCTGAAACAATATTGTATACAATTATACAAAATAATAATTGAATTGTCAAAAATTTATTGTAAACTATACAATTTTTGTTATTCAGATGATCAAAATTACAATGATTACATTGTATAGAAAACAATAATTGTTTTCTAGTATTGCACACTGAACAAGGAATTCAGCTACTTGTTCCGAAACAATAGATTTTAAAATATTATTTAAATTGTGAACAATGATTAATATTTACTTTAGAGGATTATAAGACAGAATCTTATTACAATTTTTCAGTACAGTAGGCTCGCCGTATCCCGTAGTTTCGGCATCTGCGGTTCGGAAAAACGCGATAAGGTCGACCGTCGGTTGAAATATGCATACCTGCAGGCAAGCAGAAATAAAATTTGCCCAAATACTCTTATTATACTAAGCCCTAGAACTTGTGCGTACATATTTTTTTATTTTTACTCGAATTTTCAAAGAAAGCATTCATTTGTGTGTAATTAAAATTGCGTTTATTTGCCTAAATATATTAAAATTGTTCCATAATAATTTTAAATAAATAATGTACGAGTATAACACAATATTGGTTCGTTACAATCCGCGGTTTCAGGTATCTGTGGATAATGCAGGCCTACTGTATTGTATCAGTAGGTGGGCATCAAGTGTTACATGCAGTTTGGTTCCAAATATTCGATATTAAATTTTGCCAAAATCAATGTTATACAATTTTTTTAAAAGTAATAATAAATAAAAACACATTCATAGCTTACTAAAATTATAATTATTTATTTTTTAAATTTTTGGTCAATCAAGCTGTACTAAAAATATCAATACGACTACACTACGCATTATTCATACTTTGACTCGATGACCTGACCAGTTAGCCATCTCAAATAGAAATTGTGCAGAGAGCGATATCCCTGTTGTCGCACAGTAAAGTAGAAATAATAATTGCTTGCCACGCGACTTAAAAACTTTAATTTGATTAGAACAAAGCAACATTGACACTGGAATAATTCCTGTCTAGTGGTTCACAAATAAGTTAGGGGAACTGATGATAATAATAATAATATTTCTATTTCGTTGGTAAGTTTAAACTTAAGCAGAAAGAGTACCTGCTTTTTTTAAAAATTCAATCTTTTACCCTTTTATATTAATGATCTCCCTTATATCAACACTTCATCCCCTACCGCTCGATCAAAACTACACCTGAATTGTACGTTACGTACCCCATTATTCTCCCCCACCACATATCAACACATAAACGGGTTAGTTTGGGCAAGGCGTGGGGGTAAAAGTTCAGCGTATGCTCGCATGTTGTGTCGCTGCCACCAGCAGATGATTTATCGCGCGGAATAAATGCAAGTTTAAACGGGGCGGCCCAGGCCAGTGCCGTGCGTCAACAACCAACCCGTGTTTGTGTATAGAGAGGATAATTGGCATAGGAGAAAGTGCCGGAGAAAGGATTTATTAGGGACTACGTTCATGTATTAAAGGAATTCAACAGGATTTTTGTTTTTGTTTATTCACTAACGTACTAGAACGTAATAAAGTAACCTGTTGCGGTTTAAGCAACCCGAATTCGAAATATATTTCTATTTTTCATTTAAAACATAAAAATACTCCGCAAATAAAGATAAAGTAACTTGTGCAGTAAGTAAGCGCAGAAAAATATGGAACACATAATTTACGACTCTTATTTTCTAAAACAAAATTGTATGAGTTTTATAGAAAGAGAGTAAACTATGTGTGAGTAAAAGCGACAATGTCTAATATTTGTTCAGACTATAAATCACATGCCCTGAATTTTTCTGCCGCTTATTGTTCACATAAATATCTGCTACAATGTATTATGAAATATGCACTGATATAATTACACATTCTTTAAAATCGAAATTCAATTACAACTAATGTAGTAAACATAACATAATACCCAAATCCAAAATTATAAAACGGATAAATTATTTCAGGAACTACTTTTCATATGACTATTACGAATATAATAAATATATGAAAATTCAAAATTACAGCCCATTATTTTCCAAAACGTTATAAATAACCGTCCAGTTGCAGACTTCAAACTAATACTCCGATTTCCAACTTATGTGTTGCTATAATCTAATTGTTTATTAAGAATAATGTATCTACTAAAATTTGTAAAAAAATAATGACATTTACAAAAAATATCTCTTTGGGAAAATAAAGAAATAAATGTAATAAAAGTGAGACAACTAAGTTGGATTTTTGTATCCAACCAAAATCTGATGTTTTTAAATAATTTTATCAACTTCCATATCTTTGTTATGTAATTAAAAATTGTAAGAAATACATCATTAAAGTTGCCAGATTATAGGATGTCTTTGAAATGGCTTTCCTCAATATCTCCCTTATCGTTAGAAATAGAGCATAAATTTATTCATAGAATTTATTCGTCTATTTAACGACCGTAGCGTAAAAGTATTTTCACGTATACAGGGTGTTGCATTAGGGCTCAGCGAGAATTGTTTGTCTTTTTTAAATGGAACACGCTATATATTTTTATATATTATTAATTGTGTTTTATTTCCCTGTATGCACATATAAAGTTTTTTTTAACTTTCTGCAGCATTGCCAAGTTATTCCGTTTTTTCTCTAAAAAAAAAAACCTAATACACGCATTGCTTTATAAAGGCATGCTGAAATTATTTTAATAGTAAAAATGAAGAATTTTTATTCTGTACAACTATAACTATAATCTATGTTCTCATATAATTTTTTAAGTGTCATTATACAGGCTGTTATATAAACCGAATCAAATTTACTCAATTTCAAATTACTCAAACGGAACCGCCTATATTTTATTATTCATTTGTGTTTCTTTTTGTATTATTTTCATTTGTTAGTAAGGGTATCATGCCTAAAACCAATAATTTCGTAGTGTTTCACTATTTCTCTTTATATTTGTTTAAAGAAACAATTGCAATAATGGACAGTAGTTTGCATTAGCAAATAAATAAAACTGTTTATTTTTAATATAAGTGCGATTAGGTAATAATTTATTCATATGAACCTTTTGCCAAAAATTAATGAAGATAATACAAAAGAAACACACACACACACACACACACACACACACATACAATAAAATATAAGGTGTTCCTTTGAAAAAGATGGGCTATAGTCATTTTAAATTGAGTAAAATTGATTCGCTTTTTTTAACACCTTGTATAATGATACTTAAAAAAAATATATGAGAATATAGGGTATAGTTACAGTGGCGCAGAAAAAAAAATCTCAATTTTTACTATTAAAATAACTTCAGTACGCCTTTATAAAGCAATGCGTGTATTAGGTCTTTTTTGAAGAAAAAACGGAATAACTTAGCAATGCTACGGAAAGCTAAAAAAAAAAACTTTATATGTGCATATAGGGAAATAAAATACAATTCAAAATATATGAAAATATATAGTTCCATTTAAAAAAAGAAAAACAATTCTCGCTGAACCGTAATGCAATACCTAGCCTGTATATGTGAAAATAATTTTATGTTATGATCCTTGAGTAGACGAATAAATTCTGTGAATAAATTTATGCTCTATTTCTAACGATAAGGGAAATATGGAGGAAGGTCTTATAAGTGACGCCCGTGATTTTACGATTTGATTTAGGGGGATACAACAAATCAAAAATTAAGACTGATTTTTTTTTCCTTCGTTGATAATAGTATATATGGGATGTCGATCGATACCAATTTTATGACAAGGAAAACAATCTGATGTGGCCAGCACATTACCTTCAGTCGTTTCTATGTATATTGTACAAATTCCACACAGAAAGTTTCTTGCAAAAGATTCCATACTTCCAGTATATTACCTAAAATCACTTCTATGTATTTTGTACAAATTCCATACAGAAAGTTTCTATATTTCCAGTAAAATTATAACACAAACATACTATGTTAATTGCACTTGACATGGCATCTGTCAATCAACATTTTCTTATTATAGTAGATGTTTCCATGGTTATAGCACAGCTGACTGCTTTATGAAATTTATTTTCTTTATAATTTTTTCTATTTCGATGTTCTTATGAGTCTATTAAAGCTCTGTTTATTACTGAATTACACGACGTTTAGAAGATCTATAAATGTACTGTTTTTGGCGCCTTTCGAGTTCTAGAGGTGGTAGTCATGCTTTCATAACTGACAGATGAATTACATATAACCTCAAAATGGTAAGTTGTTTGTGTTGAAATATTACTTTTAATTATGGACTTTTATCTTTTCTCCAGGTGATAGGACTAAAAAGAAGAGAAATTTATAGCTAGAGCTGTGTTAGTTAAGAAAAAAGAACCTGTGAAGTTAAAATATTTCAACTGAAAAATTATGATACAAGAAACAATGCGCTCAGACTTACTTTGTCAAAACAATTTAAACGGTAAGTTTTATTTATTACAATTTAAATTTATGGTAATATTGCAATTTTCAGCTGATTGTATTGTTATATCAGGTAGGTTTTGAAATGTATGGTGCACGTTACTTGAAATGTTGACATTATGTACTCAATTTGTGGCTACTTGCAACCAAACATGAAAATTTTACTATTTAATCCATGATTTCCAATTCCACGTCCTGGCGAACTGTCGAATAATTTTAATTGAAAAATGTAAGAACAGCTGTTGCTATTATGTCTGCAACTGAGCAGTGGATGTGTTGACAAAATAGCGGAATGTAAAACTGTAGATCAATAAATTGGTCATTAAAGTATTTAATTATATAAAAGAGTTTTATTTATGATAATAACCAACACGAACCAGCGATCCCGGTTCGTTATTTGATAAATTTACCTTTATTACAAGATATATCAAATCAGGTGGTTCATTAATAAACCGGTGGAGTACATTTTAAGTATTGGTTTTCCTCTTCCATAATTATATTATTAATTTTAATATAAACAATCAGTCAAAATCACACAATACACAAACTGTCAAAATGTGAAATTTCATTTGTGAGCGGAAAGCGCTACCAACATAACTGACAAAAAAACACTGTCATATTTTTGAAAAGTCCTTTTTAAAAAAATCTAATTCTAAAATTACCTAAATACTCGTTTATTGTAAAACTCGCCTAGCGGCTCGTTTTCCAAACTTGGACTCGTACGTTAACAGATTGCCTTATGATACTTGTGTTTTAATGCACTATTTTAATTCTATATCCATTGCATATAAAGTATAAAATGTAATAAAATTGTATAGCGAATAAAATATTCCTTAATATTTATAACATTAAATAAGAAAAAATGATATTTAGCAGCGTTTTGTCAAGAAAAACTGTTAAATTAATAAAGGTACATTATGGCACTTCCGGTCGACAAATTATAACCAAAATCTAATCAGCTCTTCATATAATTTTTGAAAACGTGGTATTGGAGTTATGCGACCCGAAAAAATCGTCACACACACATACATACATCAATACAGACATCATCGTAAAAATAATAAAATCGTATTCTAGGGATCCTAAAACGTGCTTATTCATCATCGATTTTTTTAACCAAGGACAATACCTAAAGGTGACGGAAGGTAAAAAACGTGTGCAAAATTAGGTTCTCAAAATAATTCCGTACAACATATAGGTACCTACCTAGTTTTTATTCAACAATAAATTCCAGCCCCTCCTACGCCCCAGTTCAAACCTCGGTTATTGGAGTTGTTCCCATCCGTGAAAAGTTAGAGATGTTATATTAAGTGTCGATGGGAGTAAACACGGAGCGAAGCTGAGTGATTGGCTCCCAGCGGGTGTTCAGTGTTGCGGTTAGTATATCAAATTATCGTATATAGGGTAGGGTAGGTTAGGTAAAGTTCCGGCGGGTCCCTACTGTAGGTAGTATGAAAAATTATTGTTTTAGTGCCAAAAGTCATATTTAAGCGATTTACATAGATAAATTCGAACGACTAGTTTTTAAACAATCATGATGCAAAACACTTGAAAATTCAATCAATGAGAACTGTATTATACTCATAAAATTCCGTTACCCTTACAAATTTCCGCTACCCAGTAAATAAACAGTTGTTACCTATTGTTTATAAATGTCAGTGAGACAATTAATATTTCAAATAATAATAATTAAATTGTTTCATTTTGAAATTTTTGAATTTATCTCGCCAAATACCATCCGACCTCTCCGATTTTCGCAGATAAACTTTGCTTTTAAGCAAAATAACTCAAGAAAACTGACATTAGGTAAAACCCCTCCTCCTTCGGATTTGGGATTTACCATGCAGTTTGCTTTCGTGTTTGTTGCTAAGCAAAAAAATTCGTGCAAAATAAAAATTTATCGATAAAATCAGGAGGTCTTGTGATATTACTTCTGCTAATTTTGAATTTTGGATTTTTTTGTTCCATTGCAATAAAATTGGTACCGATCTACTCAATTCGACGAGTACAATCCATAAAAATATTAGGTTCATATAATTTTCACATCCCTTAAAGTAACCATTTATACTATATTTTCTATTGAAGTAATTTTTTATATTAGATTTTTAAAAATGCGATTTTGGAAATATGACGACGTTTTTTATCAGTTATGTTGATAGCGCTTCCCGCTAACAATTTAAACTTTACAGATGAAAAATTATTGTTCATTGACAGCAATTTGAATTTATATATCATTCATCTATCAGTTTTGAGAGTAGTCATACCACAACTCCTAGAAAACGAAAAGCATCAAAACAATGCATTTATAGATCTTAACGACGTGTTTTCAATGCAATTAAAGTCTCATAAAGACGCCAAAACAGAAAAACAAATATTAACATTTAAACTTTTTTCGAAACGAAAATATTACAAAGAAGATATTTTCCACATTTGTTATCACAAAATGTGTTCAAATAGGTTGCCTCTTACTTGAAGGTAAAAATTCGCACTATTTATCAGAATAGTGTGTATACGACTTATACAAGCTACGACATCTTAAGGAATCACAACAACTTAGCTGTAAACTTTTTTTTTTAAATGGTACCACGTAAAGATATCCATTTGATTCAATTCAAGTGATCTGGATAGATGACCATGGTATGAGTCTATCTCTACCAATCCACTTATCAGTTATTTTGATCAGGAAATTTCTCACTTTTGTATTCCATACCGATGCACCATCATGTTAAAACCAACAATTTAATCTAGTTGCTAATGAATTCTCATCCCTCCATTCATGCAAGTTATGAGTATTTATGATACCTGCCTCAGTAAATGTGGATTCATCACTCCACATCACCATAGCCACCTAAATATTGTTAAACAACTAATTGGAACGACCGTACGTTAATAGTACATTAAGATACAAGTTTCATAAGACATGATTTTAGCGCACGCGTCATTCTTAGAAACGAGCGGCTTGCCGCGAGTTTTCTAAGGGGACAAGTGCGCTGAAATGTCTTATGAAACGTGTATTTTATACAATTTTTTCTATTTTGGTCATTTTATCAAAAAAATTAAGTTATTTCATGTCCAGGAATTTCAATTTCGGTTGTTTAATATGTACTTTATGAAACTCATTTGGATGTCATAAAGAAGTACTTTATGACATCCAAATGGGTTTCATAAAGTACATATTAAAGAACCAAAATAGAAAAAACATATTTTTTAAATAATTTGATAACAAAGGACATTCGTATAATTTTCCACTGTTAATTTTCGATTATTTTAGCGCCTTAAATCATCCCAAATCACGGGCGTCAATTTTGAGCCACCTAATGTAGAATACAAATTAATTAAAACTATTTAAAAGCGCCCGCATGGTGAAAATATTTCATCATTCCGATATCTGGGTACAAAGCAAATTGCATTGTTCGTCTAAATAAAATTAAATAAAACTTCAATAGGTACTGAAAGAAATGTATTATATAATTTAAAATATTATTAATAGAAATATAATAATAAAATAGTTTTTATATACATTATTTTATTTACTGAATTTAGTTAATTAAATTTTATAAAATATTAAAAAGGCAAGTGTATTGATCAAATATCCTAATTTAATTAACAGCACATGTATTAAAATGCACAAAGAAGAACGAACAATTTAACTGACATAGGTTTATTATGAACAACAAAATAATAAAATAATAATCTCCTTTCAGTATTTATTTGAAATATGTTTTATAATGCCGGAATACAAATATATATATATATATATATATATATATATATATATATATATATATATATATATATATATATATATATATATATATATATATATATATATATATATATTTATTTATATATCTTCTAAACCAATGACCACCAAATAAAAAGACTTTGTTGTATCAGTGACAAATATTTTTAGATTTATATAAGGAGCACACAAATGTAACCTAAACAAAAGACGTTGTTAAAGACACAGGCGCTACCTGGAGTGGGAGGAATAGCTTCACTTTTACTGCCACTTTCTCCCTCCTTATTTATTCCTACCTCCTCGATTAAAATCGCACGTAGATAAATACATAATAAAATAATAGCAACAAATAGCCAAGGTAACATATTATTAAATTAATTGTCTATTTTTACGTACTTTTTACACTGCATACATTCAAAATTGTAGGTAATTGTTTAAAAATTTATGTCCTTGAAGTAACTCTAATTAACACCTATTTATGGGTTCCCGGAAAATTCATCGAAGGGAAAATTGATCGCCGGAAAATTAATCGCGAGGTAAATTGATCGCTGGTAAATTAATCGCGAAGAAAATTTATCGCGAGGTAAATTGATCGCCGGAATATTGATCGCCGGTAAATTTATCGTGAGGAAAACTGATCACGGGGAAAATTGATCACCGGTAAATTGATAGCACGAAAAATTGATCGCCAGAAAATTGGCCGCTAATATAGCATAATTTCATCGTCAAGAAAATTATAAAATTAATGTATACATAATAAATTCATCATATTCAATGAACACCGAGGGGTTAAAAGGACGGCGGTGGTGACTATTGTATTGTAGTTGTAATATAAATAATTCCCTGAATTCTGCTAAGATATGAATGGAAATTCTTAGACTTTGTTCGCAAACAAAGTAAAATTATATTATTTTCTCCACCTGCAGAATTTTGTGAAGATGCGGCTGGGACGGAGAAAATAATAAAATAAAACATAAATAATCAAACTGCCGATTATCAGTTGTAGCATTTTTTATTAAAACTTGTTACCTAGTTAGTAGTTACACAATACCTAGCCCCAAATCACTAACCGTCTTCTTCTACTATAAAATAAATATATCATCACGGCATATTAACCATTACTGGGTGTGCCAATCTGCTTTGTACGCAGATATCGGTAATGATGATAACATATTTGTAGCGTGCAAGCGTTTACCAGGCGTCACCTCACGGGCACTCATTGCTGGCGTGGAGAGTGCACCACAGGGGTCAATTTTGTGCCATTTAAAATTCGAAATATTTGGTGTCGGTCGGGATCGAACCCGGTTCCCCCAATTCGCGACCAGACTCTCAGGCACGCGGCCACGAGACCCCTTGATAGTTATTGTTATTATCATCTCCTAATATTTTTTTTGTATCTGTATAAATACAGTAAGTCTAAAACAGATTTAGTTAAAAAGTGAAATATTTTAATAGGTAGGTAAATTTTTTTAAACTAAATTATTTGTCTTATAATTGATAAACACAACAAAAAAAAAATAACGTCTTTAACCCAATTGTTTTGTTATAAACATTATTTTTTGTATGCATAAATATCCTTTTTTGGTGATCAATTACAAGATCAATACTTCGGCGATCAATTTTCCTAGCGATTAATTTTCAAACTTGCGATCCGCCGGAAGCCAATCACTCCACTTCGCTCCTTGTTGGCTACCATCGATGTTTAATATAATACCACTAACTTTTCAGGGAAAGCAACAACTACATTAAATGTGGTTTTAACTGGGATGAAGGAGGGGCTGGAATTTAATGTTAGCCAAAAATTAGTTCTGTTGCACCCTGTAACACTAGTAAATATTTTATTACTATTTGCACAACCCTATGTATTTTTTTAAAAAAACAACCGTAATAACTTTGGTTTTTGGGTAATTAATGAGTACTAAATTTTCTGATTGATTTTATGTGATTGTGCCGGAATGGTTGTGCCAGGTTGTTTTTTTTTGTAACAATTCTACTTTTATAAACAATATTTTTTGTGATCAATTTTCCTCGCGATCAATTTTCCGGCGATCAATATTCCGGCGATCAATTTTCCCCGAGATCAATTTTCCACGCGATCAATTTACCAGCGATCAATTTACCTCGCGATCAATTTTCCGGCGATCAATTTACTGGCGATATATTTTCCAGGCGATCAATTTACCGGCGATGAATTTTCCCCGTGATCAATTTTCCGCGATAAATTTTCCGCGATCAATTTACCGGCGATGAATTTTCCGGACACGTGCATGCATACATACATATGAAACGTGTAAAGCGCATTATTTAAAATTACGTAGAAATCTACGAGTACATTACAGAGCACCGACGAAGTACAATTGAAATATCACAACAATATAGAAACAATTTTTTTGTCAATAACGAATAAAATTTAAACTGTCAACTACAATAATATTAATAGATATCAAGTTGAAATTATGTTTCCGCATATATTCGTTCTTTAGGTGTATTTTTTATTATTATTTGAATATTAATTTGATATTTATTCCGCGCCTCCAATATATGCAACTACATGTACCCTGCAGTGATGTATTGCTGGTCACGTTTTGTGATAAGTCATTATCTCAGCAATCTAAATTGTTATACTTCGTTCACAAGAACCTATAACACAATAATAATTATATCTACAAATAAAATCAAGATATATTATCAATTCATATTTTATAATAAGTAGGCATTGTTGATAATTTTCATTGTGAATATAAATAACGACAATTATCTTCATTATAATAAATCATACATATAAATTCACTGGAATAAGATGAAAACAAAATAATTGCTTCGTAGAATTTCATGTATATTTTTCAATTGGTTTCAAATACGATTAATTTTGCCCAATCATTATATTTTGTGAACGCAGGCATTTCAAATAAATAAGAGGAAAATCCGATTATTATATGTTCCTATGATTCTTCATATACCTTTAGTATATCATAATTATATAAAACATTGTATTTTATTCAAGTATTACATTGTTCATTTAATATTATTTAAAATAAATATAATGTATTTCAGGTGTACTTGTAGGTACATTAATGGAATTTATGAAATATTTAAAATAAAATAATAAATATTTCAGGCAATAACGGACTAGTCTAGCAATAAGATATAAAACCAAAATAAAGTACTGTTGCGTTTTCGCCAACGATGGAGTGTTTTCAGCGCCATAATTCCGTACAGTTTTAGTGTTAATATTTCAGATTTATTGTACATATAATCTCAATATTATTATACATCACAATTTTTTTAAATTTTTATATCAATGACAGATGATGTTCTTCTCTTTTTTTTCAAGGATGTCTTGAATTGGATCTTTCCTTGCTTTCCATGGATGTCTTGAATTGGGTGGGTTCAAGGAGCTGATAACAACAGTACTTTCAAAGTTAATTCTGCTACAACTATCTACCTGGAGAGTATTTTACAAAAATCAAACATATTAAATAATTCAAATTTGCGCAGAAAACATACCGTCCATTGTATTACTGAACTGTGACATCTTTTCTCAATACATATAAAAATCATAAGTATTCAGTTCGAAATTTTATTTTATGGATCCATAATTTACTAGAAAATACAAAAATCTGTACTTGTTTGCATAAGGAAATATTGTGTAAAAAATAAAATTATGTATCTATTACAATTTTTATTATTTTTCAAACCTTTTACAAAAATATTTTCAAATACGGCAAGGAGACTTTTGGTCCTTGTAGAATTACAAACGTACAGCCTTTGCATATTTTCCGTGATTTACTTAGTTTTTAACAAAACCTTGTTGCTCACAATGTGACGCGACCGAAATCAAACAACGCGCAACTATCAAGAAATTTCCAAAAATAGACTTGTTTGGTTTTCGTAAAAAAAACCGCAAATATATTCAGATATTGTTCTAAGGTTGGCTTGATCTCACTGAAATTATGAATACGGACACCGAGACTGACACATAAAAGTAATTTTTATATCATATCTTATTTATAGATTTCAAAATAAAATTTAATTTTAGTATCAGTTTGAGAAATATTTCAATTTTCAGCGCAATATCCGTAGTGTAATCTCTTACGAAATCTAGCACATCTGTGAGATCTTTTAAAGAGAGCAGACGGCATTTCGACAATAAAATCTCCAACTATTTTGCTCAAAGCTCTTAGCACTTCTTATTTTAAATCTTCTCAGATTTATTTCAAAGCGAATAAAAGAATTTTATTGGAATCTGAGATATATGTATTCTTCACTATTAATTTAACTTTTATTATCTTGAATATAAGAAGAGAACATTACTAATAGAATTTATTCTTTAGATTGATACTGTAAAATTTATGTTTATGACACTCATTATATATGTTTCTAAAAAAATAAGATAATTTACGGAATTATATTATAAATAATTCAATACACCATATTAATAATGCATGTACCTTTCTTTTTTGTAATCTAATTTGACTCTTGTTCAATCTACAAAAGTGTATGGAACAGAAACCCTAGGCGAGATTATATAACTTTTCGTTATTAACTATACGAGTATACTAGTCTGTTTTTGTAACACATTTTGTTATTTAATTTAATATACTTTCGTCCGTTTTGAAAACATATTCACTGTTATGTCTGTTTTGAAGTTATAGTACTCCAGCTCAGGATCATCCTATTGATAATAAAATTAAAAATTCTCCCCTAATTTTAAATTAAATGAAAACTAAATAAATACATATTTCGAGAACAATGTTCTCATATTCAGTAGTAAATATTACGCGACACCGTATTAAGAGAGTAGAGAGAAATCAGAATTACTCAACATATCAACGATGGTTTATTTGTTGAGTAATCTTAACCCTATTTGAGAAAAAAAGTTATTAGGGCCTATGACATGGTTGATATATTAAGAAATCTTAATTTCACTTAAACACTATTCTCGATTATTTATTTTTTTTCCCCACTTAAGATTAGGAGAATTATCAATTTTATTTTCAATTATATTAGTTTAGACTCCATAATATTCAATTACTTAGAACGAATAATACAGGCCAATTACAGATATACATGAAAAACAATAAATACATAATTTTATTATTATTATTATTATTATTATTATTATTATTATTTATTAGTAATCACTCAACAGGAACAGATGTTCCCAATTACAGAGGATTATTGAAAAAAACAAGGATAAATACAGTGTAGTTACAAGAAAACTTTGAAATAATGATGTGACAATATTAGAAATAGAAATAACTCAATTTAATTGCTAAACATCACACAAGAAATAGTTCATAATTTGTTTTCCAAATTTGGACTGACTGAGTATCATAGAAAATATGAAAATTGTTAATGTATATGGACACAGTGTTGAATGTAGCACACAACTGTCTAATTGGAGATCGAAGTTCATAGTTTGTTCTAGGGGTGCTGTACTCGTATATGAAGGTAAATTTACGCCGAGAGCCTAAGCGAGGTACTCCAAAATTTAGGCAAGCTAGCGAATGAGCATCATCAATTAGATTATTTACAAGTTTATAGAGATATAAACATGATTGGATTTTTCTACGGCAATCCAAAGAAATAACATTGAACTCAATTAGACAGTTGGAGTAATTACAGATCGTATCAATGCGACGATGATGGAATTTAGCACAACAATACCTTATAATTTTTTTCTGTATACTCTCCAGAGCTTGCACATGTTTGATATATACAGGATTCCAAATTTGTAATCCATATTCCAGTTTACTACGCACAAATGAATAATACAAAGATTTGAGGGTCTGTAAATTATAAAACGATTGTGTATTACGAATTATGAAGCCAAGATTTCTGTAAGAAGCTTTTGAAATATCATTAATATGGGGAATAAAGCTAAGTTTAGGATCGAATAGAATTCCTAAATCTTTGAATAAAGTTACTCGCTCCAAAATTGTGTAGTTAAACGGTATAGTTGTTTTCTTTAAAGAGTAGGTCATAATTTCACATTTACTAAAATTAAATAGAAGCTTAGAGGCCAAAGACCAATCAAGAACATTATTTGTCAGTTTGTAATAAAGCACAATTATTAACATTGTTAACAATTCTGAAAAGTTTCAAATCATCTGCATATAAAAGAACGTAGGAATGTTAAATAATATTAGTGATGCTATTTATGAAGAGAAAAAATAGTAATGGCCCTAAATTAGAAACTTGCGGGACACCAGAGGTTGCGTAATAACATTTAGAAGTAATACCATCAACAAGAATACAAAGCTCGCGATTGCTCAGATACTTCATATCAAAGATCAAACTAAATTATTTACGAGTATATATATAAATTACGATTTACAGGGGCACAGAAAATAAAATGAAATTTTGTTTGGCAAAGTTTCGAATTTTATGTCACAAGAATCTGATGGTGATGGATAATCGAAGTTCTACTATTATATTAATTCGGTGACGTTCGTCCTACCCTTTGGGTAGAGGTATGAAATAATTTATGAAGGTTAATGATTTGAAATTGGATCTAAATGATCTCAATTTCAAACTCGATTAATAATTCTGAATTAACATAGTTCCTAATCCCATTGTTTGCATTTGAATCCCTTTGTGAATTAGAAATTAAACTAAAATTAGTTTTCACCCATTAATCCGTTATGAACTTTAATACGGAGCACAGTAATCCCATCACGTCAATGTAAATGTATAAATGATCCAAGATATATATTTCATATACATGTCATTGGTACAAAACAGTATATTCATTTTAAGAATATTTCTTATAAAATAAAATGCCATTGTAGCTCGCAACATCAAAGGTACCAACTGAGCGGCATCCACAACAATTGAACAAGTCCATTTACGATGTTTTCGATTTATGTTGCTGCCATATCGTTCGATTCCGGTCAACGCGACATTATAAGCATGAAGGTCTTTGACGAAACCACGAAAAATATAAAGGTGTACATTTATAATTTGGTTAACAAAATAATAAAAAGGTGAAGTATATTTCAAACTTTATTCTTTATAATATATTGTTATTAGGAATAGAAAGCGATCTTTTTTGTTAAAAAAAGGCTAGCCGAGACCAAATAAACTGATTTTTTTTTAGTTGCTGGAATTTATATTTTAGTTTGAAATTTCAGCCAAAGCTGACAACTGCACAACGCTGATCAAATCACAAGCAATACAACTACCAAACAATTTTCAATATTGTCGGTGTTGTTGCGGCGACTACTGCCGGCAGAGGTAATATTATTATCCTAGTACAAAAATGAACAACATTAATTTGCTAGTAATATAAATAAGTAATTAAAATTATACAGTAGCATGAATATTTTAAAACGCTTGAAAAAAACATGATTTCCTTCTTCATTTTCAACGAGCAAATGCAAAATTCCTACAAATTATTATTATTATTATTATTATTATTATTATTATTATTATTATTATTATTATTATTAATAATAATATTGAATGAGAAGTTTTTTGTTCCCTTAAAATTTGAATTTTTCAACATGTTTCGTTTTTGCAAAAAATGCATCAATTACCTACATATGTACATTTATTCAACGCAAAATTGTTCGTAAAAAATGAGTAAGTTTACAACTTTGAATAGTCCAACAAAAAAAACCACTTAATCCTGTTAAACAAATTAAAAAATAATTGGAGTGGCAATCACAGCAATGATTCCATATGTAGTTTTCATTGAAATTTATTTATTTACAAAATATTATTTAAAACCTTGAACGTCATGTGAGCTATATTTGACTACAAGTATGTGCATGCTAACAAAATAATTGGATTGGTTGTTATATAATAAAAAAAAATATAGACAATGATTTTCGTAAATAAATATAATACTCGTAAATACAGGCTGTAACAGCTAAACGAGCTACCTCAAGTAATTTCTATATTATTAAAGATACAAAAAAAAATACTATAATACATTTTTATAAAAGAACAAGGGGAACATCCGATTAGAGAAGAAAATATTTTTTGTAAACCAGGAGTTCTCAAGTTACAATATAATGTTATATTTGTTTAAATGGGATATATGTATATATTTTTAGGCACATCCGATAGAGTATTTTTTCTGAATTTATTTAATTTTCCTTCAATTTGAATCTTAGGGTGAACAGGTTATGAGAGGTAGGTATATAAATTTGGTCCAAATAACTTATTATATATCCTCGTACATATCCAATAGTAATGAAATAAATTTAGCGCAATTAAAATAATTGTTAATACATTTAAATGCATAGTTCATAGTTCTCATGAAATAGAAGACATAATTGATCTCAATATATATTTATTTGAGGCAATAAATGATTCAAATAAATTATTATAATTCTTCAGTTGTAGATATATTTGGATCTATTCAAGCTTTGGATTTATTAGTAACAAATAAATTTACAATTCACGTAATTATATCTTATTCTCAGTGCAAGATGGTAATATATGACTGTTTTACAAAATATCTTAGATGACATTTTACCTATAGGTCGCGACCCATATTTATAATTTTGAAGTTCCAAGTTTGACGTCAGTCGGAAACGTATCCAGGCTGTCTCAACCGAAACACAACTGGTCACCTAACGCACACAGCCACGCGCCCCCATACCTTTAGTAAAAAGAGAAATTATTTATTCAATAACTAACTCCAAATATTTTAATGCTTTCTGATCCGATAAATTTATATTAGTATATTATGTATTTATATTGAAAAATAATGGGAACTGTTAGTTTTAATTGACTGTTTTTTGTCAATATTTGATCATTTTTCTCTTCCACTTTTTTAAACATAACTTACATAATAAAACAAAAAGATGGAAATTAAGAACAATAGAAGGAAGAAGAGCGGAAAATTATGAAGAAAAAATAAGAATGACGCCAGAGAAACAACTAGTACATGATTGTTGGCAATGTATAATAAAGAAGAAAGTCAGAAATTTAGGAAAAAATGAATGGGAAAATAAAAGAAAGAAATTTTACGAAAGAAACGGTTACTCAGCAATGTCTGTGGAGTTACAAAGGGAACAAGGAAACAACATAAAAGAACAAATAAAAATAAGAGAAGAAGAGGTACAAACATAGACAAGAAGAGAACAGATAATGAAATCAACTTATACCACAAAGTATAAATATATAATTTAAGAAGATACTCCAGATTATTTACAACAAAATAATAAGCACATTCAAATTATTGCGAGATTCACACTGGGAAATGAGGAATTATCAAACTGTTATTCGAAACCACAAGAAGAAAGGAAATACAGGATACGTCTAAACGGCAAAGAGACACTAGACCATATTAGAAGAGACTGTAAAGAACACTTAAGGAATAACAAGTCAGTATTAAGCATAATACATGAAAAAAAAAAAACCGGACGTGACGCGGATGAAGACTGTCAAGAAAGGAAACAGAATAAAATGTAATAACTAAATGAAATGATGTTTATAGATGAATACAATACTATTGTAACTACAACAGAAATTTTTCATGTAAATTTAATACCGAAAGGTGGTAAATAAATAAATATATATATATATATATATATATATATATATATATATATATATATATATATATATATTATGTATTTATATTGAAAAATAATGGGAACTGTTAGTTTTAATTGACTGTTTTTTCAATATTTGCTCATTTTTCATTTCCACTTTTTAAAACATAGCTTATATAATAAAAATTAACCTAAAGCAAAAAAAATATTTTATTTCTATGGCTCCCTGCTGTAAATAAAGCATAGCTGTGGATAGCACTAAAATCGGCCTGCGGATCAGTTGCAATGAATCAAACAGAACCATACCGTCCATAAGTATATACAGTTACTTTGTTTTAAAATTATTATTGCTGCTGTACTGTATTTATTATTAGTATTACGAAAATATAGTAAATTTCAGTTTTGAAGTTTGTGTGCTAGAATAAATTTGCGCAATCCCTCCACAGGAGTATACAGTTCGCATTGCTATTGCTATTCGTTTTACGACGGCCGTAGCGCCATAGCCGTTACAATCACCACCGGACCGGGAAGTTATAAAAATCTCAACTCAAGTATCGACATCGAATGCCGTTATGTGCCAACCAATCTGTGCGCCATCCAAACTAACTCAGTGGGAGGATTCGAAAACAAGAAACACCGAACAAATTACTCTTATTGTTCTGTCAAATGCTGATACGCACCAGATAAACACTAGGAATTGCAAAGTGCTGATTTTATCGCCATGAAAGAAGAAAAACAATTTGTAAGATTGAAAACGAGGTTTGTTTGCCATACAAGGAATTTTGGAAGAAGCTAAATTAATTTCTATAATAATTATTGTTTTATTGCTAATAATTTATTAGTAATGATTAATTCCTTATTATCGATTACATAACTGTAGAAAAAAAAAATATGAAAGTTACATATTACATTTCTAGGAAACGTTGAGCACAACACTAGAGTAGAATATAGCTCAGACAGCCCAATTCCACAAGTGTTAAACTGGGATGAACCAGTCATAATAGAACGCTAACCACATGTACCTATATAGAGCACTTGCGCCGACGTCACACAACATGGCGGCTGAACAGCTGATTCTGGACAACCTAGCTTCATTTTAACATTGAGTCTTATGCAGAATAGTCGTCCCGTATACTTTTATAATTTTTTTACAGCACTTATTGTTTTCTTTCGAAAGAAGTGATTATAGTGTGTAAAGGTGAGTGTATAAGCAGTGTTTTTCGTAAATAATATTTGTTGATATGGTTAGTATTTAACGAGTTTGAGGTTATTAAATTAAGACTAATCTAATTGTAGTTTTCTGTGCAAGAAATTCAATATTTGTAAATTTAAATAAGCTATTTTAAATTGTAACTGGCCATAATTAAAGGTGTGTATTAATAATTTACCAGTAAAACAAATCAATCGAAATTATAAATATATTGATTTTAGCATCAGGTTTTACATTCATTTTAGTTTTGATGGATTTTATTGTGATTTTTTTAAATGAAATATAGAAATTAATATAAACTATTAGAACTAATAGAATTTACACAGGAAATTAAAACTGAAAAGGCTAAAAAATAGTTATTTATCCTCAAGTTAATTTTTCTTGTTATAATGTTTTTACTGGTATTTATATTACAGATGAGTTTGAGTTCATACGCCAATAATTTATCTTTGGAATCCAAAGCTCGTTATGTAAATAAATTAAAATCTATAAACAATGTGGATCCTTATACATTGACACATTTGGATTTTGACGAGGATTACCTTCTGGCAAATCATTACCCCTTCTGTCGCGAATTTCCGGGAATGAAAAATTTTTTTTTTCTGTTTCCCGACTACTTCTGTTGGAGCAACCAACAACGGCACAAAAACGTGGCATACTAGAAAATAAATCATTCAAATTTTGTGATTCTGTCATTTAAAAAAAAATTTTTCATGTTCCTCATTCATATTAAAGAAAAGTACATATATTTAAACATTCATACAATATATTCCGATCAGATTATATTTAAATTAGATTATATGTAATACAAAGTATACATAGAAAACTACGATTAGGTTAGTCTTGATTTAATAACCTCAAACTCGCTAAATACTAATAATATCAACATATATTATTTACGAAAAACACTGCTTATACACTCACCTTTACACACTATAATCACTTCTTTCAAAAGAAAACAATAAGTGCTGCAAAAAAATTATAAAAGTTTACGGGACGACTATTCTACATAAGACTCAATGTTAAAATGAAGCTAGGTTGTCCAGAATCAGCTGTTCAGCCGCCATGTTGATACGTCACGTGCAGGTGCCCTATTGCCTATTGATGGCTGCATTATTAATTAAATTAGATGTACATTATTATTATTATTATTATTATTATTATTAATATTATTATTATTATTATTATTATTATTATTATTATTATTATTATTATTATTATTATTATTATTATTATTATTATTATTATTCTTATTATTATTATTATTATTATTATTATTATTATCTTTATTTTCACTATAAATAGGTACATAATTATGTTACAATATCGGCTTGTGAAGGCAAGAGAAGGTAACATTACATCAAGAGGTAAATAGATTAGTTTGGAAGAAGGTTGGGGTCACCGCCATCATTGTCCTCGGACCTTAGGGGGACTCTTGGATCAGTGGGTTGTTGGGGGGCGTCATCATTTTCTACTTCTCTTTGAAATGGAGCGTCAGTGGGGTCCCGATTTAGCACTTTACGTACTATATTGCATGTATCTAAGGCGACAGCTTTCTGCATTATACGGAAATGGTTATCTTCTATATAGTTGTTGCAGACCATCAAATAATTTAATTGGAATTTCACATGTTGCACCAATTATTATTGGTATTATGACAACTTTCTTCTGTTTCCATAAGATTTTCAATTCCTGGGCCAAGTCCATGTATTTTTCAATTATTATTATTTTTTATTTTTTTTTTGAATATGTCTTTTCAATATTATTATTATTATTATTATTATTATTATTATTTATATCTTTTTCAACGTAAATATTTGTCGTAGGCACAAAACTTAACTTGCATAAATTTGTCATTTCGTACACCATACAGCGTTACCAAGTAAATAAATTTTGTTTTAATTCTTTTAAAAGCTAGTAAAATACAGCGAAAATATTAATTTACAACATGGTAACACATGATTATTGTCCAAGATTTTTAGATGACGTTTTACCTAGGACAGCGTATCTTATCTTATAGGCCGCGACCCAAATTTATTGGGTCGCGTATGGTTTTGGCCGGGTCGCGTTAAATATTCAGAATTTTATAATTTTGATTACTAAATTCCAATCAAATTTTTCTAAAACGTATAATATAAAATTGCACTAAAATGTTACTTATGTTAGCAATACAATGTAGAATTGTTACTCCTAATAACCCTACTAAGGCTTTGAGTTCATCTTGGTTAAAAAAAAAGAAAAGCCTATCTTCGGAAAAAAAATAATTGAAACTAAAACTAAATTTTAGGAACCGCCGCGATTTTAAGAACTTTCAAAACTTATGTAAACTCAGGGTTCACATTAATTAACATTTTGTAAGCTACTAGAATTTTCTATTTTAAATTTTGAAGAAATGCATTTTCAATCATGTTCGAAAGTCAGAATCAACAAATATGAGAAAGTATCTAATATTTATGTATCGGGCATTTTGATTAATAGACAAAATTAAAATTGTATCATATTCATGCACCAAATTGTAACAAGTTTTATTTGAAATTGTAGATCTTATTATGGTATTAAATTTATATTACCTATTTTGTTTGTAAATAGGTATGTGATATATTTGTACATATTCATTTTCTAATTTTCATTAATAGATTATAGTTTATAATAACATGTGTATTTTTTAAAATAATTTTCTAGTGGGTCGCAAAACCAATACAATACATAAATTTGGGTCGCGCCTTGAAAATGTTGAGAAACACTGACCTATAGGAAGTAAGTTGTAGGTACCATATAAAAAATTATTGTTTATATTTTTTATTTAAAAAGCTGTTTTGTTTAGAATACCGATGATCCCGAGACTTTTAAGCTCTATTTCAAAATTCAGAGATGCTTTATCAAACCCGAATACTCGGACTCAAATCCTGAGAGGTACCCAAGCTAATTCTATGGATTGCTCACATCATGCAGCTTTGAAGGCCAGTCAGGGGACGTCTGGTACACGCCCTCAACGAGAAAGGTATATCGTCATTACGAAATTATTTACATATATAATTATTCACTAAAATTCATATTTATGATGTCAATATATTCAGTACAAATTTAATTAAAAACTAATTCAATTTGCTTGTATATTTAAACATATCTTTTATGACTATTTAATTTAATCCGCAATTCTAATCTATAAACAAATTGCAAACCGAAATTGTGGTACTAACATTAAAATTCATGTGTAAAAGTTGAAAAAAGAAATATTAGCATACTTCAACAAACTGACGTGTGAAAGATAGCCACGTTAGAATCTGATCCGAATCAAGCACTTTCCACTAACTACTCCCGAAAATTTCAAGCAAGTACATTAATTACATTTCTCTGAAAAATATGTAAGTCAAAATTTTTACTTGAACTATTATTTATCGCAGTTTGTTTAGAATCTGTTTCTGAACTGGGAAACGTAAATTCATACATATAACCCCCGCAAAAGCAACAGAAAATGTGTAATATATATATATATATATACCCTCAAATTTCAGATTTCAAATATTCTATTAAATAATATAAATGTGTATTTAGCAGAAAAAAATATTTCGATTAATTTAAAAATACTACAGGCTCCATATCATAACGACAAAATTCGAAAATAAAAATGACAGCAATAGTTGTTCGAAACAGATATTAACAGGAATATTTTATTAGTCCTTCAGTAAAAACGATAGTAATACGAGTGTTAGAACTATAAAGTGGACGTATATGATCATAACCTATGGTTAGAGCGATTACTTTGCAAATAAGAAGTAGGTAATATAATTAAATCCTGCATTAAAGAATTTTTATAATTATCCTAAAAGTACACTACAATCTAGGACTATTAACTCATTTACAAAAGATTGAGAGTTGACATCCTATAATGGCAATATGTAGAGAATTCAATTCAACTTTCAACTAAACTAGATGAATTTGTACCCCTTGCTGCATTCTATATTAATTTCCAAATAATAATGAGGCACTGTTTGGTTTCGAAATTATACGATAAAATACATGAAAAGGGTAGACCCGTGCTAATCCGACATGTATGGAAAACAGGCTTTTCGGATTATCAGAAATTTTGGTTTACCGTTTAGTAAACAAAGATTGAATATGTTGATTTTTATAAGGATTTACGGTACGAAACATACTCGTATTTTATCAGTGAAAGTCTAAATGCCTCGTGCATTAATTTGAATGGAGAAAACGAATTTACATTCATGTGAAATACAAAATCTATTCCCAACGCCTTTCTTAACTAAAATAAAAAATGGCATTTGTTTGGATGAGATATAAAAAAACACAATTCTGTATATTTCATATTTAATAGTGCCAATGGTTGATAATACTTAAAATAATTGTGATTCTGATGGTTCAGGATTATAAAGGGCATGAAATTTTTCTTCTATGCGTTTGTCTTTAGCGCTACTGTAGATATCGTTTTGTTGCATATTTAGGATATTTTATTTTGTATTATATCAAGATTCGTACATACCTGTTTTATTTGTATTTATAAATGACACGTAAAATTATCAAACTGAATGATGTGGTTTCTAAATTTATTTAAAATAATTGCTCAGAACATAATTTTTTTATTCAAATACGGAATATTAAGATAACCGGCAATGTTTTGTTATTTATAGTATATATCAAATATTTTCAATTACAATTAGGCATTAATTACAAAATACTTTCGTAGTTTTATTGATGGAGGTGAAGTTAGCGTGTCTACCGTTACATAAAGCTGTCAGCAACATAAAAATGCATCAATAAAATATTGTTTATATGTAACTTCAAAATTAATTTAATAAAGTAGTTAGGGTCCCGTTAACCACCCCTATACATTAGAATTGCTGGCTAACCCGTAGGGGGGTTATAAATTACTTAATAGTTCATTAAAATAATTAGCTAATATATGTATATTGTTATCTAATTTGACCCCATACATCACAAATTTGGGTACATAATCTTTTTTATTGACATTTGTACGCATTTTTATGTTGCTAACACTTTTATGTAACGGCAGACGCACACTGCCGCGTCCTTAACTTGACTCCCGTGTTATTGTTTCTTAATCAGGATAGTGGATTATTGGTACATATCTTCTTAAATGTTTCTATCAATGAAGAAAAAGCTCCAACTGTATCAAAAAGTTCAATATCATAATATTAATATAATAATAATTTGAATATAATGCTAAAAAATATATAAGGTTTAAAAACAAAAATGCATAGAAGAAGTCAGAGGACATGTAGATATTTTACATTATCCATAATAATATTCATTCGGATTATTTGTACTCTAAAATTAAGTTGGAACTCTAATTTGACAGTTTATTTAATTTTAAGAAAAATATTTGTAACAAGAAAATAAATAAATTTCTGATATCAATGTATTAATAAAAAAAGTTAAATAAATATAAATAAATATATCATCACGGCATATCACCCATTGCTGGGTGTGCCAACCTGCTTTCTACACAGATTTCGGTAATGAAAAAAAGTTGAAAATAGTAATACATTATTTTAGACTGGAATATCCAGTAGAGTATTATTAAGAGTAATACCTGCACCGCAGAGGGCCTTACTATATACATCTCACAGACATTTAAAATTGTACGGGTCACTTATGTACCAATGAAATTTGGAAATAATTTTCAAATTTGGCATAGGCCGCCTGAGAAACCACTCTCACTATACAACCCCACAACTAAGAATTACATACATTATTACCAAATTCCCGTATATAAAGCACAGAAGTTTTTCTTGGATAAAATAAAAATATACTCCTATCAATCATGGGAAAAAGTGCGCGAAATCCACATATTTTAAGCAAATACAGTAAACAAAAATGTCTGTAAGAAATATGAGGACGTTAAGCCCGCCTGACAGAAATCTTTCTTTTCAAATCCGAATCCCTTATCCAACTTTAAAGAAACTGTTTGAAAAGCATTGTAGACATGTCTGCAATACCATACAGGTATCAAAAATTTTATTTTCCGTAAAAGAATTGAATAAAATCAATCAGCTTTGTTAGAGGTAAACCGCTAGCTTGCGAACTGTTGGAACCGGTAATATCGGAAGAAAAAAGGTCCCAAATGACTTTCGCAAATACCGTATCTTTCAGACTTGCGCTGTCTCTCTCTTCAGCGCTAATGTCTGCGCTGCGGCCCTGAAAGAAAGCAATATAGCATAGCTCGGCACCAGTATTTCAGCTTCAGACTTCCGACTTAAATTACACTTGTTTCAGCCGACAAAAATTCCCAACCTCAAATAGACTTTTGTTAATTTTGTTTACAGGTTTTTACCTATTGGCAGACTCATAATTACCACACTTGTTCGTTCTCAACTAAGTTATCTCGCCAATTTGATCTAAAAACAATCTCCACTGAAAGAAACGTTTATTCGATGCCGAGAAAGAGAACAAAGTTTTCTTACATAAAATGTTTAAAAATGACTTAATTTAACTGAACTAATTGGGACTACTGTATGTAGGCGCATTTGGATTTAGTCTATCGAAAAACAATCTGTAAGAATATGGTAATTTTATAAAACTCTTTCCTAAATTTTACATAAACTTAATATAATGTTATTATTGTTTTTAAATTCTAGCCATAATCAATTTCCATTTTTTATGAAAAAATTTATTAAAACACCAATGTGAAATTAATTTGAATGCGCAAAAACTTAGTATTTTAAAACTCTTTTCGATATGTTGCATAAGAACGCAATTACCATTATCGGAATACATTCTACTGTAATTGCAAAAGGTGATAAAAGGATTATAGCTTAATGAGTACATACTTGCATTTTAGAGGCTTTTAAATATTGTTTATTATATTATAAATCAATAAATAATAATTAATATACTTTTATTCGCTTTTATTACTGCATTTTGGTTGAAAGCTGAATTCTACGTTTTGAAAACTTTTAAGTTAACACATTAGGATAACAATACCAAAATTAAAATTGAAAACTTAGAACAACCACCGAACCTAGAAAAAGCAATGGGAAACAACTCCGACAAACTGAACAACACTATCCAGTTTTATAAAGACATATTCAAACTCTAACAACTACAACATGTAATATCACCATAAAATACCTACACTAAGTATTATATCTAAACAGTGTACCGGGTACTAATAACCGAAGTTGTTGATGTACTCTTTTCTTTTCAAATAAAATAATAATAAAAAATAGTCATTACTTACAAACTGTTTTAGGTTTACAAGGTCTTACGTTATGAGGGGTTCAGACATTTAACGAAGAAAATTCGAAATTCAACATTCAGTTTTACACAGTTCTCTAATGAATTTTAAAAATACAAATTTGACAATGAGTGTATAAATTCCCTGTACACTGTACCCTTAACAGAGACAGATTATGTCTATCAAGTTTAGAAAATTTGAAATTAATATTTCGTGTACTTATTTCTATAAAGTTTGATATCCTGGTTTTACTCATACGCTGAATTTTTAGTGCAGTTTCAGATAGAAATAAGTAAAAAAAAATTGTCCGATAAGGTATAGCCAAAATGTACAAAAAGAAATCAGCAAGAAAATGTATTTTTGCATCAAATTTTTGTTTTCCGTAAAATTAGCAAATTATGATTCAAATAATAGACAATACATAAAATCAAATTAATAAGTAACAATTCTACCTACAGCTCTAAATGTACTCTGTAATACTATTGTTAATTGATTTCATAATTATAAACCCGTGATTTTCTATGTGGCTTACATGTTAAATGCCTGATACCGAAACAATATTGTAAACAAATTCGGCCAGTATATAATTTTACATTTTTGATTCAAAAGTAAATAAAAATGGAAAAATTGTAGTAGTGTTGTTTGCATGTTGTTTAAAAGTAATCTGAAAAAGTCAACAAAACAAACTGTGTGACGTTGACATTTTTCAATTCTTTGAACAATATTTCCGTACATGAGTTGGGGGTATATAAGTTTAGTTGTTTTTGCGGAGTTTAGCGCAAAGGAAAGACGTGTGTCAGATGCAGGTGGGGCTGCTGGACTTGGCTAAACAAATACAGTGCTTAGCAGCGCCCGACTGCACCAAACCATGGATCGCAGATAAACTTCACCTGACAAACGCATCTAGTTCACTTAAATCAAGTTTAAATGGCCCAACTTACCCAAAGCGCATTAAAACCAAACCAGATCCACCTACTGTCTTTCAAGACATAAACTTACTAATACAATTATACACAATGTATTCGTACTTTGCTATAAGCATCGGGATGCAGATATTAATAAACTTGCACAAAGCGAACCGTTGCAAATTTAATTGCAATGGAAGTAAATCGTAATGAATAGTACTAGTTTAATAGTTAATGCAGTACAATCGTGAACAGCACATTGTGGGTTCAAACCTGAGAATCGACAAGCAAAAAGACTCTCACAAGGCAGTAGATGAACAATTACCCGCCCTACTTTAGTAGTAAAATCTTGATATAAAACGTCATTGTCCTACGTCGCACATTGGCTAATTACGTATCTCCTACTCATCAGGGTTGGCTTAGGACATGTCATTGTATGAACGGTACAGCTGCACCCCAAGTATAATATTATATTTTTCTGTTTTGTGTGACAAGTATAGTACAAGTTTATTACTCCATAAGAAATTAATAAATGCATTGTTTTTTTTTATTATTCAACACAGTTAAATAAGAAAGAAATTTAATTGCTGTTCGTTTAATAATAGGTATCATTAATATACAAAAAAAAATTATTTATGACCCCCTATTAATAAATAATTTTGATTTTTTTATTAACAATGAACTATACCACTGCAATTTAATTAATGCCAAACTTTAGGTATCACACGTTTGTCTCCAATTTAATAAGATTATTGTATCTCGATAAATAACGTCTCGATTATTAATCGCACTTATTAACAGACTTGATAGTTAATTACAAACACTAATACAACACTTTAATAACTAATGACTTAAAACTTAAAATAAATTCATACCCACTGACCACAGCAACCCACGAAATTTGCGATAATAACTACAAAAATGAAATATCAAATGGATACAAAAAAAGGACATCTTTAATTTTCATCAAAAAAGACATTAAAGATAGGTACGTATGGAAATTATCACAGTCACTTTACATCTCGTGTTGATACCTACTAAACTTTTCGCTAGTGTATAAAATATGTATTTACCCACGTACCGTACGTATTTTAATTCCTTTTATCTACGAGTTCAGTTGGTACTATTGTGATGAAAACTACATAATTTTTGCCAAGTAAAAATAAAGTTGAAAATTAATGAAATATATGGGTTATTTATTATAAACGCGTGTACAAAGTGTTCCGAAAAAGCTATAATTCTGAGTGAGTTAAAAATTAAAACTGTATTCGTAGAGATATTTCTTAAAATAAACAATTTAGTAAAAGCATGCCGATTAAACTTGAGTAAATCTCGCACAAGTCAGTTTGAGTTTTAATTAAACATACAATGGCGCGCAAATAATTTTTAAAATTTAAAGTGCTGCCAACTAAATGGTATAAAGCTGTCTATAAGAAATGGTAACCTGTTGGTTAACGGAGAGTTTTATACTGAAGATGACTTGAAAGCAGGTACACATATTTTTCAAACCAAAAAAAAAAAAAAAAAAATTGCACGTAGAAATTCAATACAGAACGTATCTGAACTTCCTATGGATAATCCAAAAGGAATCGACAACGAAGTTGTCCATACTAATATAGTACCTAAATTAAATTCGGTAGATGAAATAAAACCCGGCACGTCAAAACATGAAACTCGCGTTCAACAAACAATCCATAATTTTTTTAAGACCACGGTACTCCAAGGAAAAAGTAGATTAAGGCAAATGGAAAAGAGTCCACATTAATTGAGAAACAAATCGAAATAACGTTTTGGAATATTTTCTACAAAATACTACTAGAAATAAATACAATAATTGTTGCTGGTTATTTGGCGCTGGATTTTAACTGTAGAATTGGAAATTTGAATTCATTGTCGAGAGATATGGTTACTAACTTAAAGGTGAATCAAGAATCATTGGATACTACAGCAACACCAAGAGGGAAAAAAAAACTTGCAAATTTTATGAAAACCAATAGTTTTATTTATTGTGTTAAATAAATAGTTCAAATAAAGGTGACTGTCCTCCTTAATTCACATTCTGTAGTGGAGTAGGAAAAAGTGTAATCGATTTAGTGTGGTGCAACTTAAAAAGCAGTTGCGATAATTAGTGATAAGGTGATTAAATCAGAAGTTAGCAACTCAGATCATGGTCCAGTCTTAGTTTCCTTAACGGCGAAACTACACTACATATTTCGGTGAATACGTGTAGGGTATTAGCTCAATTAAGCATATTATAACGATCAAAATAATTATTCATAATATTGTGTATAAAATCAACCCTAAGGACAATTTGTAATTGGAATGTACTTGACGACTATCCCATTGATGAAGAATTAAGGAATCACTGATTACCTCCCACCATTAGACGACACATTTTTTTCCTGTTTAAATATTAGCTATACTACAAAAGCATATAATTTGTTCTGGTTTATGGCTAACGCTTTAAAGTTGCGGAGTTTTGTTTGAAATGAATAATTAGCCTTTATATATAGAAGGTAAATATTATTAATGTATATATTTATCCGAGAAGTATAAATTAATAAAATGTTTATTTTTGTTATTGTGTCTATATATAATGAACTTTCTTTTGTATCAGATCTTTTTTTGGATAGCAAAATAAAGCATTATTATTATTATTTATTAATTATTATTATTATTATTATTAATTATTATTATTATTATTATTAATAATTATTATTATTAATAATAATTATTATTATTATTAATAATAATTATTATTATTAATAATTATTATTATTTATTATTAATAATTATTATTATAATTAATAATTATTATTATAATTATTATTTATTATTATTTATTATTATTTATTATTATTATTTATTATTATTATTTATTATTATTTATTATTATTATTTATTATTATTTATTATTATTTATTATTTATTATTATTATTATTTATTATTATTATTATTTATTATTATTATTATTTATTATTATTATTATTTATTATTATTATTATTTATTATTATTATTATTTATTATTATTATTATTTATTATTATTATTATTTATTATTATTATTATTTATTATTATTATTATTTATTATTATTATTATTTATTATTATTATTATTTATTATTATTATTATGTATTATTATTATTATTATTTATTATTATTTATTATTATTTATTATTATTTATTATTATTTATTATTATTTATTATTATTTATTATTATTTATTATTATTTATTATTATTTATTATTATTTATTATTATTTATTATTATTTATTATTATTTATTATTATTTATTATTATTTATTATTATTTATTATTATTTATTATTATTTATTATTATTTATTATTATTTATTATTATTTATTATTATTTATTATTATTTATTATTATTTATTATTATTTATTATTATTTATTATTATTTATTATTATTTATTATTATTTATTATTATTTATTATTATTTATTATTATTTATTATTATTTATTATTATTTATTATTATTTATTATTATTTATTATTATTTATTATTATTTATTATTATTTATTATTATTTATTATTATTTATTATTATTTATTATTATTTTTTATTATTTTTTATTATTTTTTATTATTTTTTATTATTTTTTATTATTTATTATTATTTATTATTTTTTATTATTTTTTATTATTTTTTATTATTTTTTATTATTTTTTATTATTTTTTATTTATTATTTTTTATTATTTTTTATTTATTATTTTTTATTATTTTTTATTTATTATTTATTATTTTTTATTTATTATTTATTATTTATTATTTATTATTTATTATTTATTATTTATTATTTATTATTTATTATTTATTATTTATTATTTATTATTTATTATTTATTATTTATTATTTATTATTTATTATTTATTATTTATTATTTATTATTTATTATTTATTATTTATTATTTATTATTTATTATTTATTATTTATTATTTATTATTTATTATTTATTATTTATTATTTATTATTTATTATTTATTATTTATTATTTATTATTTATTATTTATTATTTATTATTTATTATTTATTATTTATTATTTATTATTTATTATTTATTATTTATTATTTATTATTTATTATTTATTATTTATTATTTATTATTTATTATTTATTATTTATTATTTATTATTTATTATTTATTATTTATTATTTATTATTTATTATTTATTATTTATTATTTATTATTTATTATTTATTATTTATTATTTATTATTTATTATTTATTATTTATTATTTATTATTTATTATTTATTATTTATTATTTATTATTTATTATTTATTATTTATTATTTATTATTTATTATTTATTATTTATTATTTATTATTTATTATTTATTATTTATTATTTATTATTTATTATTTATTATTTATTATTTATTATTTATTATTTATTATTTATTATTTATTATTTATTATTTATTATTTATTATTTATTATTTATTATTTATTATTTATTATTTATTATTTATTATTTATTATTATTTATTATTATTTATTTTTTATTATTTTTTATTATTTTTTATTATTTTTTATTATTTTTTATTATTTTTTATTATTTTTTATTATTTTTTATTATTTTTTATTATTTTTTATTATTTTTTATTATTTTTTATTATTTTTTATTATTTTTTATTATTTTTTATTATTTTTTATTATTTTTTATTATTTTTTATTATTTTTTATTATTTTTTATTATTTTTTATTATTTTTTATTATTTTTTATTATTTTTTATTATTTTTTATTATTTTTTATTATTTTTTATTATTTTTTATTATTTTTTATTATTTTTTATTATTTTTTATTATTTTTTATTATTTTTTATTATTTTTTATTATTTTTTATTATTTTTTATTATTTTTTATTATTTTTTATTATTTTTTATTATTTTTTATTATTTTTTATTATTTTTTATTATTTTTTATTATTTTTTATTATTTTTTATTATTTTTTATTATTTTTTATTATTTTTTATTATTTTTTATTATTTTTTATTATTTTTTATTATTTTTTATTATTTTTTATTATTTTTTATTATTTTTTATTATTTTTTATTATTTTTTATTATTTTTTATTATTTTTTTTTATTTTTTATTATTTTTTATTATTTTTTATTATTTTTTATTATTTTTTATTATTTTTTATTATTTTTTATTATTTTTTATTATTTTTTATTATTTTTTATTATTTTTTATTATTTTTTATTATTTTTTATTATTTTTTATTATTTTTTATTATTTTTTATTATTTTTTATTATTTTTTATTATTTTTTATTATTTTTTATTATTTTTTATTATTTTTTATTATTTTTTATTATTTTTTATTATTTTTTATTATTTTTTATTATTTTTTATTATTTTTTATTATTTTTTATTATTTTTTATTATTTTTTATTATTTTTTATTATTTTTTATTATTTTTTATTATTTTTTATTATTTTTTATTATTTTTTATTATTTTTTATTATTTTTTATTATTTTTTATTATTTTTTATTATTTTTTATTATTTTTTATTATTTATTATTATTTATTATTTATTATTTATTATTTATTATTTATTATTTATTATTTATTATTTATTATTTATTATTTATTATTTATTATTTATTATTTATTATTTATTATTTATTATTTATTATTTATTATTTATTATTTATTATTTATTATTTATTATTATTATTATTATATTATAATTCCTTTTCTTTATTTCTTTTTATTAAAATATATTTAATTTTAATAAAAATATAATCGTCGTCTTCAAATTTCTCTGAATCTAATGATATTCTAGAATAATGTTACCTCGGCATAAGGATACGAAATATAGGAATGGCTTGTTTAAATTAATATGATGAAATAGATTATAAATTTAAATTTCGTTTATCGAGAGCCACAATCACAACTTCGTAATGAATTAATATACCAGCTAGGATTTCCATATATAAGATATATTCCTGTCTTTGCTGCGACACAGTAAGTATATTTTATAAGATTATATATCGGGTGTCATTTTCGATGTTTTGTAAGCTATCTCTGGAGGAAAATCGTGTGCACATTTCTAAGTTAACTTTTTAGAAAAGTTTAACATTACCATAGGAATTTTTAATGTTCATTTGTTTTTGAGTTCCAAACAAAAATCGTATTTCGCTCAATTTCGCAAATATATCATATCTTATTTATTATGATAGTGTGTCTTAAGTTTAGCGATGACGTAATCGCCGCGGGCATCCGGGTGGAGTAAACAGATATATTTCGACCTGTTTAATCACTTGCGGTGGTGTGATCCTTTGTATTCGATGTTTTTATCGCATAGAATGTTTGAGAAGATTCTATAATAACAATGTCGGAGTATATAAACGTCTGCAGAGAAGGCAGGGGCATTCTGATATTGACATGCGTCTTGAAATGAATAGTTGGTGATATAAATAAATAGTCTACAGTTAGTAGACGAGTGGTGAACATACAGAACTATAGTTATATAAATAAATAGTAAAATAAATATTGTTTAAATAAATATGTGGTTAAGTATTCAATAATAATATTGGACTTACATTACTGTTTAATATGAGTTTATCATAGTGTTACTATCTATTAATTTATATCGCTTAATAAACATTTATTTTAATATTTAATAATTCTTTGATTTTTACACTTCACTCATAAAAATAAACGTCACAATAAATAGTGAAATATTGTTTACACAAATTCTGTACTGTATGTAACAAACATGTTTTCTCTTGTTTTAAAAATGAACATTTTTTCAAAGTTGACCCAGAAATGTAAAAACGGTTTTGCTTTATCTTTAATATTACCCGAGATAAATTAAAATATATCGAAAATGAGACTTCAATGATATTCTTTACTTTTTCATTTCGATATTTATATATCAATGTGCTATTTTAATAATGTATTGCATATATCATATTTCAGTTCCATCCACTTCATAATCTTTAAATTTTCAAGCAATTTCTGTGTACGTTAGTTTATTGCATAAAAAGTTGAAACAAAAATATTTCAATATTTACTGAGAAAATATATTTAAAGACTGGTTTATTTTTTTATCTAATGTTTCGTTTGTTCAAATTTTGGGTTAGGAACTTTTTCCATAACCAAAGATTTCTTACTAATGAACAAGATGATTTTTTAATTATACCGGGAACATATTTTTATTGTTGGTTTCTATTAACTAAAAAAGAATCGGCTTGGTGGCTGAGCGGTTTAGCGCACATGTCGTGGCAGTGACTTCTCCCGAACCATGTTCTGTGTATTCGATTCCCGTCGACCGACAATGTGTGATTTGTCGTAAAAAATAAATACAGCTACTTGTATTTATCACTTATCACTTATACATCTTAAATGTAGCAAGAGCTGAAATTCAACCGGCAGTGTGGCAGTGGTAAAACACTGCGACTCGATGAGTCCGCTTGGGGGGTAAACGGCGACAGCTGTATAAAAGCCATAAATAGATAGAGAAGAATTAAACACAAACTGAAATAACATACCTGACAGCTGAAGCAAAGGTATTTCACCATGTTTAATAATGTCTTTTTCTGATTTGTCAGATTTGGAAATATGAAACAGTGGTTAGGTATATGTATTTAGATAAATGTGAAATTTATTAATTAAAATAAATCGTTTACAAAACACCGTATTCGTTTTAATTATGTTCATATTTCAAAATTTAAATTTATCACAAACCAGCCCTGTCCTAATGCTAACCGAATAACAACGAGAAAGTTATTTTCAAGCAACATTTTTATCACTGTCAAGTTAAAAATTAACATGTACAAAATGATGATTTTTAATGTAAAATTAACCCACCATCTCCAAAATTGTTTATTATATGTTTAATAACCTTCAACGCATATGTTTCAGATTTTAGATTATTTTTTATATTTTTTTAACTTACTGAAATCTTTTCATTTCTTAAGAATGGAAAAGTGAAATATAGTTTTGAAATGTCAAATACTATGAAGTTAGCACTGGAAAAGTACCTACCGAAAAATATAATTTATTCTATTTCATCAATTTATTTTATTTTACGAGTGCCGACAAATTAAGTCTCATATAATAATACGGTCAGTATAGATTGAAAATTAAAAGTAAATAGTTTAGTAATTTAATATACTCACTTTAATGTAACCGGTTATATAGGCAACAAAGCAACATTATTGAATTATTAATAACAGTTTATTATAAAGAAAATTTTTCCTAAACTACATATAATCATTTGAAATAATGGAAGTATTACATATTGCTACTATTACATATACAAAAATATTTTAAAGTAATTTTACTGATAAACAAGTAACAGTATGAAGAAGAAGTAAATTATAAAATTGAATAAAATATACATACAAAATGAAATATGTATGTTACAGATAAAAAGAAAATTAATTTAATATTTTCACTCATTTACAATATATAATTTTAATAGATATGTATTTAAAATATCAATTATGCAAAAACAATAAAATACATACATGCATGTTTTTCATTATTATTTAAATAAAAAACAAACAACTTTTTAATTATAAATGAACATTTACTTATAACAAAATAAATCCTAAATTAAACAAAATGAAATTTTTAATGAATATGTAATTAATCAAATTTTAATTATTATTTTGCAACACATCGCGTATCGGGTAACCTACTAACGCTATGTATAAACCAAACACAATTTTAATCTACGACAATAAATGCAGCATCCCTATATTATCATAGTAACAACATAATTAAAACACTCATAACTGCAATCAAATAATTGCCATCCTAATTTAGATTCGAGACAAACAATACTATAGAGAGCGTTTAAATTTACTCCGGGCCTGGGCCTTGAATGCAGCTCAAATCGATTCAAAATTTACATTCAATTATAACGAATAATTACGCAGAAATAATTAAAATGAATTATTAATTTGCAATTAACTATAATTAGCATGTCGAAACTCGCAGCGCAAGGATAAATAATTGTTTTCAAAGTCAACACTTTAATTTCGCTTTGAAATTGTTTTATGATCCGTCAACTGCAGCTAGAATTAATATTAGTTAGTACAATTTGGTTCATATTTCTGTAATTTGATATTTTAAATGGAAAATTATACGATTTACAGTAGTGAAATTAATGGTACTAAAACAATTTTGCGTCCTATTACATTTACTTGTATCAGATTACTCAATTTATTACATTACATTAATATATGTAATGAAATGAATCACCAGGGGCAAATAATTAAATCGTCTTTAAAATGAATACCCTGAATTTATTTGGTAATATGGTCCTATAATGTTTGTTTTTAAATTTTGCACAATCGGGCTTTATTTATTTACTGATCGGTAACGATCAAAGCTTACTTTAAAAACGACAACCAAATTTTTTTTAATACTATGTGAAAATAATTTCAAATATTTTTTTAAATTTTATGCACCGATCGTGCAAAAAACATAATAAACAATGCGGTCAGTAAGTGCCCTTCTTACGGCACTTACTGCCCTTAATACTTGAATAACTATTAGGGTACCTTTGTAGAAAGGATATAGAAAATGAACCTAAATACATACGAGTACATATTTACAAAAATTATATTATCATCTCGTCTAACCTTTCTTATATTTTACTTTCATACCTTTTAATTTTAGAACATTTCTACTTTTTACTGTCTTTAAAACCTTAATAATTGTTTGTAACATCCACACATTCACTAGAAATACGGCAGAGGAAAGGGAGAAATAATGACTTTCTTTTCGAGCCTTAGGAACTCGGTATTTTATTTACATAGGTAATTGTTGGCACTACTTGCCAAGAAAACAATTCTAATTGTTGAAAATTGGTTTGTTTGTTTCGCTACCTTGCGTCTACGGCAATAAACCGTAGACGCAAAGTAGCGAACCGAACAGACCTAAGAGTCTTGACAAGTAATGCTATTGACTAGTAGTATGATGTAATGATGTATTAGTGATATAGGATATAGTAGATTCATAATAGTGATAAAATAATTTTGAAATCAATATGAAAAGTGATCTTGACCATAAGGATACAAGTTTTTAAGCACTAACCTTCTACCCCCACCCTAAAGCAGAAATTTTCAACATTTTGCAGGGGGTTCGAACAAATTTAACAGGACAGTGTCTCAGTTTTTTAGAATATACAATGAATAGTGAGTTTATAATTACAAAAATACATAAATTAATAATATTATCAAACAGTAATCTAAATAAAATGCACTATATACACTAAGACAATAATAAAGTTCGACACAAACTGTATTATAACAATGACATACTGAACTTATGTGAATATTATAGAGGTAATGGTTTTGTAACGAAGAACAAGTGATAAGTGATAGCATTATTACATCATTCTTGATTGGCACATACGATTATAAATAAAATAATTAATTTTATCAATTATATCACAATTATCAATTACATTATTTAAAATTTTGTAAAAGAATATAAATTTATTCTTAAAACATTATTATTTGTGCTGGAACAAATAAATATATTGGATACATATATACTACACATATAATTTTCTTGGACGCAGCTCTTGTTTCAAATAACAATATTTGAAATAAGTTCATATCGTTTGTAACACTTTGCACATTCCCTTATGCATATTTAATAGTAAAATAATTGTTTACTGTTGTAATTTAAAATAACGACTTGGCAACTTGCACGGCACTCTTTTATTGTGTAGTTTCAATATAAAACTATATGTACATGCAAATACAACATTCTGTCAACTATTACTACTATTCTACATATTATTAATTATTACATGTAATTATTTATTTACAGGAATGACTAAAAAGTCACATTACATTGCTATCTTTTTATAAGATAGCAACATTAGGTCCGCAACTCCGTATCAATTAACATTTCTTTTCTCTTATCTGTCTCTACTTCTTTGTCAGTCCTTCACTAATGCTGGCTCTTTAAAAGTTCTATTTTTGTTAAATATAAATATTATGATTACCTATGTGTTGTGGTTTGTGAACTTTCATTTTTATTCATAAACATTTGTGTATTTCACAGTTACAGTATAAAACATGATGAATAAGTGTATAAAATAACGAAAAGCGTGACGCTTCAGAAGTGACAAGTAACAATAGTTACTTGGTTTTAAAATTTATGTATCAAGAAATCAACAAATGCGATCAGTACATTTTATTTATGTTTTAGATGAAAACCAAAATTTATGTTAATTTGATATGAGATTTGTTTAAATAACCCCACATTATCAATCTGTACCTACTAATAATAGGCTGATATACGTACAGTAAAATTTTTGAAAGATGTCCGATCAAGGTAATCTGTATCATAAATGAATTAACAAAATTGGTATATATATATATATATATATATATATATATATATATATATATATATATATATATATATACAGGGTGTAAATGAAATAAGTGCATTAAATTTAACCAGTGATGTAACTCGTCGAGAGCAACAATTTTTCTTAATAATTTTTTTTCTAAATCTTCTAGTTTTTGAGTTAAAATTCTTTAAAGATTTGCTTGAAATTTCGTTACGCGCCACTGGCAAGATCTCTGTTGCCCTCAACTGTTTGAATCAAAGATCGATGTACACAGCACAAAAATTGTCGGGCGGTGGTTGCATACATGTAGACACATTAATTAATAAACGATTAACGGAAAACATATTTATTATTAATAAATTCGTAATAGTACAATTTTTAAAATAAACAAATTTAAAATTTGAATAACAAAATTATAAAATAGTGTATTAACGCAGGTTTCTGAACTGTGTGAATAGAGTAAGCGCGTGGGAAGAGCATACTAGTTATGGAGGTTATGAAATGAATTTTCGTGTGTCAACACGGCAAATCATAATAGTTTAAATACGTTATTCAAAAAATGTAAGTACATACTTTTGTCCATTTAAACGAGGTGGGATTATATGAGGACCAATGACTCGTCAATTTATTCCCGCTCAAACAATTAATGATATTTTTTGTTGAAAATTGTGTTTCCTTCTTACAGTATGAGGATTTTTGTGACCAGATAAGCGTATTGTGCATTATTAAAGACACTTTCTATAATATATCCAGCCCTATTAGTGAACATTCGCAAAATTGAAATGCTGGAAACAATGAAATTTTTGCACATGGTATGGGAGTAACTGTTACTCTTTTAAAATATTCCAAATTGTCATATGTGACACGTCAAAGTGTAATAATCTCGAAGATTTTGTATGTGGTACAACATAAATTTACGAATATTACGAAGAGGATGATTTTCGTGTAACTTCGTTGACCTTGAGAACTTCACCATAGGTAATTACAATGTCTGTGTATCCGCTAATCATAAACATAAGCATTTTGCCAGAATTTTACCTTATAAACAAGTTTATTACTAATGTTAAAATTTAATTGCAACAACTGACAGGACTGTCAATAACTAAAACAAAATTTTTCATAGGCATTGCTACTGCATTCAATTATTACAAAAATATTTGGAACGACTCGTCAATTTACGGGGTGGTAAAAATGCTAAAAAAAATATGCGATTTCGAGAAAAAGTTATTATGAAATATTGTTGCTCTCGACGAGTTATATTACTGGTTAAATTTAATGCACTTATTTCACCCTGTATATATATATATATATATATATATATATATATATATATATATATATATATATATATATATATATATATAGAAACGTGTGCGAAAGGGCTGGATATAACACGCTTGTCTTTCAAAAATACTTTCGCTGTAACGTAAGTTTATATATTAATTTAGATATATTACTTTGATTCATAGCCGAACGAATAACGCTCTTTCTGTCAGTGTCACTAATACTAATACTGTGTAATACTTACCAGTTGACTTAGTTTTGAATTTTTAATGTTTTTACTGCAACATATATTTGTATAATAATAAAATAACAGTAGTATCTTATGTACCCTCATAAAAACTAACTGAACGACACTACTGAATTTGACACAACAAAATCTTAATTCATGCAATTCGCAGATGACCTTGATCGGACATCTTTCAAAATTTTTATTGTATATGTAGAAACAATGGTGGCATATATTGGCATTTAAAAATTAACACCTGACTGCTGAAGCCGTTACAGCAACAGTAAAAAAAATACCCACAAATTATTTCATATTTGGCGGTTTTTGTTGCCTCGTAATGATGATTTTATCCGGATATTTGAATATTTCATAACTCCAAAATAGTTGGCGTACCCATTCGAAAAATTGCGGATACATATTCGATTGTTTTTAATCACACAATCATGTTGGTTCTAAATTGTCCAAAAACTGAAGGAAAATTGTATATTGTAGTCTAGGTGAATCGCACCAACAGAGAATCAAACTCGTGTGACATTGATACAACGTTGTTTTTATGATATTTGCAGCATATTTATAACAAAACCTACTTAATTGGTACTATTATAACAACATGGATAACGATAAATTATAATTTTTATTACAAATGATTTATTTGTAAAGAAAAGAAAAAATTATTATATCAGGATATATTAGTTCCAATAGTGTAATTCTTATTATTATTGACGTATTTTACATATACATCCTTTTGTAGGACTTCCGTGTCCTTTCGATAAATTTTTGTTTATTACAATGAAATTTAACATCAGCATGAAAAATATTATATTTTTATAGACATACAAATTAAGTGGTAAAAAAGATAAATATTATTAAATACTGCAAATGCTCTCCTTCTAATACCTGTAATTAATTTTTCATTAACCCAGATTCAATTATAAACGAGTATAAAATTATAGATAAAAACAGTAACCTTTTATTTTATTTTAATAATAAATCTTTTTTTATACAAATGAAACATTTAAATAGTATTATAAATGTACATAACAAGTAGAATATTAGATTCAGCGAATAATCGGATGCCATTTTTTTTCTCAAACACGTACTTACGTGTTGTAATTTTTGATGTCAGCAAAGACTGTCGTAACAAAGATATTGAAGTTCTGACAGTTTAGTTTAGGAACAAGTAAATAATGATTGGCCTGCCTATTGGTATACACATAGGTTACATTTTTTATTTTGTTGTTCAAAAATTATCAGATTTCAATTTAACTTCAATATGTAACCCTATAAAGCTAAAGGTACTATGAATTATTTCGTAAATGCTATTCGTGTATTATGATGCATTTTAAGAAATTTTTTATTTGGAATCTAACTATCAGAAAACCTGACAATATGTTTTATACCGTAATTACATTTATGGCACTATATTAGTAGAAAAAACATAACAATGTTTTTTCTATTAGAATAATGAAAAATAATCTTTGGCATCAGGGAGAAAGAAAATAAAAAATGGTACCGCTTAGATAGATAGATCTTGACTTTCCGGAGCTCTGCAAATTTCTTGAAAATAGTGGTTTAGTTTTATTTTATATATGACATAAATAAATGTAATTTTTAGTACAAATATCAAAATATTATATCCATTCATAAGGATAATTTATAAATTTAAATATTTTCTCCTATAATAAAATTAACATTCATTAAAAACAATATTCCGAAAATGATGGGAAAAAATATTATCTGTCCAGTTTTTCATAAATCGTATGAATAAAATACATAAACATATTTTTCATTAATTTTACAAAAACTAATACATGTTAAACAATTAATGTTTAATTACATAATCCTTTTGAAAATTTTATTAAATTAGTTGTCTATTTTGTGCTTACAAATTAATATTAATTATTACTTTTTTTGTTGCGGTTATAACATGACAATAAAATTTTTATTTTTATGAATCAAAATCAGCTTTTATTATAAAAATAACAAATTAGTTTTTAAGCAGCGTTAAAGAAGAGGATAATATATATATATATATATATATATATATATATATATATATATATATATATATATATATATATATATATATATATATATTTACATAATACAGAATATATTCAATTTCATGGGACATACAGAATCAACAATAATTAATAAAAAAATATTATTTAATAAATGTTGATTAAATTCATTAGAATGGTTTTGTACATATTATGACACATCACATTTTTAAATTAAATTTTAATTAATATTGTGAATGCAGTTGAGCATTGAATTTAATAAATATGTATCAATTTCATCAAATATAACATTTAATTATTCGTTTTTATTGATCTCATATGTTAAAAAAAGAACTGCATAGGTACAGTACAAGATCAATTGTGGGAACACAAAAATACCAAAAGCACTGTTCAAATTACTTAATTTGTTTATATTACGGGATGTGACTATTTATCTTTGCATTAGATGTTCATAATAGTAAATAAAACAGTGATGAACTAATGTTTTTATTTATATAAAGGTGTCCCAAAAAATACGCCCTGAATGAAGATCCAGAGAAGAGATACTTATGAAGTACAAATTTGTCCCACTAGGAGTTCATTAAGGTATCGTTATTTGAAAAAAAATGTGTAGGTCACTTATAGTAGGTAAAATGTTAATATTGAAGTTTTGTGAATAACTTCCTCTTTGGAGCACTTTTGCACGCTGTTTCGAATTGCGACGCTCAATTATTTTTATCACTATTGGTAAGAGCCAACAAAGTAGCTGACATCTGGTGGCAAAATAAAACATATAGGTCGTAGGGAAAACGTTGTGCTGTCATATAGTAAACAGCCAAAATGACCAGCAAAATGAAAAGATATTGTGTTATACCGCAGTGCAATAATTATGCAAGTAAAGACATATCCGTTCATTATTTCCCAAAAACTGAAATATTAAAAAATCAATGGAAAATCGATTTAAAAATGAAGAACATGTCACCATTCAATAACGTTTATTCAGAATAATTTTTGCCTTAAAAATTTAAGTCCATGTAAGTATTGATATTAATTTATGCTTCAATACATTATTGGATTGTTTTTATAGTCATTAGAGGAAAAACATTTAAAAAAATACTATTCCATGCCAAAAATTACCGTAACCAGAATTTCTGGTACAGAGAAGAGAGGTTACTTGCCTGTAAGTAGTAGTAGTAGTAATTATTATTCTTTAACATTATAAATTATAACTACATTTATTTTATATTGTTTATAGGAAAGATAGAGAAGAAGAAACGAAAAAATGCCAGAAATCGAGCCAGCAAGAGGAAGACGTGCAAAACATAATACATGTAGATGGTTTTTTAATCAAACAAATATAATTTCCTCAATATTACAATTTATGGACAAAAATTAAATTATAATTATGTAACTATAATGAATTTTAAATCCAATAGTTTGGAGTTTGGTCTCTTCCACTTTTCTCACTGTCCTGCTTTACAGCTGCACACACATTTCCACACGATGTCATTTGTGTTATTGTTATCACGATAGAGTTAGGTGCCCCATTGTGTTCATATCCGTATTAAATAATGTGTACATAACTAAAAATAAATAAGTTAACAAGCAAGATAACCACAAATTTGTATATCATTTTACCTTTATACACTGCTTCTCCTTCGTTTATAGGCCGCACAGCACCTTTTAAATAAATATATACATCTGTCATTGTAATAAACATTCTGAATTTAATCAAAAATAATAGAATATTTCCTAAAACACAGCATCAAACTACAACGACTGCAAGTGTAAAACTCAACGTTTTCCCTATAAGTCTGTCTGCAGTGCTGCCATCTCTTGGATGTGATTTTCCCGAATTAGATGCCAAAGATTTAATTTTTATATAGACGCCGTATTGGAAAATTACACCATTGAAAACATTTTTCTTAACTTTTCAATGATATATAACTTATATTATTTTCACTTCCCTTCTTTCAGACAGCAAAATGCATCAAAATTTCTAAATTTATAAGTTAAAAACAATGGTTGTAATAAAGAAACAAAAACTACTGTCTAAAGATAGTTATAAGCTTTGTTGTGTAATAACAAAACTAGGTTGTATATTTTAGAGTTATATTATTAGATTAACTAAAATCAGCTTACATGATTCTGGTTAGGTAGCTTTCGACTATTTATTGGTCAACGTAAAATTTATATTTTGGAAATACCCAAATTAGAATTTACTTTTCATTACGTTTCTACCCTTTATCCATTATAAAAAAACTCTTCTTTATTGACAAAAAAAATAAGGTACTTGTGTTACCAGAATATGTCCACTTCTCTGGACTTGGTGACAAAATTAAATTCCTCCAGTTTCGTTTGACATAACCTACATTTCCAATTAATTAAGCAAATTAAAAAACTGAAAAAAGCAAAATGTATGGGGATAATTGGTTGACAAAAAAGAGAAGGGTACTGCAGTCACTTGGACAATTAGCTTCAGTAGCTTCCCTAACCCCTGCTCTGCTACGGCCCTGCCCTGAAGCTGGCACCCAGGACAGGACCAAGGAGAATGCCAAGTGACATATTTTAATTACCGAGCATTTGTTAATTTTTAAAATGGCGCATTAAATCACAAGTCAAAAAGAGTGTACTTACGAGAGCAATTGCCAAGAAAACAGAATCGTATTCAGGAAGATTTTTCTTAGTTTAAAATAACTATCTCTATTTCCTCTATAAAATGTATCAATCATTTTCAACCAACAATATAATGGTTTAAACTAGTATCCGCATCACATGTACGCCATTTTAATTAAAAAACGTAGCTTTTTAAAATTAATTTACCTACAAAGTCTGTTGAATACAACTGTTTGTGTCATATATTTAAAGGTTATGCTTACAGGTAACAAAAAACGGAAAAATACAATTTCACATGAGCAACTAACAAATTAATTAATAATGCACAGAAAATACTCCAGTAAAACGCATTACCTGTAAATAATTTTTAACAAAATAGAAATAAAATATATGAACTGCTAGGCAACTGTTTTGGTGATATGTAGCATGAGATACCTAATGAAATATGAGAGAGATTATTGAAAATGAAAATAATACGATGTTCCGGAACTCGAATCCAGGACTATTGAATCGCAAAGAAGCAATGTTGGTACCTTCATGGTTGATGAAAAAATATTTTATATCTAGAATATAATGTACGAAACATTCATTTTGTAATTAATGTCTTGCAAGAGAGCATGAGCAAGTGCCCGTAAGGCCTAAGGTCTCTTAGTATACGTCTACCACTATATGTTATTACTGAAATTAGTGCAACACCCTAACTGGATAAAAAGCTATGATGACATCATAACATGTCATGATATGGAGATACTCGTATTTAATCATGTAACATGAAGAAAAATTATTAAATATATATATATATATATATATATATATATATATATATATATATATATATATATATATATATATATATACTAATTTCAGTAATAACATATAGTGGTAGACGTATATTAAGATATATATATATATATATATATATATATATATATATATATATATATATATATATATATATATATCCAATGTGAGAGTTTTCGAATTTTTGATTTTTTCATATGTTAAAATATTTTTTTATCTAAAGCGTTTTTACTTTTATATTTTGTAAAATCTAAAAATACAGGAAAAAAATGTTAAACTTTTGTAATATTTTCTTCCCGCCATTACGGCGTACATAAAATCAACTATGTGCGAATTAGGTCTCGACATATGTGCCCAAAACGTGTTTCATAGAAAGAGACAAAAGCAAAATACGGCCACCTGTTTATATTTACATGTGACACTTGACAATTTAATTTCTGTGTTTATCGTATTTTCTAGGTTTTACGTTTACATATTTAAAATCAAATAATTTGCTTTTTGCGATTTGACATTGAATTTGACGTTTCAATATCAAATATAGAAGACAGAAGTTCATGTTTTCATTCTAAACTATAGCGTTCTTAACGCGGACAACTACAGCGAACCAAAGATGCTGCATACTTCATCGAATTGCGGACTATTTAACTAAAAATAAATTAAATATCGTTCGTACAAAAAATACGCTATATTTTATTACTTCTATTGCATTAATAGTAATATTGCATGTATAGTATTGCAGTAATGTGGAAAAATCATTACATTGCAACATGACTAAACTCCCTCATTGTTTATGTATATAGCCAAGACTATATTTGTAGGTACTGTAGACGGAAAGATCGGCTGGAGAACAAAGATAATGAAATAGTGCAGGATACATGCAGCCCCTCCTACATAACGTTGAAGAGAACTGCTGAAAATTAAACTATTATTGTTTGATTAGAGATTAATGTGGAATTACTGTACATACATAATTCGAATTTAGATTTAACATATATCATGCTATTTTATACTGGATTAAATTCGTGATTGGTGAAACAAATTTAACAATTAGGTCTACTAGAACAAATAATATTTGGTAAGGTTTCCAAATTTTTATTTATTTATAAACACAACGATTGTTTCGTTCTACCGATCATAATCAGGTGACATATACGAATACCTACTAAGCAGAAAAACATATTTTTAAATACTCGCAGGTATTATGGCAGTTACGGGGGATTTATCAAATTCAATTTGTTCATTTAAAATGTTACCTTTCTCTTGGAATTGTTTTTCGGGTTTCCAAATTTTCTAAAACAATTAACTTTAATCCTTTAGGTTATGCATATCGTTTCATATTTGGAAAATTTTATGTGCAATCCATTCATATTCGAAAAAAAAATTATTTTTAAATTTCAATAACGTTTTATGTAAACACAAATTTCTATACCAAATAGGAGTAAAGTATAATTTAACAAAGAGTACAAAATTTTCGTAATAAAAATTTGATCTTTATAAGTAAAGATATAAAATATATATGAGCACGACTCTTTACCTCGCTTTTTGTCCAATGTTTTTTGTGACATTAAATGCATTTTTTATTTTTTCATATTTTTCCCATTTGAACTCTATTTGAAACAATTTAAACTTCATCCACAAATTTCTGGCGTCGTAAATATTTTTGACGTGCATAATTCATTTCACCTGGCCAGAAATAACTCTTAGTAAGTTTTCTGCGAAGTGTAAATCTTCTGTCGCCCTAAGGCCGGCCCTGGTCCCATTGTTCGCAAGCGGTGCTGGGCGGTCCAGCGGCCACTTCTAGGGACATATGTTATTTTTAAGTTTGCAACAACTCTCATATTTCGTTTTTTTGCGCAGATAAAACAAGAATTTTCCGTGTTTGTCTCAATGATGTATTCTCCGTTGGTTACTTCAGTAAAGTTAGAGACTTTTTGTAATCTGCACGCGTTTGTGTTGGCAGCATTGTACAGTGTTTTATAGAATTCCCTGGCCGGCTGGTTAAATGTTTAAACTTGTGAAATTAAACTGCAATTTGTTATTTTGTACATGAGAATTTTAGGAACTTTGTTTTTAGGGAATTTCTTATTAAATTTGTAGCACTTGCAAGAGATGTTTTTCACGAAGATTAAAAAAATCAAATTTATGCTTTACATTTGAAATTATCTGCCCAAATGAAAACAAAAAGTCATTTAAAATGTTAATGATATTTTTCAATTTATAAATAAATAAATATAAATATATCATCACGGCTTATTACCTATTGCTGCGTGTGCCAATCTGTTTTGTACACAGGTTCTGGTAATGATGACATATTTGTACCGTGCGAGCGTTTACCAGGCGTCACCTCACGGGCACTCATTGCTGGCGTGGAGAGTGCACGATAGGTATCAATTTTGTGCCATTTAAAATTCGAAATATTTGGCATCGGTCGGGATCGAACCCGGTTCCCCAGATTCGCGACCAGACATTCAGGTACGCGACCACGAGATCCCATTTTTTCAATTTATCAAAATCGTTAAAGTTGAAAGTATATTATTCATTCTAAAGAATACTTCATTTATGAAGCTCATTAGAATTTAAATAATACAGGCCCGTATTCTCACCTCTCGAAGTAGCCCTACTTTCGAAAAATCGCTACATCAACTGTCAAATGTCAACTTTAATATTAAATTTAGAGAATCAAAAGTAAATTAAATTATAAATATCACTTATTTCAAATATTATAGGTTTCATTTACAAAAATATGAAACCCATTCTTATCTATTCATAAAATAAAATAAAATTTAAAAAATCGAAATATCGTTACTTCGGAAGTAGAGTTACTTCAAAAGGCGAGAATAGATTCTTTGCATTTTATAATGCTATCTACTAAAATAATTATTAATAAATATATGAAAAAATATAAAATATAAATTATGTACTTAGAAATATTTCTTTGTATAACTTGTAAAATACCTACGTGTTATTCTCTGAAAGAAAATTATAAAACATACATATTTCAAGTCTAATTAATTTGTAAAGAGAAACTGTAAATGCGACAAAAATTGAAACAAAATAACTTTACGAAGAAACCATGAAATTAAAACTTTTTAAGAAGTATTTCTAACAGTAAGTAATTATCAAGTAAAATTCAAAGAAAATAATTTTCAGAAGAATTTAAATAAACAATTTGCATAGTTTTATATATCGTGTAAAATATTCAAAAAATATACCGTTTGTAAGACAAAAATTTTAATAAAACTTTCTAAATTTATAATTATTCCTTGGTATTTATTTTACATATGCTTATTCAAACATTAAAATATCACTCAACACTCTACATTGAATAATATTAATAATAGTTAACCGTTAAAAAATTTATTTGATAAATTGAGGCATACCTGCAATTATTTTATTATTGGAACATCGAAAACAAAAATACATTGGCCCGTATTCTCACGTCTTTCAAGAAGCGCTACTTCCGAAAAATCGCTACTTCAACTGTCTAATCTCAACTTAGTGTTAAAAAATAGAGAAATAAAAATAAACTGTATTGTAATTAGCACTTATTTCAAATATTATAGGTTTCATTTGCCAAATTTTTGATACCTATTTTTGTCTACAAATAAAATTTAAAAAGTCGAAACAGCGTTACTTCGGAAGTAACGTTTTTGCAAGAGGTGAGAATACAGGTCATTGTATTTTTAACATCAATGTTTGAAACAAATAATTATATGATTAAAAAGAAATGTAATAGGGCGCGAGCAGTCACGTAACTCGAGCGACCTTGACTTGCTTGGGATCAGCTGATTTGTGGACGCATGTCATTTTGATAAGAACATAGTCAATTTGACAAGAACATTGTCAACTTGACAAAACCAATATTTTGACTTATTTTGATTTTGAATTGCTAAAATGTTATTATTTTATAATTTTTGGGCAGTAAAACACATGAAATTAAAAATAATATTTTAGCAGTTAAAAATCAAAATAAGTCAAAACATTGATCTTGTCAACATGACATTGTTCTTGTCAAAATGACGTGCGCAAATAAATCAGCTGATTCTAAGCAAGTCAAAGTCCATCCAGTCACGTGTCTGCTCGCGCCCTACAACAGTAATTCTTATCAAAAAAAGCAAAACCTTATTTTTATTTACAACAAGATATAAATTATGAGAAAACTTGTCGATTTCAAGATTTTACGAAAAATATTAAAATGCTTTAGTTAACAATTAATATTTTATTATTAGATGAATTCTAATATATTTGTAACGTTTATTTATTTGGGTGTAAAAAACAAAGATATATTATTAATTAAACTAAAAGTTTATTATATGATAAATAAGTAAAAAAATAAAATAAAAAATGACGATTACTATATTTAAACAAATATTAAATACTAATTTGAAACTAAGAATATTATTATATTCTTAAACGCCAAGATTATTTATTTATTTAAACGATTAACACAACGTTCTATTTATTTACATAATATTTATATCACTGCGCGTTCCAATATTTAGAACACCGTTCGATTGCAGACTCTTGTAGACTGTCTACGCGATATTTATAAAACTATATTTATGTCGCCATTCAACTGTCTAACTTCCCTCACGGGACTCCAGTCGTCAATTTGTAACTCAACTAACTAACTGATCGGGCAGAGCTGCGTCGCCTTTATACCTCTCTATTATTTTAGAACATCGCAGAATATTTTCAGTAAAATTTCAGTACAATAAAATTAAAAGGATCCGTCAAGCGCGGGGAATTACGCTTATCCCCGTCTGTTTACATAGGTGTGCGGCAATTATATGTATTATGGCCTTCTGAGAAAGGATTATGTTCTAGTACATTCGACGAGAGGCGTGCGCTATATTAAGTGGCGTAGGTATAACTTGTTCGAAGATATTTCGTTATGGCTTTAACTTATTTAAATATTTAAATTCGGAAATCCCTAATCTCTGTGCACATTACGTATTTCAGATTTACTTGAAATAATAATGATCTCACAATTAGAAATATAAGATGAGAAGAATCGTCCTTGACTGGTATTAATACATATTAGGGAAAATAATTGAATTAATTTGGGGGCAATTAAAATGCAATATAAGACGGAACAATACATCACCGACTGTAAGTGACGATGTTACCGAACTAATAATAAGTGAAATGAACAATATAACACCAGAAATTTGGGCTAACAGTGTGCGTCATGTGATTGATATAGAAAATCAATATATTGATATTAATAATATTAGCAAAGATTTTATTATAAATATTCAAGACTCAAGTGACGATAGTGAAATGGATTGAGATCGTGACAATGATATTGTCGAAAAATTACATATGTATATCAGTGTAATATATATTTATTTTTATGTATGGCACTATTGTTTAATTGCATTATTTAATTAAACGATGAATTGTTATACAATGATACTTTTATGTAACATTTTTTTTTCTTCATTATCATTAATAATATTTGTAGTATGCAGCTGGACTGTGTTTTTTTTTTAAATTTATTTATTTAATTGTAAAACAGTTCTGCTCGTTGACTGCGCGCAGTTATGCCTCCAGCTTTGAAAAGTTTGTATTGTATGTATGCATGCCGCATGCGCAGACAGTATTTGAAAGTTATCACGAAACGAAAATCAACATAACCAAAGATATCTTCAATTAATTACTACTTTAGTAGCATTTGTAGCAATAGTAAATTTTTTGAATAACTTTTAATAATGTCTGATGCATTGGCGTTTGACAGATATAACCTTGTCTTAATTGCAGTAGCTGCCGCAGGGTACTTTTTGTTTATTCCTCTCAGAACTGCAAGCAGTTAACAACAGTTGTGACGTCATACAAAGCAGAACTCGATACATCGCAATTTTCTGTTGACAATAAAAAAACGTACCCATAGTTTGTAATTTTTATGTTGTCAATATATATAATATTTTTTAACAATTAGCATATAACCTCTAATAATTCAGTTTTGTAGATCTGTTAATATCTCATAAAACTCTCAAGATCATCGCTGCGCATGCAGTGGTAGGTGAATGTACCGTACAACAAATGTATATATCTTCACTTCACTTTATATTTCTACCCACTGCCACTGCTCTGCACATAGGCGCCGACTACGTGGGGGCTTCGGAGCTCAAGCCCTAACACGGAGAAATCTGAGCGGGCTCTGTCCCACACGGAAAAAGCGAAGGGATTCTGCCACCACACACAAATTATTTTTAATACCAATAAAAAGTACATTCATTTTGAAATGTTTTTAATACGTCAATTACTTATACAAAGTAACAATGTATATCTATTCTATTATTTATTTTATAAGATTTCCAACTTGTCATATTGTATTGACTAAAGTACTGTGAAAGTAATGCGTGCGGACTAGCAAATAGTATTGCCACCAGTGTTGCCAGATTAAACTACACTAACTACAGTATTTTCGGAAATTAATAATAAAATTATCAGATTTTAAAATTACGTTAAATTCCTGTGAAATATATATATATATATATTATATATATATATATATATATATATATATATATATATATATATATATATATATATATATATACAATTGAAATTTATTTTCTATCTGTCTTATGTGGAGTTTCGCGGTAAATTAAAAAAGTCAATTTTTTTTTAAATTTAGATACCTAGATAAATTGGCATCTTTGTACAATTCTATATGTACCAATTTTAAGGCATAAAGTTTTTATTTGGTAAATTTTATGTTGCCTACTTTTAACCCCCACACGAAAATCCAAAAGGCGGCGCCTATGGCTCTGCACCTCCATTGACATGAGCCTACGTCCTACGAGTTTTACGAAATATTAACTTTACTTCATTATTTATACTTCTTGCTAAATATTCCTTATAAGGCAATAGAGCTCGAGCAAGCTCATGGACTCGAGCGCCCTTGAAATGATGAACAATTAAGTGCAATGCTTGTCAGCTTGTCACGTAGACAAGAATATAAAATATTATTAATGTATAATGTTCAGGCAATACAATACACAAAATATAATCATATCTCCAGAAAGGAAATTTGTCAGTATTAATTTCAATTAAATGTATTCCTTTGCTCTGTATTAAAATATTAATCCATGAAATAAAAGATTTTCAGCAATATCATCCTTACTGTCTTCCTCCATCACCTTAAATTTTTAAGTAGAGGTTCACTCGGTTCACTGATTTCAATAATGCCATCAGAAAGCCCGTGAGAAAAACGGTTGAGAAACACTGCCTTATATAATTGTAACAATATAATGATTTTAGTATTAATGTTGAATTTAATAGTCGAAGCATAGTAGCCTACCAAGAATTAATGTATTTATAGGTTATGTTTACAACCATAAATAGTTTATAATTATAATAATAGTAATACATATTCCATTCCTCTCATACATTCCTATTAAATCAACACGTGTAAATTATATTTGTTGTTTTTGTTTTAGGATTTACACGAGAATTAATGCATGTAACGCTTCAATATTAATATTGAATGCATCTATATTGAAGATTATTTATTTAAAGGGTTTAACTGAAATACAAAATTTAACTGATTCTGACAAATTTCATTACCGTTGTCATCACGTACACTCACAATGGCTTGAATTGAATTTTTATTATTAATGGAAAGTGGTTACGTGTGTAAGCTACTGTTGAAATCTCTATGCGCATCACTAAATTAAACTTTAATTTTTTTCACTGTAGCAAATGAGTTATTCTAACACATTATTTTTTCTGAAACTACTATTTTACTAATTATTTAAAAAAGATATAATTGTTGAGAATCTCTCAACATTATTATAAATTTATCAGTTGTAAAGCAAAAATACTTGTTTACATTTTGAACTGCAATAGAGATAATATAGTGATAGTGATATATTTCTTATCAGTTATGAAAATAATATCAAATTTATTATGCAATGCTTTCAAGTTTGTTCCTTATTTAATTAATCAAGAAAAAATATTTGTAAGATTCAAAGAATCAACTGTTGCAACTATCAATTTAACGTTCACCTGTGTTAAAAATTTATGAGAAATAGCTAAACAATAAACATTAAGAGTATTCTGTACAGCTGCACTAAAATATGAAGCGAAAATTCAAATAAATTGTTCCTGTACTCGAATTACTAACATTTTTAAAATTCAACGCTATATAAACATACTTCCGATATTAACCTTCATTTTAAAAAAAGAATTATTGCAATTTGTTAGTATTTAGCTTTGATTTTATAGGCAAAACGAGAAATGCTGTTATCCCTATAAAATCAAAGTCAAATATTAGTAGATTTTAATAATTCTTTTTTTAAAGTGAAGGTTAATATCGTAAGTATGTTTATGTACAGTACTGAATTTTTTAAAATGATAATAGTTCCAGTACAGGAACAATTTATTTGAATTTTCGCCTACAGCTATACAGAATACAAAAGATATATTAATTAAAATAATTCCGAATGATTTTTTTTCAATGGTGTATTAATAGTTTCGCTATGCCGCGTTTTACAGTGGTAATAATTTAATTTACTAAAAATATTCTTTGTTCGACTTTGGTGCAAATATTTTAGATATTTTTAACTTAATTCAGGCTGTTAATAATAATAACGGATACATAATATTAAATATATTATTACATTTTTAATTATTTATTAAATATCGGCGAGCGTGTCAATATACTTGGTCAAATATTATGTAGCTGTCAAACGCAAACTTCGCGTTCAATATGAATAAAACCTGGCATACACTTTCCAAACCGTAGTACCAACCTGATAAAAAAAATAAGATCAGTCGAAAGATAAAGAAATGCCACGTGAAATTAAAAAATTATCGTTACTTTTTGACCAAACCTCGCACATTTGTATAAAATAACACACATAATTTATTTAATAATATAAAATGTTTCACTAAGTACAATATGTTAAATAGTTTTCGGCTAAATTATTCAATACGAGTACGGGATCATTTAACATTTATAAATTCAATTTCGGCAGTTTATCCCTATTAGCCGAAAATACTGCTGTTTCCAAATACATAGTCGAATTTTCCACTTTAAGCTAATTATTTACAGAGGCAACATTAAAATTCAATTAAAAATGATAACTGAAACAAATTGATTTCCTTAGATATGTTCTTCAAATAAAAAATGAAAAATGGCCTATATTGAGGCTGCATATTATCGAACATTATTTTTTATTAAGTTATATTTCTTTCAAATTCAAGCCGAATGTAGGTTATTTATGAAAAATTTAATCAATATATGATATATACGCCATGCATTCCCTAATCCGTCATACCATGTAAGTTAAGCCAATAATACAATGCTATAATGTACTTTTTAAGTGAATTAAAGGAAAATTCAGTCCTCGTTTAGGGTAGAAGCGCATTCGTACATGAAAAAATAAATAACTAATTGACTTAGACACGTGTAACCGTATAAGTTGGTGAGAGAGAGGAATTGAATTATATTCAAACTCCAGCAATTTCGATGCTTAGTCCCCAACCGCTAAGTTCCTGCTACTGTATCTGTTACTTTGTAACGGCGTGCTCCATACCGTATTTAAATACGTACGAGGTGATAGAAACTTTACCACTTATTATACAATGTGTTACAAATACGAGTAGAAGGTGGAAACTAAATAAATATATTATAACACATTATGCATTTGGCAGAGAAACATATGCAAATATGAATAAATGTATACATCAGCAAAGATTATTACCCATTCCTAGATGTAAAAATTTGCCAAATTGACACACATACCTATCTACTGTACATGACTATGTCACCCTAAGTAAGTGATGCGTTTCAACAGATCAATCAGTCGATTTTAGTGACACTTAACTTATAACTCAGCATTATACACAACGGGGCATAATAAAAGTAGTATATTTATTTAATAATATATTATGCAACGAGTTTATAATGATAGTTATTAATAATCATTATACATGAGTTGCATACACTTGTTTTTCTACGACTATTCATAATAATTTAAAAAATTAACAATAAACCAATAAATTGGTTATCAAATTATTCTGTATCATAATGATAATCTATATCATAATGAATGTCATGTACAGATGACACATACATAATATTAAACATAGGTGTAGAAAAACATAGTTTTAGATGGGAAGATTATATGACATTAATTATGAGTATGGTATGGCTATAATAAATTTATATTAGTGGAAATACCAAAGATGAAGAGTTAGTAATTATTACAAAATTCTATTTATTTCCTTGTAACACTATGTTAGGTACATATATAAAATTTCTATATTAATAAATAAGAAACAGCAAATTCAATACAAAACACACGTATAGTTAATTACAGATTATTATATACAATAATATTTAAGCAAAATTTATTTCAATTTTACTATATATACAAAATATATTTTGCATTTTACTTAAAAAAAAAAAAACTGTATAACGGCTTGAGTCAGATTACGAATAGGTGTGTTAAGGTACGAATATTTGGACAAACTACGTCTAGGGGCCATAGAGGTACGTGCGTTGAAAAATGTGCGTCTGCGGAATGGGGTCATACCACATTTTCCAATTTATTTATTTTTTTCTGAAAGTACACTTAAAACTACTTACGAAAATATATATTTTATTTCACATAAATTTCTAGTTTTACAGTAATAATTTTTTAAAGTTTATATAAAATTTCAAACTACATTTGACGTTTATGTCGTTATGTTTTGAAACCAAATGTTGACAGCAACAATTTTGAAGAAGTAAATTCAAATAATTTGCCAAAAATTGATTTTACACGGTCAATGTGGGACAACATTCTTCTTCATTATCAGTTTGGTACCTAATACTTTATATTTCATGCAATTTTCAGCATCTTCTTCAAAATGTGTATCAATGAAATTTGGTTTTTTATACAGTTCTACGTTGAAATGATCTTCACAAACATAAGCAAGAGTAGTGTTCAAAACTTTTCGAGTATTTATTGCCTTACACCATCTTTCCCTTACATCTTGAAGCCTAGAAATACGAAAAAAAAATTTATTTTTACTTCTCAACGAGTTGTTCTAGCACAGAACAATATTGTACACCATTGTAATATCTAAATCAAACATAAATTGTATTTATATATAATTTTTATTTAGCATATCATTATTTGTACTAAAAAAAACAACTTGTTACAAGGATGTTGACGTTACTTTCAAAATAATGGTTATATAAGGTTATGTTAGAAAAAAGTGACAGATCTGTTCATGTACAGTAAAAGCACGAGTACGGGTTTGCCTCAGTATCGTATATTTGTGTACAAAACAGTGACGTCACAAAACCAGACTCAGAATCTTTATAAAGAAAATCATGAATGAAAAGTATAATAATATTAAATATTTTTGATGTATATATGCATAATATTAGATAAATTTTTCATTTATGAAAGAAAAATCAACATTTTTTTCTTTTTAGTATGACCCCATTTCTTTTCGGATTATGTTTACAAGGTTGTTTTGAAAAAAATTAACGTGCTACAGATAGTACAGATCATGTGACCATAATAAAAAGCATCTCTAACAACCACGTAAACATAATCCGTAGACGCACACTTTTCAACGCACATACCTCCAAATACTGACAAAAAACAGCCAATTAGTCTAACAATATAATTAATATAGTAATATTTGATTTGGCCATATTCATATTTGTCTCATATTTACTTCTCCCCTAAAAATAGGTATAAATAAATGTTCTAATTCTATGAGTTTCCAGACCAGAATTTAATCTAGAGGTCACTGCAAATGGATAATTTAATAGAAAAATAGTAATGTATTGGCCTAGAGTTTAGCTTTATGCTTGATTAACTATTTAATACAACAAAAATATATACAGAAAATAGAAATAAAATAAATTGAAACTATTTCAGTGTTTTCACATTTAATTAATGTCCAAATGTGAAATTTACTGCTCTATTTCATATGATTTTTATAATTTTAGTGTGTAAGAAATAAAGAAACTACTTTTCTCAACTTAGTATTTCACGTACCTATTTATTTTGTATACTATTGCAACAATCATAAAAAATCACATTAAAGTTCAATGTACTAAATAACTACTTTTTATTTCCAGTCACAAATAAGGGAAATGTTGTAATACGACTAAACAAAGCATTTTTTAAAATAAATAATCACTTCGGAAAAAATCATTTTTATAATGAGAAATATTCCAATTTTTAGATAATCTTACTAATATTTTTCTAATGTAGACTATTTTCATGAATACTCAGTTCGATTTTACTATACTAATTAAACAAATTAATGAAACAAAAAATTAAAAATTTACGCACTAATTCTTATAATTATTTTCCCTAAAATTTTACAATGTTACCAGCATGTGTATGTCTACACGTATTTTTGTCTTATAAGTAAATTAAAAACTACATACCATTACATTTGACATGAGAGAAAATAACTGAATGTAAATATTATATATATATATATATATATATATATATATATATATATATATATATATATATATATATATATATATATATATATATATATATGTATTCCTCGACTGGATCAAAGTAATACGGGGAAAACTTGGAGAAAAACAGTGTGATGAAAACGTTTGAAAATTGTTTTATTACATAGCCGAAGTTTCAGCACCCAATATGCCTTCTTCAGGGAAATATAAACATACTAAATTGAAAAGGTTTTTTTAATTCCACATTTAAAAAAAAAATTCAACAACAATTCAAACAATTTTCAAACGTTTTCATTAGACTATTTTCCTCCAAGTTTTTCCAGTAAATATTATACTTAATTATTTCCAATAATTTCACATAATATTTAATTATTGAAACATACTCCTTTCATCTGACAAAACTAAATATTCAACCTTCGTGATAATTTCTTGTGTTTTTGTTTCCACACCTTCCTGCACTTTGGATCATCCTCAATTGATTTCCTGTCTCGACCAAAATTTCATTGTAAAATATAAGATCGCACCGTCCACATAGCCGCCAATCATTTTTCATAAATAATTGTAATTCATTGCCCTTTGTCAAATTTTTTATGAGTATATCGATGCATTTGCCAACATTTCTTGACTTCAAACATCTGCCGACACTACGTACCTCTTTTAATTTTTATTACCAAATGCTGGAAGTTAGCAGACAAATGTCACAATAACTTGACTGATGACTGCAGAGAACTATGAATTGCATCTTGTAGATTTCATTTAAAAAAATCCCTCATAAATTTAATCAAATGAGTCAGGGTATGTGCACAGCCCTGACGGTCATTTGGCCCATATCATATTCCATAATTATTAATCTCAACGTGTCTACTTTATAAATCAACAAAAATTACCTAAATAAATAATAATTTACTGTGTTTCGTTTTTAATTTCAATGCAGTTTGCCCGATGGGCCAGGGCCACCCTATATAAAGAAATTCATTGATATATTACATACTTGTAGCTAGCCGATATAGAGACCAAATTTTGGAACTAAAACTGTGCCCGATGTCGCATTTTGGCATTTAGAATCAGGGTTTAGATCTACTTTACTTAAATATGAGAACACTTTAAAAAACAAAGTGCATCGATTTAATTTGATGATCAAGATATTAAACTTCATTACTAAAGCAAAGAAGTCTTGCAATTAGAACGTATCAATTTCAAGGTGTAGGATTTCACGTTAACCTTCCGGAGGGCGCGGTTTTTAGAATTACAGGAACGGGCGTGCCGCGGCATTTACACTGCATGTAATGCATGTATTGTCTCTAAAGTTGAAAAAAATATTATACTAAGTATAAAATATACACAAATATAGGTTTTTGAACGTATCTCATTACATAATAACAAAAAAAAACATTGATATCTATTATGTATATACTTTTATATAAAATGAATCTTCCTCCATTTGTTTCTGGGCTTCACACGTAACACATTTTTATATTGTGCGACTATGTTCCTTGCACACATATTCACTACATTGTGCATGTTGATTTTGCTCTGTTGTAAAAGATAGGTACCGGCTATGCTGTAATAATTGTATAATGCTAAAATCAAAATAACTATGAAAATATATGATATGGTTAGACATAAATATGAATAAAATAACAAAACATATGAGGAAATACTTAAAATAAGTTGAAAATTCATGAAAAGGGTAAACAAAAATTTCACTTACATCAGAAGGCGCGCGTAGCAGCAAACACACCGCAAATATGTCACTTCTTTAAAGAAATCTCTTCAGTAACTGAACTGTAATGAACAGGAACAGTACATATACAGCAGACGGCGACGTATATTGTGATTAACGAATACTAGAATGCATGTGCACATAACTTTCACAATATCAGTGATGCAAGGCTGAAAGTAAAATTTGCGGCAACTCGCCGCATGCACGCCCGACGGAGGGTTAAGGTGATATGAGCAACATCTGATATAGCACATAAATATCTTGAGAATGAAGAAGAGACATTAAATAATTTGCCACAAATTTATAACTCACTTAGAACTTTGATGTTTTTTAGATAAAAATATATTCCACATAATGCCAATTTAAAGACCTAATATGTATTTTAAATACTGTCTGAATCTGAATATATGTTGTTTTAAAACTAAAATGAAAATAACAGTTTACAATACAAGAAGTCTTTTTTTTAAATCCCCGTCACAGGTATCCTAATTAACTACACGTATTTGAACTTTAATCAAATAATGGAGAATGGGGATAAAGTTTCGCACTTTCTTGTCTCTGTCTAACCACAAATTACTCTGCGTAGGATTTCTTCCCAAGTCCCCAAAAGTAGCATAAATCAATATCTTCTAAAATGATTACAGGGAATTAATCATACATTCTCCGAAACCGCATTCACTGTGACTGATTACCGCGCAAGTTACGGACAACTAACGGCTGACTAACGCCCGCTACTTAGTGATACACTGCCCGTAACGCCTCATTTGTCAAATGACCCTAGATTGTGGCAAGGGTACCAAACCCGACCGATAAAAAATTTATACAAGCCCTTAGTAGCTACTTTAATGAGAATGGAGATTTTTGTTATGTTAAGTTAGATGTTGAGTTCTAGGCGAGCTCACGGGTTATTAGGTGGTTTCAATTTTATTTTTTTTTGATTGAGAAATTGTTGTCTTTATTTAAATGTCTTGCTTAATTTTGTGTAAAGCATTTAGCATACAAAAAAATACAACCAAAATTGAGGCATAACGAAAAGCACGAAATAATAAATATTAATGAAATACCTACCAGTTAAAAAGTAATAATAAAAATGTACGAAAATAGGCAACGCTAAATTAAATTTACGTAACGCAGCTATGTTCCCCAAAAGGTATCGCCCATCTATTTAAAATTATACAGTGTGTTAAAAAACAAAACTAACTCGCAGTAGGGTATGAGCAGAGAAACGTATGTCTGGTCATTATTTAATTCAAAAGCCAAGTTGTCAAAATTGGTCTATGGTCTGCTGTTTCATTGGGAAATTTCCCTGAAATTCATTGTAACAGGCAGCAAAAGAATATTGCCATTCGCCATTTTTTAATTTATTTTCATCTCTAAAATAAGATTCTACAAGAAAAACTTTGATTTCATTAGATAAATTTTTTGACAATATCTCGCGTCAAATTGACATGGGTCCATAAAAAATTAAATAGGAATAGGCCAAGGGACGGTCTTATCTTTTATTTTTTTTGTTTTAACTAAATGATATGTTTAATTATGTTAACAATAATTGCCTCTTGACAGTTTTTGCATATAATATCAGTGGTTGTTTCCCATAAAGATCAGAACTGCTTGGAAGAAAAATGTAATGAAATCATGCAAAATTTATCGAATTGGTTCACCAAAAATAGTTTATTTCTCAATGCTGCTAAAACAAATCTTTTATATATATATATATATATATATATATATATATATATATATATATATATATATATATATATATATACAGGCTGTTCAATTTAAGTGTTTCACTATTGCTATCTCGAGAACCGTAAGAGATACGAAGTCGGTTACATTAGCAAACAATTTCTATATTATAAGACTATTAAAATGAACATTACAATTTTTTTTTCAACCAGTGGTTCTCAAAATACAGAATTCAACTTTTTAATTTTAAATGAGAACCTACTTTTTTTATTCGCCTATTCGATTCAGCATTTTTTCTGAATACAACGATATAAATGTTTATACCTTTACATAACAAAAAAAAACGAGAAAAATGCAAAAGAAAAATAATTATTTTCATATTTATTTCTACATGTAATCAGAGTGCCATGACAAAAACAATTAAATATTTTGTTTTGTATCACATGTCAAAGTAGTTCGTTTATGAATTTTCTTGTTTTCTTTTGTGTTAAAATTAATTTTACGCACGAAGAAAAAATTAATATGTACGAAGTTTTCATATTATCTCTGAAAAATACTCTTACTGCAAAGTATATGTATAGGGAACGTTATCCTGAGCGGCGATTTCCTTGTCGTCAGTATTTTAGAAAATTAGAATTAGCACTGCGCGCTAATACGGATGCATTCGTATCGAAGCGAGTTAGCGTACATGATCAAGAAGCTGAGATAAATATATTAGCATATTTTGAAGCTAATTCAACTGCTTCAGTTAGAATGGCTGCCACTGAGTGTAATTTAAGTGTAGGCACGATCCATAGGATTTTAAAGAAACATAAATATAGACCATTCAAAATGATTAAAATTCACCATTTACATTTACCTGGTGATCGTGAGTGAAGATTTGAATTTTGTAATTTATTGATAAATGAGGATTCAGGTATCTTGAAATCAATTATTTGGACTGACGAAGCCAATTTTTCTAATAATGGTATGTCAAATAGAAAAAGCACACACTACTGGAGCCGAGAAAATCCTGTTGCTGTACGAGAGAGAAGTTTCCAGCGAAAATTTAATATAAATGTTTGGTGTGCCATTTTCAGTGATAATATTTACGTACACATGTACGAAGGTACATTGAGTGGTAACAGATAACTGAATTTTATTCAAAATATGCTGGGTATTATTTTGGAAAACATACCAGTAGCTGAGTTGGGAAACATTTATTTCCAGCAAGATGGTGCACCAGCTCACAATTCGCGTCAAGTTAGGGATTACCTAAACGACCGGTTTCCAAATCGGTGGATTGGTACTTAAGGTCCTATTCCGTGGCCCGCAAGATCACCAGACCTTAATCCCCTGGTCTTTTTTATGGGGTTATGTTAAAGATGAAGTCTACAAAACTATCTATCCTGATATTCAGCATTTAAAAAATGCAATCGAAAATATTATTTCCCACGTAGACGGCTGAAATTTAAGAAAAGTAAGAAGTAATATGTTCAGAAGGCTGGAATTAAGTATAAATCAACAAATATTATAGGTGGCTATGTGAAAATAAACAAAACGTAACAATGTAAATAATTAAATTAATGTCAAAAAAGTATACATTTGTTTGTTACTTAATTTAACTTAGTTTGTAAACAAAAAAAAACATTTTGAAATGTTTACGAAAAACGAATTAATTGATATGATTGTTAAAAATTATTTCTAATATTTCTAAATTATCTCATTTTTTCTCGAAATTTTTCAAATACATTAATAAAAAATATTACATCGTTGAAAAGAGAAAAAATGGCGGTTTCCATTTTATTAAAATAATTATAGGCTGCCGTTTGAAAAATAAAAGTTGATAGTCGTATTTTGTAAACCTGACTTTATAAAAAATATCTACATCTGCCATCAAATAGTATATGTAAAATAATAAAACTTTTATATGAGCCATTTTATCTATTACTTATAATAAAAAAGTTAAAGGGGGGGGGGCGTCTTCCCAGACTCACTCTGTGTATATATATATATATGTATATATATATATATATATATATATATATATATATATATATATACCATTTTATACCTACCAAAAAACTGAAAATCACAATATTGATTTATCAGTAAAAAATGAACCTATTTCTAAAAAGAAAAATACAACATTTTTAGGAATGGTTGTTGATGAAAACGGTAATTGGAAAGCATGTTATCATGTACGACATCTCAAGTCATATTTAAATGTAGCGCAGCTTCTGATGTATTATCATGCGGTTGTTGGCTCAAGACGGCATTGAAATTTGGGATTCATCAGTTTCATCTCAATAAGTTTTCATATCTCAGAAGATAATTGTTAGATGCATATCAAATGTTTCATACAATGAATCCTGTAAGCTTTTATTTCAAAAATTTAAAATATTTCTAATTCCATCTTGTTATACAATTTTGTATAGTAATTTATAAAATTAAACATAAATTTAATATTAATAGTAGCATTTATAGCTACAACACCCAGGCAGAAGGACTTAGTTAGAATGCGTCACAGACGTCTATACATTGGAAGAAAATCTCCAAAATACAAATGTACACTTTTTTCAATCACTTGCCGGAGCCCATTAAAATACATAAGTAGATAATTAAAACCAAATTGATTTTTTTAAATTCAAAACTGTTTTCATAGTGAGTATATTTATCCCATAGGTAAGGGTATTTATTTTATTCTTATAATATCATACATACTAAATTCTTTGGATGTTTTTTTTATGTTTTTATAATTGTTCTTGGCATGTTCATTATCTTGCTTATGATCTTGAATGTATAATAAAATAAATAAATAAAAAAGAATAATACCTGAATATTTCCTACAATTTTATTCTTCCCTGTGGTTTGAAAAGAAACCACATCTATTAAATAATTTAAACGTCAACTTTCATTCGCCAGTCATGCAATACCTAGCGCACAAATCATGTTACTCAAATGCTCTTAAGTTTGTCAATCTATGCATATCACCCCAATTCTGTAATAAAGTTACTAACTCGTAGCAACATTGTTATAGCAATAATAATAGCCAACACTGAATAAAACATTAAATGACAGGTTTTACATTTGTTTCTTGGTTAAAATTTTTGGTGATGTTGTTAAGATTTAGCAACTTTCTTATAAAATTGAGGTTAGTATTTAATCATTGGTAATATGTAGTTAAAAATATTTAAATTAAAAGTTTGTTACCTTATTTAGTATCTTATTAATGGAGAGATTGAGAGTTGAAGAGAACTAGAAGCATACCTAAAACAAACAAAAATGTGATAAAACTTACATAATTACAAAATCAGAACAGTATAATATAATCAATACATTTATTATTAGAAAAAAATCTCAAATAACTGATATGCCGTAATAACGATTATTAGTTTTAAAAGAGTATACTCGTATTCTAAAATTATATCTACCTTCCATAACTGCACACAAAAAAACATTATCGTAAAATGTTAAAATTGGTTTCAAGTAAACTTAAATATTATTTTGAGATATAAAACTAATCACAGAATTATGAAATGAATTTATATCGAGTTAGCAGCAAATGTTATGCTATTCTTTACCAAAAACGTAACTTCAAACAAATAATGTAAAAAATACATACTTTAAAAAAAATTGCAAGTATATTCATATCGCTATTATGAAGTTTCCTTTTGACTAGTATGTAATTGCAGTTTGCTCATTCTGTGAAGTAGTATCTCTCTTACTGGTCTCATCTCTAAGAGTAAACAAATTCAGATCACCTTTCATCCACTTTTATAAAGCCCGCTCATAACTCCTATTTAACTAAAGTTTGAAATTAGCCCGCGCCGTATTCAAAGTTTATCCGGGCGTTAATCCTAGGTTTAACTGCTTAATCCTTGGCTAATAGCGCTGATTTGAATAGACCCAGGACCCAGGTTTAGATGAAACGCATCACACAAACAACGACTAACAAAACATCAAAGAGATGAAATAATACATATACTCAATGTTATAACTAGATGGTTTTAGTCTACTCTTTTCGATTTTAATTTTGGTTTAAAATTTAAATATTGCGTTAATGAAGACTGTATAGGTTGGCTCTTTTCCAGCACCGTAATAGAAGGTTTTTAAAGGGTTTACAGTTCCACTAAATTGAAATTTTATTCACCGTATTTCGCGCAGTGTTTCTTTTACGTACTTCAAAGTAAATTAATTTTCTTTTCAAAAAAAAACTTCGGAATGATGAATTAACATAGAAAAGTTTTTTTGTAACTTCAACTTAGAGAAGAGTAATGTTATTTTAGATTATAATGATTGTTTGCACCGCCTAACAATTAAGAAAATTGATATGTATACAAATATTTTTCGCCTAATTCTATTTACCTCTATCTTTGCCTTATTCACTTAGAAATTACTGAGTTAATGAATGTACGAGTATGTTTAAATCTCATATTGAACAACAGCTAACCCTGATGGAGTACCGGTAGCGATATTTATTTATTTATTTTTATGATAAACAAAAGCACATCTTAGATGACCTTAAAAGTTATTTAAGTCGTAATTCTTATAGGTAAACCCCGTAAAAACTCATTTCACTGCTTTATATAGGAAACTATTGAAGATCGGTCCCATGTCGATTACGCTTTTTTACTCATTTTAGTCAATACTATAATCATGCCCTTAAAAAAATACTTTTTTTTAATACACTGTATACATTGTACAAAAGCGTTGAACAATAAATAAAAATGATAAAATGTATTGTAATGGATTACTCGGTGGTTGTAGGGCGGAGGTTTTATACAAAGGAGAAACTCTCATTGATGTTAATTTTATTTAAAATCCAATATTTTGTGGTTATTTTACCACTTCATCAGAGGGAAACTACAACGTACAAAATTTGTTTAATCGAAAGAAGAGGTTAAATTATATTACAATTTTGAAAAGTACTTACAAATAGTTTTAACTTGATTAAAGATTTACTAACATCTCATATTTCCGCCAAATGCACGTTAATTTTATAAAAATACACATTATTTTTAAAAAACAAAATTTTAAACAAATATAAAGTTATTCATGTTCCATGTGCACATGGAGACAAATATTCTTGGTTAAGATTTAGTTACATTTGCTTCCGGGCAACAGGTGAAGAAGAGAAAATGACCAATAGTGGCGCCAAAATATCAACCTAATTCTAGGTCTAAAAAATAGAATTCTGAAGATCTGTCATCCTACGTTAGTTGGATCGGCATTATCTAGATTAGAGGAGATACTGGTTGAGAATTCTTTCCCTAAACAACTACTAAAACGCTTATTATATAATACTAGTAACGCCGACCGCCATTTTGATCACGAAGCTAATGATAACAATGAAAGAAAAACATTTATTGCCCTTCCTAATATACAATCTCTTACACCGAATCTAATTGGTTTATTTAAAGACGAAAAACATCTAATTTTTGCTAAAAAAAAACTTGAAGACTATAAACAACCTTTATTCAAATGTTAAAGATAAGACACCATTATTAAATCAGTCAAATGTTATCTATAAAATACCATGCAGTGTTTGTGGGAAAATTTATATAGGTCAAACCTCTCAGAAACTTAAATCTAGAATATCCCAGCACAGGCAGGGAGAGAAAAGGACCAATAGTAAGAACCAGTGCGCGCTTGCACATCACGTTCAAGAAACTAATCACTTTGTACAATATGATCAAACATCTATTATTGAACACGAAAATAATTAAAAAAAACGCATCTTCTTAGAAATGTGTCACATTAACATAAATCATATCAACACTATCAATTATAAAACCGACACCCAAAATTTAAGTGCGATTTACACTTACTTTCTTCGCTCGTTTTAACAATTCATATTTTGGCGCCACTATTGGTCATTTTCTCTTCTTCACCTGTTGCCCGGAAGCAAATGTAACTAAATCTTAACCAAGAATATTTGTCTCCATGTGCACATGGAACATGAATAACTTTATATTTGTTTAAAATTTTGTTTTTTAAAAAATAATGTGTATTTTTATAAAATTAACGTGCATTTAGCGGAAATATGAGATGTTTCTCGATGTTAGTAAATCTTTAATCAAGTTAAAACTATTTGTAAGTACTTTTCAAAATTGTAATATAATTTAACCTCTTCTTTCGATTAAACAAATTTTGTACGTTGTAGTTTCCCTGATGAAGTGGTAAAATAACCACGAAATATTGGATTTTAAATAAAATTAACATCAATGAGAGTTTTGTCCTTTGTATAAAACCTCCGCCCTACAACCACCGAGTAATCCATTACAATACATTTTATCATTCAACAAGTCGGTGTTACTTCTTTCCAACAAAAATAAGAATATTGAACAGCAAATATTAATAAAGTACAAGCTGGTGAACACGCAGATTTCATATTAATAAGTTGCATCGTTAAAATAATAGTAAAAAAATAAATTCCCATCTCATGCTCCACATAGCAGTAAATGAGAATCTCTCCATTAATAATGCATATCAATTTGCGAATAAATAAAGCCATGATTATATTAGCAATCAACGTATTACCAAAATTCTTATATGGTTTAAGGCCTCTTTTACGACGTCCAGTCTAAATTCTGTGTAGATTTGATCGGCAGTTTAAAAAATGGATTTTTCTACCTCCAGTTATCTGTGACCCACTGTAAACTCGCGGTAACCGAAATTAGAGGTAAAGGTTTTGATTTTAATGTAAACCACTGGTTATCTATATGCCTTACTACACAACAACTACATTAATTATAAATATGCTGTTGGTTGAAGATAACAAGAGATTAAAAATTTATATGTGACAATTTTTCAAGTTAAAAATATTTTAAATACTATGAAGATTATACAGTTGTAGCATATTACATATTTATACAAGTTATAAATTTTCAAGTAACTAAACCGTAATTTATGTAATAATAAGTAGTAAGTTATTATTGTCATTTTTCAAAGTATTTTATTGAGTTTTGACAACGGTATATAGAAATGACTATAATGAAAGGCATAACATAAATATACGAAATGATATAAAATGGTTATTTAAGTATTAAGGTTAGTAAGTGCTCCCTACCGGTTGAGAACGATTCGTCTCGATCTCCAGTACATCCGATACCGGTAGAAGAGCACTTACTGACCGTAATACTTATTACGTTTTTTCCCAAAGTTAAAATAAATAAGATTTGAAAATTATTTTGACATATTAAAAAAATTAGTAGTCATTTTGAAACTAAGCTTTGATCAATGTTTTTATTTACACATCATTTACCGCCTCCGCCTCCTGATCAGTAAGCGAGCCATATCACTTACCGGTTAGTAATTTGTAAATAAACCTTACTGCCTTGGAAGCTCTATCGGTAAAGGTAAAAAAAAAACGATACTGCAAAAAATAAGTTTTATTTCTGCAGTGCAGTATGTAATATATACATATATCCGACAATTCAAATTATCAGAAAATAAAAACGTTCATGATATGGCAATTTTTTAATAAGTTAAATATAAAAACATGATAACCATAATAGAAATTTAATTTTACGAATCTATCTTTTATTAAAAAACTAAAACCATCTGGCTTTGTTTGATTATTGTAGAAATAATGTACCCCATTAAATGAAAATGAAGAAGCAAATAATGTTTAAAAAACAAAGTTAGGTATATATTTGAACTTTAATGATTTAGTTTAAAAAAATATTCTCAGAATCATATTAAGATTACAGTAAAATTTTTGAAAGATGTCCGATCAAGGTCATCTGTATAATAAACGAATTTACATATATTTATCTCTCACACAAGAAGCGTGTGCAATAAGGATAGATATAACACGCTTGTCTTTCAAAAATTCATACTGTTTCGACTAAGCTAGGACTTTCCATTATAATACAATGCTCGATATTGACAATAGCTTCGCTGTAACGTAAGTTTATCTATTAATTTAGATATATTACCTTGATTCATAGCAGTACGAATAACGTTAATTTCTCCCAATGTCTCTGATACTGAATCAGTATCTTATTTTTCACATATTTGGCTTTACATTTGCTAATAAACTTTACCAGATGACTTAGTTTTGAATTTTAAATGCTTTTACTGTAACCTACATTTACCAATCGAGGACGATTTTGCTGACAAATAAGTTCGAGAGTGGTCAAATGTACCTACATCTTGTATTGCATATAAGATTTTTTCCACTCACGATGATTTATTTTTACCTGTTCATTTTCACTGCCAGATTTGCCAAGGAATACCGCTGAATATTGATACATTTAAAAAATCTTAGTATTCCATGGAAAATTTAGAAGAAAAACATATAACTGTCTCATTTGACACGTCAATGGTAACTTCTAAGTGGAAATATTTATGAAATGAGGACAATTTGATAGAAATTAAAATCATAAATTATAAGAATGAAAAAAATTGATACAAGTTTAAAATACTAACTGTTGGTATTTCACAAAGCTGGAGGTAAGTTCAGCTGTAGGAAGTAATGATAATCCTTACATCCCGTCGCTAATAGAAACCGATACCTTGACAGTAAAATAAACATAAATCCCTACAAATAATGTCCTAAGAGCCTGATTATGATATCAAGAGTGAGAAAATTCTTAATTTATACGATTCGTTCGTAAATGACTTTGGTCAGACATCTTTCAAAAAATTTGCTGTAAACTGGTTTTCGTAGAATTACAAACGTACGTTTATATTTTTCGTGCTTTGTTTGGTTTATGACAAAACCTAGTCTCTCACAATGTGTAGCGACCTGAGTCAAACGCTTTATTATCAGAAAATTTCACACTGATAACACGTGGTTAATTGACAGTCCTGATAGATGTAAACAACTTTAACATCCGGCTGGTATATTAGTATTATTATCATAACAACCCTGCTTTCAGGGTTGTTATATACCAACTAACAATAACACCTTAGGGTGTTATAAGTTGTTGCTAAGGTAATGTTGTGAATAAATTGATATTGATACGGGGATAAAGCTGATTCATAACCAACCCACTCCGTAAATTTTATTAAAACTTTCTAATCCGTACTCCCTAGAATATTAAAAAATTATAGTCGGCTGTTAAACGTTGAACGCACCACGGACATTAATGCCTTCGGTCAACGTACACACAACAAGGCCCTCAGAAAGTACACCATGGACCTCAGACATTATTGTCCTTATAACACCCTTGATACGTTAATTACTATTATTTTTGTTTTCCTCTCCAGGATGCGCAAATATTAAAGGTCTGACGGCACAGTTTAAAATTCAGTAGAATATAAAAAAATAAGTGTCAATAACAGTAATCATACATAAATACTTGAAAAGTATAACAAACGTTAAAATTCATCATTTTATTTATTCAATATTTTAGGAAAAAAATGAGTACCGGGTCTCATTGTAATATGTCGACAAGCTACGTCTCGTGTAGAGCTATAATAACTTTTTTCATACATCTATTTACGAAATCTAATTAACATCTCCAGCGATGCGTATAGTTGCGCGCATGAAAGCTCTCGGACTCGCATACATTTTCTTAATTATATGTAGTGCCGGTTGCAGTGGAATATCAACGTTGCCACTGATATTGTATATAAATATGTAAATTTTTATTTAATGACGCAGTTGCGGTGTTAAACTATCTCACGGATTAATAACTCTGCATTTGCATCGGTCAAGAAATGAGTACAATATAGGAATATAGCACTTGTGATCAAGGTTCAATCACAGTTGCTGTGAAGACAAACTATGATTTCAACGTTAGAGGAAAAGATGATGTTATAGTTTCATACTTTCAAGGATTTTTCAGTATTGTTACACACGATTTCACCTTCTTTTACGACATTAATCTATCACAATTTTGCGTATTTCGCAAGGTAATTCTACTCCAGCGGCACTTTTCACTTTCTTAGTGGCGGCGTGTAATTATCAGCACGAGACCATGCCATGGTTTCGGTTACGTCGTGTGCGATGTAAGCGTCATCTCGCTGAATATAATATGCACGTCGTGGTATCATCTTTCTGACACACTTTCTCCAAATCACAGATGACGTTAGGAATCTGATGCATTGTTAAAGAGAATAAGTTAAAAATGTTAATGAATTAACTGTTAAACAATAATATCATTGCAGGAATGTTTATTGCATGTTAGTAAAAACAAGACTTAAATTTAATGCGTACAAAAAGATGTGTGCACAATATAACGGCATATTTGATAAAAAATATACAAAAGATAATAATTCGTATAATAAACTTAAACAAGTTTTGCTCTCTATTGGTGGTAGTTTATATTTCATATTATATTTGTACGTTTCCTCTTATCCGGTGAGCACTATCCGGTATCTGACGGGATAGTAGTCAGATGACCGGATAACAGATACGCTAGAAGCTAGATAGTTGTATCTTTAATGGTTGAAATATGTAAGAAATTTTTCTATAGGTATAAAAACTAATAATTAACCTAATAACGTAACCATTATTTATTGTTCATTTTTGAGTACATCCTATTGTTTTGTTTGTTTCATCTTTACTTTATTTTTTTGTTGTTTTGAAATGATAGGATAACCGTACGTCGTGAAACTGTCATTTGCTTGGCATTATTGGTTATATTTCAGCAATTAAGTTTTGCCACTCTTCTTGTTCTCGCATTTGGTTTAAAGACCAAATCCACCAAGTGAATACTAAATAAAAATAGATATCGTCTAGATTCGTTCTTATTGGTGAAGTTTTTGACGTCAAACTAAATCATCAAGCTAAAGTTTGGACCATCCAATGTTTAGTTTTATGATTTGGATATAGAGGCACTAAATTTTAAAGGCCAAGGTCTTTAAATATAAAGTATAAACTATAAATCTAAACCTAATTTTCATATGTTAATGTAGCTTTAGACAAGCTCACTTTTGTGCAAAATTTGGATTTATATGGGTTTAACGTGTTTTCGACCGATTCAATCCAATCTCCATTCCATTTCTGTATTCACACGATGAGAATCACTCAAAACACATTGATATATATGAAATAAGTGCATTAAATTTAACCAGTAATGTAACTCAACGAGAGCAACAATATTTCTTAATAACATTATTTTCTAATTCTTTTAGATTTTGAGTTAAAATTCCTTAAAGATTTGCTGCATATTTCGTTACCCGCCCATAACAAATGGCTGCTTCCGTATTCAAGTAGGATACAAACAGCTCAAAAATTGTCGGTTATCGGTTACATTTTAGGGATTCATTA